>OY759262.1:51609784-51877284 GCA_963662155.1 Lamellibrachia columna
CGATTGACACAACAGTACGCCAATAGACATTCCAGCTTCCACATCACTTGCCTAAGGAAGATACTGAAAGTGTGTTGGCCGGAGGCCATCTCCAACACCAGACTCAACCAAGCAATAAAACAACAACACATCTGCATCATCCTGAAAAAGAGAAGGTGTATATGGCTTTGTCATGTCTACCGGATGAACAACGACCTGCCAGCAAAAACAGTGTTAACCTGGACGCCAGAAGGAAACAGTGCCGTGTGGCACATAAGGCTAGTACAAGATCTCGCCAGATCCCTCTGTCCTGTCATCAATCGCCAGCACTCTCAGCCGTAGATGAGTACATATAAGACATTGCTCTGTTAGAGTCTGTGTTTTGCCTTTTGGGAGTATGCTGAATATCTCCATAACGGCTGTATATTTGCAATTTGCATATTGGTATTTCTACCTTATTGGGAATGTAAAAGAAATGCACAGTTTAGCTAGAACGTCCGACCACGGCGACTCACACGGCCAATGCACGTTCAAACCGATGTTGAGTGCAACATTATCTAAGTAATATAAAGGCATATTCTAATGGGGGGAGGGGGTCAAAAAAAAGTAAAGTGTAAATAAAGGTGCTTGATTTTCTATGAAAGGGTAATTTTTATATTACCTATATGATATATATATATATATATATATATATATATATATATATATATATAACTGCACAATTAACAACATACATATAGTTAAATATAATATTAAATATGTTGAATATTGGTGAATCACGGGATTGGCCAAAGAGGCATGGATTATGAATGGTGGTAGAATTTAGGAGGAACAATTGGTCAAATATTGTTTGCTGCTCAGAATCGGTCCAAATATGAATCCACTCCCGGGTACTACATGTTATGATGTAGCTATGTAAAGTACTTAGCAATATACTACATAAAACGTAGTTCACTGTATGCACATTTATAAACCATATACTCATCGTATGTATTTGAGTTTATATTGCCTACATGTAGCCTGTAGCCTGTTTGCGCCACAGTTGCAGGTAAAACATATGAAAATATTTTGGGTTTGCTCAGAAGAATGTTTTTTCAGACACTCTACTGGGCTAATCATGTAAATCGTACCCCATACTCCGTGATTCAAAGGCGTGTCCGTGTCAGGGAAAAGTGATTGTGACCGAACGTGTTTGAAAGGGCAGTGAGTAAACTTGATATATGTGTTTAAAAGAAAAGTTACATAATATTTTTCTTCAAATAAGAATTCACAAGACAGCGGAAGAGGTGGAAGAAACCAGATTAGGAATGATATTTGGCTCCCGCTGTTAACAGCAAGACAGCGTGCCATAAATAGAACATAATGGAGGGGTGCAACTTCACGGAGGACAGCGACGGGTCAAAATGGTCTACGCATTTATGTTAAGAAAATCAATCCTAAACTAAAAATTGTCACGAATACGATTATTTTAGATTGATTGATGGATGAAGGGGACCAAAACGAGAAATAAGAAACGAAACACGAATACACATATATCTTAAGTGTTGTATATTCAGCGATGAATAGCAATATGTTGGACAGCCGAAAAGTAGATTATTTATATTTAGAAACGATATACATATAAACTTGCAATATTTCTATAATACTTATTCCAAAATTGATGCTACATAATTATGTGAGACTATCTTCGATATACACACATCCATCCTAATGCCTTACTTCGAGTGGTCACTATTTAACATGTAACTTAATCCTATATACGATCTTATTTTTGAATATTATATATTTATGTAGAATCAACATAGGTGTTGTGTATGCCTCACATGTGTGCTACTACCTATAAATAATTTCACAACTGTGCACAACTAACTATCTGTCGTGACACAAAACAACAATTAGGTTATTAGTTTATTAGTTTATGTTTAATACAAATTATGTATTTAAAACGTCACAAACAAAATCAGGTTCGCTATTCATAAAATTTGTACTTATAATGTTAATTATGTTCTCAGTTGTATATTTTACAATAGCAATTTTACCTCAGGTTTCTATGAACACAGGTTCAAAAGCTTATGAGAACTTAGAACATAGTTATTTTTCCAATGCAAACATACATACATACATACATGCATATATACATACATACATACATACATACATACATACATACATACATACATACATACATACATTCATACATGTATGCTTGCATATATACATACATACATAAATACCCAAATTTCGGTTTTATCAAAAACAAACAGTCGTGCTTGTAATGCCTCCACATCATGTATTTGCGAGACTGGCTTCTCAACACTCCCGGCCATTATGCAAAGAACCGCAATATATTAAACATTGAAGTGCTCAAACTTCCGATTAAATCATTTGTAATTGTTCGTACCATCACCTAAACGTGTGAAGAAAACAAACATATACATATCATTTAATGCAGTAGTTTGCATGTAGTGTTCCGTGTTTAGGTGTAAAAATAATGTTTGTTTTGTAGGTTTTCAACCGATTTTTAATAACATATCGCCATCACAGAAATTGAATAGCGTAGCCCCTGGTGAATGTTCGCGTACCCCAAAGAGCACGCGTACCACAGTTTGAAAACCACTAATTTATTTGATAAGTGAGATAGAATTTACTTGTCATTACAAATTGTCGCCCGCATGTTTAGTTTTATCTAAATACGATCGAAAAATTACATGATTGCGTTCACATTATAACATTTTCTCACCGAATGAGATTTGTGAGATGTTGCTACTTGCGCCTGCTTTGTAACTGGGGGGTAGTTACTAATGTGGCTTTTTCATGCACAGGAAGGTTACTCTGGTGGATGATGACTCCTTTCTGCAACAGAATAGCGCTTGATCCAGACTGCAAATACAGTGTTATTATTACGAGAGTCAAGCGTTCAACATATCTTCAATGTTCAACGTGAGTATTGGAGTCAGTGATCAACGATTTCCATATTGAACTTCTCTGCAATAACAATAATCACGGTTTTTGCATGACAAGGGATTTGGTCTTCATACTGTACCACATCTTCCGAGTGATAACCTATATACCAATATCCTCACCATACGAATATTTCTTGGGCAGTATATTGACAGTTAAACCACAGTAGTAGTAAGCTAATGGTTTATGCTAAGCAAGAGAGGGTTCCATTTACGGAGGTAACTAACAATATGCCTTTGGGGAAAACCCGAAAGAAATATCTGTATTATCGCCCACAGGACATCAGCGCCCCTGGCTGCTGAATGACTACAACAACGCTTCATAGCGACGAAAGGAGTGGTCAAGGAGTGGTCAAGAAATCCTCTAATAGGGGCCAAAGCTCATCTATGCCAACGAGGGCTAGCTAGTACTAAGAAAAAATGCGTATGTAAGTGGTGTATGCATTCCTTTTATATATTAACAGTGTGCAAACATGTAATAATTGTCGAAAAAGAACAGTACAAGAGTATATTTTAATCATACAAGTACATGTATAATACTAATAAAGTAAATTTTTGAATACTACTCTAGTGACGTATATAATACTAATAAACTTATTCTTCATTATATTAACAGTGTGCTCTCATATTATAAACTATGTATTTAAAAAAGTATCTAAACTGTTAAATATCATAACTAGAATATTAACAGTGTGCTATCATATGGTAAACTATGTATTTTAAAAGTTATCTAACTAAAATGTTATATATCATAAAGTATATACAGTTATCATGTCGGTGATTTTTAAAACATTAACATTCACACAAGTACATCAACCATTATACTAAATGTTGCTATTATCAGGTTGAACCGTATATATATATATATATATATATATATATATATATATATATATATATATATATATATATATATATATATATATATATATATGTGTGTGTGTGTGTGCGTGTGCGTGTGCGTGTGCGTGTGCGTGTGCGTGTGCGTGTGCGTGTGCGTGTGCGTGTGCGTGTGCTTGTGCTTGTGCTTGTGCGTGTGCGTGTGCGTGTGCGTGTGCGTGTGCGTGTGTACATTTTAACATCATGAAGTCAGGATGAACCGTCCTGTGCACCTCAGAAGAGCAGGCCATTTCCTCTCGAATTTCCACCAGTGCACCATTTATGCGTGTGGTCAAGTATTTACAAGTGTAGAAAGCAGTTATCAATATAAAAATCCATGGTGATTATGAGACAGCAGAAAATAGCAAAACAGACTGGACTACAGTCGAAATACCTAAGCAAGACTATCCGAGAAAAGGAACATTTACGGTCAGAATGGAAACAACAGAGAGGTTCAATCGTGTATTCGTTGCTGAGTATTAAATTCCGTGTTGTAGCACGCATGTATGTTGGTCACACCACAATCTCCATTATCGGAATGTGTAAGACGTCCTGAAGAGTATTGGGGCATGCTAAGTACTGGACAGCCAAGACAAAACCTGCTTGGTCAAATTCTCATGGAACTACGACAGCTCATTAGAAAACAGAGCACATGAAAAGTGTCCGGACACGTGCCACGATATAATTAGATTAACGACCAAAGGGCGGCGTGATATAACGATCTAGCACATTAAACACGGGCCCAGACAGGGTGGCGTGCTGTACGGCCGCTGAGGCGAGATAACGAGTGGCGGGATCAGCACTGGCAGGGCTTTGTAAAAACACCAGCCAGCGCACAACGGCATAACCGCTCCGATCTGATACAGAACACTATACACTGCACGACAAGCGCCGTGGCAGCACAACGATTCTTCGACAGCCAGTTTCCATCGACGATGAATTTGTCGCGGCTGCAAACCGAGGTGGATAACGGGACGTATATTTTAAAAGACCACAAACCTTTGTGAATTGCGCAACGCACGATAAATACATAGTGTATGCATCGTGCCAGCATTGTCTGAATGGCTTTCAACCAGCCGTGAATGGTTACTTTTGTTCTATCCACCTGTGGCAGCGTTTTCCCAGGTACAGATTCGCCTTGCACATTCTACTGCCTGACTGGGAGGGGGTGATGTGTGAGGGTGTGTATTTGATGAGTTAGCGACACAAGTGCTTGGATTCGATGCCAACACCTACACCGGTCTGACGTCAGACGCCGACTATTATGCCACGCTTTCAATGCTCCGGGGTGCCCGCGTCATGGCTACCATAAGAAACGCATAAACATCGCGTAATTCTCTTTGCAGGAACCGAGGGTGACGTCACTCTCCCTACCGAAGGGGCATTGCACACCAATACCGAAAAAGTACAGCTACGGCTAGAACAAAGCGATGATAAGCTATTCACGCCAGCAGCACCCATATGTTCCCCCGCCTCAACCGTTATTCTACCAGACGACGATGGTTTGCATAACGCTATCACCATATGATTAACAATTAGCAGCAGCATCATCATCATCAGCAGCAGCAGCAGCAGCGACAACATGGAGGCAACGGTGGTTGTCATAGATATAATTCAGAATCGTATGGAGGAGACGTTAAATGAGCAGGCCTTCGATGCAGCGTTAGATGCGGCCTGTGTCCGTCATGTGTGTAATGAAGTGTGTCGCATATTGTATCTGTCGGAACAAGAGAATTACTCACAATCCACCGGTTTTACACTACACGTACCGGACTGGACTGTCGAGGCGTTGACCCATAAGTGCGTGTCATTACAATGGCTGCTCGATATGGCGGAGAAGGTGAAAGAGACGCTACGCTGTCAATGGATACAATAAGATGATGACAGTGGCTAAACAAGTGTCCTTTCTTTCATTTCTGTAGATATACGCTGGACTACCCATAATCCGTGAAGCTTACGATGATGACCAACGATAAGTGGCGGTAGCGGCAGCAGCGACGCTGATGAAGACGCAGCGACGAGCCAAACATCTTCAACAACTTCAACCAAACGATCTACGCCTTTATCTGATCAAAAACGAGACAGTCAACATCACGCCCGTCATCATCGCCGCTGTCACCATCACCACTGCCGTCGCTGCCTTCATCACCATCACGTGACACACCGTCATCGCCGCCGCCACCATCATCACTGCCGTCGCTGCCACATTCACCGTCGCGTGACACCCAATCTTCACCGTCGCCATCACCCCTGCCGTCGCTGCCGCCGCCGCCCTCACGTGGTACCCCTTCATCACCGTCGCCACAACGTGTTGAAAAGGACTGTTTCAGACCGCGATCACCGTTACCCCGCTCACTCCCGCATCACCACCACCCCAGCCGATGATGCCACCACCACCACAACCACCCATGATCATGCCATTGCTGTCCGTTCCAGAATAAGAATGCAATATAATGATGGAGGAATCTCATCATGTTGACCTGTCGCAACACATCGTTGTTGTCAGAGGCTACCCACAGCGTATGCGGTAAGGCAGCCAACACTCCGATGGTGCCGGAATGGCAGATCAGCGTGATCGACACAATAACTTACATAAATCCATGGTTACTATAAACACACACGCACGCAAGCATGCATGCACGCACGCACGCACACGCACGCGCACGCACACGCACACGCACACGCACACGCACACGCACACGACATTTATGCGGCCACTGTAGCGCCGTACTGGACACGTACGCAGAGCTACGAGGTTGCGCGGAGAGTCACGGGACACCATCTCTCGATCAGCACACGTCCTCATCGGGGCCACCAGTGACGCCTCCTAGCGATCACGCAAAAAAGAAAGCGAAATACGTGTGCGAGAGATGCAGTGTAACGTTTGAGAGATGGGACAATCTACAGCGTCACGTAAGGAATGATGTAGTAGTAATAGTAGTAGTAGTAGTAGTAGTAGTAGTAGTAGTAGTAGTAGTAGTAGTAGTAGTAGTAGTAGTAGTAGTAGTAGTAGTAGTAGTAGTAGTAGTAGTAGCAGCAGCAGCAGCAGCAGCAGCAGCAGTAGTAGTAGTAGTAGTATTAGTAGTAGTCGTAGCCATAGTCGTAGTCGTAGTAGTCGTAGCCATAGTCGTAAAGAAAAGACCACCTTCACGGTCAAGAAATGTGGACGGAATTTCGATACACGTCAGCACCTTACCAGACACGCAGGAACCGCCTGTATTGACGTCATAAACTACTAGCTTACTACTCACAGTCAACCTGCATATTCGCAACCCAACACGTTTCAGACGATATGACCGCTATCGTGTGTCTGACCTGGGCCTTACATAAAAGTAAATAGAATAAATAAAATGTTGCTAGTCTTGAACTTTCTAAGAGTATAACCTTAAGCGCGCGACAGGCTTCCGTGGATGCCGTTCGCGCCTATGACAGCCATTATTAACAAATTTGTTATTTTCACTAGCACTCCAATGCTGGTTGATATAATGACAACCATTATTGCCCCATTTTTTTGCACTGGTAAGCCAATGCCATTGAGCCAATGCCAGTCGTTACTGGCCTAATTTGGTATTTTCAATAGCCAGCCAAGCCCAGTTTGGCCAATAGTGGCCCAATTAACTCTTGTTAGCTGTGCAGTGAGGTTGGCATTATTGCATATACAGTAGTAAAAAATTTGCATAAATTTAAGCCTTAGTATTTAGCTTAGTTCAAATATAATGACGCCAAAACATGACATGATAATGATATGAAAATTATTACATGATAAAATGTATAATAATGATAACAAATTATGAGCCAACACATGAAGGTTCGTGGAAAAGTCACTTGACTTGGAAATTTATTTTAAATATATAAATATCGAAGTAAGCTAATGCTTGCAACATCCTAGGTACGCCTACATGCAAACAAATATGCATATATATATATATGATTAAACACACATTCAATTTCAAATGCTTGCCACTAAAAGTCAAACAATACGACACTTAAAAATAGAATATATAGCACTTAATAATTGGTTTAGAAAGTAAAGCTAGTCTGGGTGAAGTTGCTAGTCTGGGTGTAGTTGCTAGTCTGGGTGAAGTTACTATTCTGGGTGTAGTTGCTAGTCTGGATGTAGTTGCTAGTCTTGGTGAAGTTGCTAGTCTGGGTGTAGATGCTAGTCTGGGTGTAGTTACTAGTCTGGGTGAAGTTTCTAGTTTGGGTGAAGTTACTAGTCTGGGTGTAGTTGCTAGTCTGAGTGTAGTTGCTAGTATGGATTTAGTTGCTATTCTGGGTGTAGTTGCTAGTCTGGGTAAAGTTACTAGTCTGGGTGTAGTTGCTAGCCTGGGTGTAGTTGCTAGTCTGGGTGAAGTTACTAGTCTGGGTGTAGTTGCTAGTCTGGGTGAAGTTACTAGTCTGGGTGTAGTTGCTAGTCTGGGTGTAGTTGCTAGTCTGGGTGAAGTTACTAGTCTGGGTGTAGTTGCTAGTCTGGGTGTAGTTGCTAGTCTGGGTTTAGTTGCTAGCATGGATGTAGTTGCTAGTCTGGGTGTAGTTGCTAGTCTTGGTGAATTTGCTAGTCTGGGTGAAGTTGCTAGTCTGGGTGTAGTTGCTAGTCTGGGTGAAGTTACTAGTCTGGGTGTAGTTGCTAGTCTGGGTGTAGTTGCTAATATGGATGTAGTTGCTAGTCTGAATGTAGTTGCTAGTATGGGTGTAGTTGCTAGTCTGGGTGAAGTTACTAGTCTGGGTGTAGTTGCTAGTCTGGGTGTAGTTGCTAGTCTGGGTGAAGTTACTAGTCTGGGTGTAGTTGCTAGTCTGGGTGAAGTTACTAGTCTGGATGTAGTTGCTAGTTTGGGTGTAGTTGCTTGTCTGGGTGTAGTTGCTAGTCTGGGTGTAGTTGCTAGTCTGGGTGTAGTTGCTAGTCTGGGTGAAGTTGCTAGTCTGGGTGTAGTTGCTAGTCTGGGTGAAGTTGCTAGTCTGGGTGTAGTTGCTAGGATGGATGTAGTTGCTACTCTGGGTGAAGTTGCTAGTCTGGGTGTAGTTGCTAGTCTGGGTGAAGTTGCTAGTCTGGGTGTAGTTGCTAGTCTGGGTGAAGTTACTAGTCTTGGTGTAGTTGCTAGTCTGGGTGAAGTTGCTAGTCTGGGTGTAGTTGCTAGTCTGGGTGGAGTTTCTAGTCTGGGTGTAGTTGCTAGTCTGGGTTAAGTTACTAGTCTGGGTGTAGTTGCTAGTCTGGGTGAAGTTTCTAGTCTGGGTGTAGTTACTAGTCTGGGTGTAGTTGCTAGTCTGGGTGTAGTTGCTAGTCTGGGTGTAGTTGCTAGTCTGGATGTAGTTGCTACTCTGGGTGAAGTTGCTAGTCTGGGTGAAGTTGCTAGTCTGGGAGTAGTTGATAGTCTGAGTGAAGTTACTAGTCTGGGTGTAGTTGCTAATCTGAGTGTAGTTGCTAGTATGGATTTAGTTGCTATTCTGGGTGTAGTTGCTAGTCTGGGTGAAGTTACTAGTCTGGGTGTAGTTGCTAGCCTGGGTGTAGTTGCTAGTCTGGGTGAAGTTACTAGTCTGGGTGTAGTTGCTAGTCTGGGTGAAGTTACTAGTCTGGGTGCAGTTGCTAGTCTGGGTGTAGTTGCTAGTCAGGGTGTAGTTGCTAGTCTGGATGTAGATACTAGTCTGGATGTAGTTGCTAGTCTGGATGTAGTTGCTGGTCTGGGTGAAGTTGCTAGTATGGGTGTAGTTGCTAGTCTGGGTGAAGTTGCTAGTCTGGGTGTAGTTGCTAGTCTGGGTGAAGTTACTAGAATGGGTGTAGTTGCTAGTCTGTGTGTAGTTGCTAGTCTGGGTGAAGTTGCTAGTCTGGGTGTAGTTGCTAGTCTGGGTGAAGTTACTAGAATGGGTGTAGTTGCTAGTCTGTGTGTAGTTGCTAATATGGATGTAGTTGCTAGTCTGGATGTAGTTGCTAGTCTGGGTGTAGTTGCTAGTCTGGGTGAAGTTACTAGTCTGGGTGTAGTTGCTAGTGTGGGTGTAGTTGCAAGTCTGGGTGAAGTTACTAATCTGGGTGTAGTTGCTAATCTGGGTGTAGTTGCTAGTCTGGATGTTGATACTAGTATGGATGTAGTTGCTAGTCTGGGTGTAGTTGCTAGACTGGGTGAAGTTACTAGTCTGGGTGTAGTTGCTTGTCTTGGTGAAGTTGCTAGTCTGGGTGTAGTTGCTAGTCTGGGTGGAGTTGCTAGTCTGGGTGTAGTTGCTAGTCTGGATGAAGTTACTAGTCTGGGTGTAGTTGCTAATCTGGGTGAAGTTTCTAGTTTTGGTGTAGTTGCTAGTCTGGGTGTAGTTGCTAGTCTTGGTGTAGTTGCTAGTCTGGATGTAGTTGCTACTCTGGGTGAAGTTGCTAATCTGGGTGAAGTTGCTAGTCTGGGAGTAGTTGATAGTCTGAGTGAAGTTTCTAGTCTGGGTGTAGTTGCTAGTCTGAGTGTAGTTGCTAATATGGATTTAGTTGCTATTTTGGGTGTAGTTGCTAATCTGGGTGAAGTTACTAGTCTGGGTGTAGTTGCTAGCCTGGGTGTAGTTGCTAGTCTGGATGAAGTTACTAGTCTGGGTGTAGTTGCTAGTCTGGGTGAAGTTACTAGTCTGGGTGTAGTTGCTAGTCTGGGTGTAGTTGCTAGTCTGGGTGTAGTTGCTAGTCTGGATGTAGTTGCTAGTCTGGATGTAGTTGCTAGTCTGGATGTAGTTGCTAGTCTGGGTGAAGTTGCTAGTCTGGGTGAAGTTGCTAGTCTGGGTGTAGTTGCTAGTCTGGGTGAAGTTACTATTCTGGGTGTAGTTGCTAGTCTGGATGTAGTTGCTAGTCTTGGTGAAGTTGCTAGTCTGGGTGTAGATGCTAGTCTGGGTGTAGTTACTAGTCTGGGTGAAGTTTCTAGTTTGGGTGAAGTTACTAGTCTGGGTGTAGTTGCTAGTCTGAGTGTAGTTGCTAGTATGGATTTAGTTGCTATTCTGGGTGTAGTTGCTAGTCTGGGTAAAGTTACTAGTCTGGGTGTAGTTGCTAGCCTGGGTGTAGTTGCTAGTCTGGGTGAAGTTACTAGTCTGGGTGTAGTTGCTAGTCTGGGTGAAGTTACTAGTCTGGGTGTAGTTGCTAGTCTGGGTGTAGTTGCTAGTCTGGGTGAAGTTACTAGTCTGGGTGTAGTTGCTAGTCTGGGTGTAGTTGCTAGTCTGGGTTTAGTTGCTAGCATGGATGTAGTTGCTAGTCTGGGTGTAGTTGCTAGTCTTGGTGAATTTGCTAGTCTGGGTGAAGTTGCTAGTCTGGGTGTAGTTGCTAGTCTGGGTGAAGTTACTAGTCTGGGTGTAGTTGCTAGTCTGGGTGTAGTTGCTAATATGGATGTAGTTGCTAGTCTGAATGTAGTTGCTAGTATGGGTGTAGTTGCTAGTCTGGGTGAAGTTACTAGTCTGGGTGTAGTTGCTAGTCTGGGTGTAGTTGCTAGTCTGGGTGAAGTTACTAGTCTGGGTGTAGTTGCTAGTCTGGGTGAAGTTACTAGTCTGGATGTAGTTGCTAGTTTGGGTGTAGTTGCTTGTCTGGGTGTAGTTGCTAGTCTGGGTGTAGTTGCTAGTCTGGGTGTAGTTGCTAGTCTGGGTGAAGTTGCTAGTCTGGGTGTAGTTGCTAGTCTGGGTGAAGTTGCTAGTCTGGGTGTAGTTGCTAGGATGGATGTAGTTGCTACTCTGGGTGAAGTTGCTAGTCTGGGTGTAGTTGCTAGTCTGGGTGAAGTTGCTAGTCTGGGTGTAGTTGCTAGTCTGGGTGAAGTTACTAGTCTTGGTGTAGTTGCTAGTCTGGGTGAAGTTGCTAGTCTGGGTGTAGTTGCTAGTCTGGGTGGAGTTTCTAGTCTGGGTGTAGTTGCTAGTCTGGGTTAAGTTACTAGTCTGGGTGTAGTTGCTAGTCTGGGTGAAGTTTCTAGTCTGGGTGTAGTTACTAGTCTGGGTGTAGTTGCTAGTCTGGGTGTAGTTGCTAGTCTGGGTGTAGTTGCTAGTCTGGATGTAGTTGCTACTCTGGGTGAAGTTGCTAGTCTGGGTGAAGTTGCTAGTCTGGGAGTAGTTGATAGTCTGAGTGAAGTTACTAGTCTGGGTGTAGTTGCTAATCTGAGTGTAGTTGCTAGTATGGATTTAGTTGCTATTCTGGGTGTAGTTGCTAGTCTGGGTGAAGTTACTAGTCTGGGTGTAGTTGCTAGCCTGGGTGTAGTTGCTAGTCTGGGTGAAGTTACTAGTCTGGGTGTAGTTGCTAGTCTGGGTGAAGTTACTAGTCTGGGTGCAGTTGCTAGTCTGGGTGTAGTTGCTAGTCAGGGTGTAGTTGCTAGTCTGGATGTAGATACTAGTCTGGATGTAGTTGCTAGTCTGGATGTAGTTGCTGGTCTGGGTGAAGTTGCTAGTATGGGTGTAGTTGCTAGTCTGGGTGAAGTTGCTAGTCTGGGTGTAGTTGCTAGTCTGGGTGAAGTTACTAGAATGGGTGTAGTTGCTAGTCTGTGTGTAGTTGCTAGTCTGGGTGAAGTTGCTAGTCTGGGTGTAGTTGCTAGTCTGGGTGAAGTTACTAGAATGGGTGTAGTTGCTAGTCTGTGTGTAGTTGCTAATATGGATGTAGTTGCTAGTCTGGATGTAGTTGCTAGTCTGGGTGTAGTTGCTAGTCTGGGTGAAGTTACTAGTCTGGGTGTAGTTGCTAGTGTGGGTGTAGTTGCAAGTCTGGGTGAAGTTACTAATCTGGGTGTAGTTGCTAATCTGGGTGTAGTTGCTAGTCTGGATGTTGATACTAGTATGGATGTAGTTGCTAGTCTGGGTGTAGTTGCTAGACTGGGTGAAGTTACTAGTCTGGGTGTAGTTGCTTGTCTTGGTGAAGTTGCTAGTCTGGGTGTAGTTGCTAGTCTGGGTGGAGTTGCTAGTCTGGGTGTAGTTGCTAGTCTGGATGAAGTTACTAGTCTGGGTGTAGTTGCTAATCTGGGTGAAGTTTCTAGTTTTGGTGTAGTTGCTAGTCTGGGTGTAGTTGCTAGTCTTGGTGTAGTTGCTAGTCTGGATGTAGTTGCTACTCTGGGTGAAGTTGCTAATCTGGGTGAAGTTGCTAGTCTGGGAGTAGTTGATAGTCTGAGTGAAGTTTCTAGTCTGGGTGTAGTTGCTAGTCTGAGTGTAGTTGCTAATATGGATTTAGTTGCTATTTTGGGTGTAGTTGCTAATCTGGGTGAAGTTACTAGTCTGGGTGTAGTTGCTAGCCTGGGTGTAGTTGCTAGTCTGGATGAAGTTACTAGTCTGGGTGTAGTTGCTAGTCTGGGTGAAGTTACTAGTCTGGGTGTAGTTGCTAGTCTGGGTGTAGTTGCTAGTCTGGGTGTAGTTGCTAGTCTGGATGTAGTTGCTAGTCTGGATGTAGTTGCTAGTCTGGATGTAGTTGCTAGTCTGGGTGAAGTTGCTAGTCTGGGTGAAGTTGCTAGTCTGGGTGTAGTTGCTAGTCTGGGTGAAGTTACTATTCTGGGTGTAGTTGCTAGTCTGGATGTAGTTGCTAGTCTTGGTGAAGTTGCTAGTCTGGGTGTAGATGCTAGTCTGGGTGTAGTTACTAGTCTGGGTGAAGTTTCTAGTTTGGGTGAAGTTACTAGTCTGGGTGTAGTTGCTAGTCTGAGTGTAGTTGCTAGTATGGATTTAGTTGCTATTCTGGGTGTAGTTGCTAGTCTGGGTAAAGTTACTAGTCTGGGTGTAGTTGCTAGCCTGGGTGTAGTTGCTAGTCTGGGTGAAGTTACTAGTCTGGGTGTAGTTGCTAGTCTGGGTGAAGTTACTAGTCTGGGTGTAGTTGCTAGTCTGGGTGTAGTTGCTAGTCTGGGTGAAGTTACTAGTCTGGGTGTAGTTGCTAGTCTGGGTGTAGTTGCTAGTCTGGGTTTAGTTGCTAGCATGGATGTAGTTGCTAGTCTGGGTGTAGTTGCTAGTCTTGGTGAATTTGCTAGTCTGGGTGAAGTTGCTAGTCTGGGTGTAGTTGCTAGTCTGGGTGAAGTTACTAGTCTGGGTGTAGTTGCTAGTCTGGGTGTAGTTGCTAATATGGATGTAGTTGCTAGTCTGAATGTAGTTGCTAGTATGGGTGTAGTTGCTAGTCTGGGTGAAGTTACTAGTCTGGGTGTAGTTGCTAGTCTGGGTGTAGTTGCTAGTCTGGGTGAAGTTACTAGTCTGGGTGTAGTTGCTAGTCTGGGTGAAGTTACTAGTCTGGATGTAGTTGCTAGT
The DNA here is from genome assembly GCA_963662155.1 of Lamellibrachia columna. Lineage (NCBI taxonomy): Eukaryota > Metazoa > Annelida > Polychaeta > Sabellida > Siboglinidae > Lamellibrachia > Lamellibrachia columna. Next base: position 51,623,797 of record OY759262.1, read on the forward strand.
TTGGGTGTAGTTGCTTGTCTGGGTGTAGTTGCTAGTCTGGGTGTAGTTGCTAGTCTGGGTGTAGTTGCTAGTCTGGGTGAAGTTGCTAGTCTGGGTGTAGTTGCTAGTCTGGGTGAAGTTGCTAGTCTGGGTGTAGTTGCTAGGATGGATGTAGTTGCTACTCTGGGTGAAGTTGCTAGTCTGGGTGTAGTTGCTAGTCTGGGTGAAGTTGCTAGTCTGGGTGTAGTTGCTAGTCTGGGTGAAGTTACTAGTCTTGGTGTAGTTGCTAGTCTGGGTGAAGTTGCTAGTCTGGGTGTAGTTGCTAGTCTGGGTGGAGTTTCTAGTCTGGGTGTAGTTGCTAGTCTGGGTTAAGTTACTAGTCTGGGTGTAGTTGCTAGTCTGGGTGAAGTTTCTAGTCTGGGTGTAGTTACTAGTCTGGGTGTAGTTGCTAGTCTGGGTGTAGTTGCTAGTCTGGGTGTAGTTGCTAGTCTGGATGTAGTTGCTACTCTGGGTGAAGTTGCTAGTCTGGGTGAAGTTGCTAGTCTGGGAGTAGTTGATAGTCTGAGTGAAGTTACTAGTCTGGGTGTAGTTGCTAATCTGAGTGTAGTTGCTAGTATGGATTTAGTTGCTATTCTGGGTGTAGTTGCTAGTCTGGGTGAAGTTACTAGTCTGGGTGTAGTTGCTAGCCTGGGTGTAGTTGCTAGTCTGGGTGAAGTTACTAGTCTGGGTGTAGTTGCTAGTCTGGGTGAAGTTACTAGTCTGGGTGCAGTTGCTAGTCTGGGTGTAGTTGCTAGTCAGGGTGTAGTTGCTAGTCTGGATGTAGATACTAGTCTGGATGTAGTTGCTAGTCTGGATGTAGTTGCTGGTCTGGGTGAAGTTGCTAGTATGGGTGTAGTTGCTAGTCTGGGTGAAGTTGCTAGTCTGGGTGTAGTTGCTAGTCTGGGTGAAGTTACTAGAATGGGTGTAGTTGCTAGTCTGTGTGTAGTTGCTAGTCTGGGTGAAGTTGCTAGTCTGGGTGTAGTTGCTAGTCTGGGTGAAGTTACTAGAATGGGTGTAGTTGCTAGTCTGTGTGTAGTTGCTAATATGGATGTAGTTGCTAGTCTGGATGTAGTTGCTAGTCTGGGTGTAGTTGCTAGTCTGGGTGAAGTTACTAGTCTGGGTGTAGTTGCTAGTGTGGGTGTAGTTGCAAGTCTGGGTGAAGTTACTAATCTGGGTGTAGTTGCTAATCTGGGTGTAGTTGCTAGTCTGGATGTTGATACTAGTATGGATGTAGTTGCTAGTCTGGGTGTAGTTGCTAGACTGGGTGAAGTTACTAGTCTGGGTGTAGTTGCTTGTCTTGGTGAAGTTGCTAGTCTGGGTGTAGTTGCTAGTCTGGGTGGAGTTGCTAGTCTGGGTGTAGTTGCTAGTCTGGATGAAGTTACTAGTCTGGGTGTAGTTGCTAGTCTGGGTGAAGTTGCTAGTCAGGGTGTAGTTACTAGTCTGGGTGTAGTTGCTAGTCTGGGTGTAGTTGCTAGTCTGGGTGTAGTTGCTAGTCTTGATGTAGTTGCTACTCTGGGTGTAGTTGCTAGTCTGGGTGAAGTTGCTAGACTGAGTATAGTTGCTAGTCTGGGTGTAGTTGCTAGTCTGAGTGTAGTTGCTAGTCTGTGTGAAGTTGCTAGTCTGGGTGTAGTTGCTAGTCTGGGTGTAGTTGCTAGTCTGGGTGTAGTTGCTAGCCTGGGTGTAGTTGCTAGTCTAGGTGTAGTAGCTATTCTGGGTGTAGTTGCTAGTATGTATGTAGTTGCTACTCTGGGTGTAGTTGCTAATCTGGGTGAAGTTTCTAGTTTTGGTGTAGTTGCTAGTCTGGGTGTAGTTGCTAGTCTTGGTGTAGTTGCTAGTCTGGATGTAGTTGCTACTCTGGGTGAAGTTGCTAATCTGGGTGAAGTTGCTAGTCTGGGAGTAGTTGATAGTCTGAGTGAAGTTACTAGTCTGGGTGTAGTTGCTAGTCTGAGTGTAGTTGCTAATATGGATTTAGTTGCTATTTTGGGTGTAGTTGCTAATCTGGGTGAAGTTACTAGTCTGGGTGTAGTTGCTAGCCTGGGTGTAGTTGCTAGTCTGGATGAAGTTACTAGTCTGGGTGTAGTTGCTAGTCTGGGTGAAGTTACTATTCTGGGTGTAGTTGCTAGTCTGGGTGTAGTTGCTAGTCTGGGTGTAGTTGCTAGTCTGGATGTAGTTGCTAGTCTGGATGTAGTTGCTAGTCTGGATGTAGTTGCTAGTCTGGGTGAAGTTGCTAGTCTGGGTGAAGTTGCTAGTCTGGGTGTAGTTGCTAGTCTGGGTGAAGTTACTATTCTGGGTGTAGTTGCTAGTCTGGATGTAGTTGCTAGTCTTGGTGAAGTTGCTAGTCTGGGTGTAGATGCTAGTCTGGGTGTAGTTACTAGTCTGGGTGAAGTTTCTAGTTTGGGTGAAGTTACTAGTCTGGGTGTAGTTGCTAGTCTGAGTGTAGTTGCTAGTATGGATTTAGTTGCTATTCTGGGTGTAGTTGCTAGTCTGGGTAAAGTTACTAGTCTGGGTGTAGTTGCTAGCCTGGGTGTAGTTGCTAGTCTGGGTGAAGTTACTAGTCTGGGTGTAGTTGCTAGTCTGGGTGAAGTTACTAGTCTGGGTGTAGTTGCTAGTCTGGGTGTAGTTGCTAGTCTGGGTGAAGTTACTAGTCTGGGTGTAGTTGCTAGTCTGGGTGTAGTTGCTAGTCTGGGTTTAGTTGCTAGCATGGATGTAGTTGCTAGTCTGGGTGTAGTTGCTAGTCTTGGTGAATTTGCTAGTCTGGGTGAAGTTGCTAGTCTGGGTGTAGTTGCTAGTCTGGGTGAAGTTACTAGTCTGGGTGTAGTTGCTAGTCTGGGTGTAGTTGCTAATATGGATGTAGTTGCTAGTCTGAATGTAGTTGCTAGTATGGGTGTAGTTGCTAGTCTGGGTGAAGTTACTAGTCTGGGTGTAGTTGCTAGTCTGGGTGTAGTTGCTAGTCTGGGTGAAGTTACTAGTCTGGGTGTAGTTGCTAGTCTGGGTGAAGTTACTAGTCTGGATGTAGTTGCTAGTTTGGGTGTAGTTGCTAGTCTGGGTGTAGTTGCTAGTCTGGGTGTAGTTGCTAGTCTGGGTGTAGTTGCTAGTCTGGGTGAAGTTGCTAGTCTGGGTGTAGTTGCTAGTCTGGGTGAAGTTGCTAGTATGGGTGTAGTTGCTAGGATGGATGTAGTTGCTACTCTGGGTGAAGTTGCTAGTCTGGGTGTAGTTGCTAGTCTGGGTGAAATTGCTAGTCTGGGTGTAGTTGCTAGTCTGGGTGAAGTTACTAGTCTTGGTGTAGTTGCTAGTCTGGGTGAAGTTGCTAGTCTGGGTGTAGTTGCTAGTCTGGGTGGAGTTTCTAGTCTGGGTGTAGTTGCTAGTCTGGGTTAAGTTACTAGTCTGGGTGTAGTTGCTAGTCTGGGTGAAGTTTCTAGTCTGGGTGTAGTTACTAGTCTGGGTGTAGTTGCTAGTCTGGGTGTAGTTGCTAGTCTGGGTGTAGTTGCTAGTCTGGATGTAGTTGCTACTCTGGGTGAAGTTGCTAGTCTGGGTGAAGTTGCTAGTCTGGGAGTAGTTGATAGTCTGAGTGAAGTTACTAGTCTGGGTGTAGTTGCTAATCTGAGTGTAGTTGCTAGTATGGATTTAGTTGCTATTCTGGGTGTAGTTGCTAGTCTGGGTGAAGTTACTAGTCTGGGTGTAGTTGCTAGCCTGGGTGTAGTTGCTAGTCTGGGTGAAGTTACTAGTCTGGGTGTAGTTGCTAGTCTGGGTGAAGTTACTAGTCTGGGTGCAGTTGCTAGTCTGGGTGTAGTTGCTAGTCAGGGTGTAGTTGCTAGTCTGGATGTAGATACTAGTCTGGATGTAGTTGCTAGTCTGGATGTAGTTGCTGGTCTGGGTGAAGTTGCTAGTATGGGTGTAGTTGCTAGTCTGGGTGAAGTTGCTAGTCTGGGTGTAGTTGCTAGTCTGGGTGAAGTTACTAGAATGGGTGTAGTTGCTAGTCTGTGTGTAGTTGCTAGTCTGGGTGAAGTTGCTAGTCTGGGTGTAGTTGCTAGTCTGGGTGAAGTTACTAGAATGGGTGTAGTTGCTAGTCTGTGTGTAGTTGCTAATATGGATGTAGTTGCTAGTCTGGATGTAGTTGCTAGTCTGGGTGTAGTTGCTAGTCTGGGTGAAGTTACTAGTCTGGGTGTAGTGCTAGTGTGGGTGTAGTTGCTAGTCTGGGTGAAGTTACTAATCTGGGTGTAGTTGCTAATCTGGGTGTAGTTGCTAGTCTGGATGTTGATACTAGTATGGATGTAGTTGCTAGTCTGGATGTAGTTGCTGGTCTGGGTGAAGTTGCTAGTCTGGGTGTAGTTGCTATTCTGGGTGTAGTTGCTAGTCTGGGTGAAGTTACTAGTCTGGGTGTAGTTGCTAGCCTGGGTGTAGTTGCTAGTCTGGGTGAAGTTACTAGTCTGGGTGTAGTTGCTAGTCTGGGTGAAGTTACTAGTCTGGGTGTAGTTGCTAGTCTGGGTGTAGTTGCTAGTCTGGTTGAAGTTACTAGTCTGGGTGTAGTTGCTAGTCTGGGTGTAGTTGCTAGTCTGGGTTTAGTTGCTAGCATGGATGTAGTTGCTAGTCTGGGTGTAGTTGCTAGTTTTTGTGAATTTGCTAGTCTGGGTGAAGTTGCTAGTCTGGGTGTAGTTGCTAGTCTGGGTGAAGTTACTAGTCTGGGTGTAGTTGCTAGTCTGGGTGTAGTTGCTAGTCTGTGTGTAGTTGCTAGTTTGGGTGTAGTTGCTAGTCTGGGTGAAGTTGCTAGTCTGGGTGTAGTTGCTAGTCTGGGTGAAGTTGCTAGTCTGGGTGTAGTTGCTAGTATGGATTTAGTTGCTATTCTGGGAGTAGTTGCTAGTCTGGGTGAAGTTACTAGTCTGGGTGTAGTTGCTAGCCTGGGTGTAGTTGCTATTCTGGGTGAAGTTACTAGTCAGGGTGTAGTTGCTAGTCTGGGTGAAGTTACTAGTCTGGGTGTAGTTGCTAGTCTGGGTGTAGTTGCTAGTCTGGGTGTAGTTGCTAGTCTGGATGTTGATACTAGTCTGGATGTAGTTGCTAGTCTGGATGTAGTTGCTGGTCTGGGTGAAGTTACTAGTCTGGATGTAGTTGCTAGCCTGGGTGTAGTTGCTAGTCTGGGTGAAGTTACTAGTCTGGGTGTAGTTGCTAGTCTGGGTGAAGTTACTAGTCTGGGTGTAGTTGCTATTCTGGGTGTAGTTGCTAGTCTGGGTGAAGTTGCTAGTCTGGGTTTAGTTGCTAGCATGGATGTAGTTGCTAGTATGGGTGTAGTTGCCAGTCTTGGTGAATTTGCTAGTCTGGGTGAAGTTGCTAGTCTGGGTGTAGTTGCTAGTCTGGGTGAAGTTACTAGTCTGGGTGTAGTTGCTAGTCTGGGTGTAGTTGCTAATATGGATGTAGTTGCTAGTCTGAATGTAGTTGCTAGTCTGGGTGTAGTTGCTAGTCTGGGTGAAGTTACTAGTCTGGGTGTAGTTGCTAGTCTTGGTGTAGTTGCTAGTCTGGGTGAAGTTTCTAGTCTGGGTGTAGTTGCTAGTCTGGGTGAAGTTACTAATCTGGATGTAGTTGCTAGTTTGGGTGTAGTTGCTAGTCTGGGTGTAGTTGCTAGTCTGGGTGTAGTTGCTAGTCTGGGTGTAGTTGCTAGTCTGGGTGAAGTTGCTAGTCTGGGTGTTGTTGCTAGTCTAGGTGAAGTTGCTAGTCTGGGTGTAGTTGCTAGTATGAATGTAGTTGCTACTCTGGGTGTAGTTGCTAGTCTGGGTGGAGTTGCTAGTCTGGGTGGAGTTGCTAGTCTGGGTTAAGTTACTAGTCTGGGTGTAGTTGCTAGTCTGGGTGAAGTTTCTAGTCTGGGTGTAATTACTAGTCTGGGTGTAGTTGCTAGTCTGGGTGTTGTTGCTAGGCTGGGTGTAGTTGCTAGTCTGGATGTAGTTGCTACTCTGGGTGAAGTTGCTAGTCTGGGTGAAGTTGCTAGTCTGGGAGTAGTTGATAGTCTGAGTGAAGTTACTAGTCTGTGTGTAGTTGCTAGTCTGAGTGTAGTTGCTAGTATGGATTTAGTTGCTATTCTGGGTGTAGTTGCTAGTCTGGGTGAAGTTACTAGTCTGGGTGTAGTTGCTAGCCTGGGTGTAGTTGCTAGTCTGGGTGAAGTTACTAGTCTGGGTGTAGTTGCTAGTCTGGGTGAAGTTACTAGTCTGGGTGTAGTTGCTAGTCTGGGTGTAGTTGCTAGTCTGGGTGTAGTTGCTAGTCTGGATGTAGATACTAGTCTGGATGTAGTTATTAGTCTGGATGTAGTTGCTGGTCTGGGTGAAGTTGCTAGTCTGGGTGTAGTTGCTAGTCTGGGTGAAGTTGCTAGTCTTGGTGTAGCTGCTAGTCTGGGTGAAGTTACTAGACTGGGTGTAGTTGCTAGTCTGGGTGTAGTTGCTAATATGGATGTAGTTGCTAGTCTGGATGTAGTTGCTAGTATGGGTGTAGTTGCTAGTCTGGGTGAAGTTACTAGTCTGGGTGTAGTTGCTAGTCTGGGTGTAGTTGCTAGTCTGGGTGAAGTTACTAGTCAGGGTGTAGTTGCTAATCTGGGTGAAGTTACTAGTCTGGATGTAGTTGCTAGTTTGGGTGTAGTTGCTAGTCTGGGTGTAGTTGCTAGTCTGTGTGTAGTTGCTAGTCTGGGTGTAGTTGCTAGTCTGGGTGAAGTTGCTAGTCTTGGTGTAGTTGCTAGTCTGGGTGAAGTTGCTAGTCTGGGTGTAGTTGCTAGTATGGATGTAGTTGCTATTCTGGGTGAAGTTGCTAGTCTGGGTGTAGTTGCTAGTCTGGGTGAAGTTGCTAGTCTGGGTGTAGTTGCTAGTCTGGGTGAAGTTACTAGTCTTGGTGTAGTTGCTAGTCTGGGTGAAGTTGCTAGTCTGGGTGTAGTTGCTAGTCTGGGTGTAGTTGCTAGTCTGGGTGTAGTTGCTAGTCTGGGTGTAGTTGCTAATCTGGATGTAGTTGCTAGTCTGGATGTAGTTGCTAGTCTGGATGTAGTTGCTAGTCTGGGTGAAGTTGCTAGTCTGGGTGTAGTTGCTAGACTGGGTGTAGTTGCTAGTCTGGGTGTAGTTGCTAGTCTGGGTTTAGTTGCTAGCATGGATGTAGTTGCTAGTCTGGGTTTAGTTGCTAGTCTGGATGTAGTTGCTAGTCTGGGTGTAGTTGCTAGTCTGGGTGAAGTTACTAGTCTGGGTGTAGTTGCTAGTCTGGGTGTAGTTGCTAGTCTGGGTTTAGTTGCTAGCATGGATGTAGTTGCTAGTCTGGGTGTAGTTGCTAGTCTTGGTGAATTTGCTAGTCTGGGTGAAGTTGCTAGTCTGGGTGTAGTTGCTAGTCTGGGTGAAGTTACTAGTCTGGGTGTAGTTGCTAGTCTGGGTGTAGTTGCTAATATGGATGTAGTTGCTAGTCTGAATGTAGTTGCTAGTCTGGGTGTAGTTGCTAGTCTGGGTGAAGTTACTATTCTGGGTGTAGTTGCTAGTCTGGGTGTAGTTGCTAGTCTGGGTGAAGTTACTAGTCTGGGTGTAGTTGCTAGTCTGGGTGAAGTTACTAGTCTGGATGTAGTTGCTAGTTTGGGTGTAGTTGCTAGTCTGGGTGTAGTTGCTAGTCTGGGTGTAGTTGCTAGTCTGGGTGTAGTTGCTAGTCTGGGTGAAGTTGCTAGTCTGGGTGTAGTTGCTAGTATGGGTGAAGTTGCTAGTCTGGGTGTAGTTGCTAGGATGGATGTAGTTGCTACTCTGGGTGAAGTTGCTAGTCTGGGTGTAGTTGCTAGTCTGGGTGAAGTTGCTAGTCTGGGTGTAGTTGCTAGTCTGGGTGAAGTTACTAGTCTTGGTGTAGTTGCTAGTCTGGGTGAAGTTGCTAGTCTGGGTGTAGTTGCTAGTCTGGGTGGAGTTTCTAGTCTGGGTGTAGTTGCTAGTCTAGGTTAAGTTACTAGTCTGGGTGTAGTTGCTAGTCTGGGTGAAGTTTCTAGTCTGGGTGAAGTTACTAGTCTGGGTGTAGTTGCTAGTCTGGGTGTAGTTGCTAGTCTGGGTGAAGTTACTAGTCTGGGTGTAGTTGCTAGTCTGGGTGAAGTTACTATTCTGGATGTAGTTGCTAGTTTGGGTGTAGTTGCTAGTCTGGGTGTAGTTGCTAGTCTGGGTGTAGTTGCTAGTCTTGGTGAAGTTGCTAGTCTGGGTGTAGTTGCTAGTCTGGGTGAAGTTGCTAGTCTGGGTGTAGTTGCTAGGATGGATGTAGTTGCTACTCTGGGTGAAGTTGCTAGTCTGGGTGTAGTTGCTAGTCTGGGTGAAGTTGCTAGTCTGGGTGTAGTTGCTAGTCTGGGTGAAGTTACTAGTCTTGGTGTAGTTGCTAGTCTGGGTGAAGTTGCTAGTCTGGGTGTAGTTGCTAGTCTGGGTGGAGTTTCTAGTCTGGGTGTAGTTGCTAGTCTGGGTTAAGTTACTAGTCTGGGTGTAGTTGCTAGTCTGGGTGAAGTTTCTAGTCTGGGTGTAGTTACTAGTCTGGGTGTAGTTGCTAGTCTGGGTGTAGTTGCTAGTCTGGGTGTAGTTGCTAGTCTGGATGTAGTTGCTACTCTGGGTGAAGTTGCTAGTCTGGGTAAAGTTGCTAGTCTGGGAGTAGTTGATAGTCTGAGTGAAGTTACTAGTCTGGGTGTAGTTGCTAATCTGAGTGTAGTTGCTAGTATGGATTTAGTTGCTATTCTGGGTGTAGTTGCTAGTCTGGGTGAAGTTACTAGTCTGGGTGTAGTTGCTAGTCTGGGTGTAGTTGCTAGTCTGGGTGAAGTTACTAGTCTGGGTGTAGTTGCTAGTCTGGGTGAAGTTACTAGTCTGGGTGCAGTTGCTAGTCTGGGTGTAGTTGCTAGTCTGGGTGTAGTTACTAGTCTGGGTGTAGTTGCTAGTCTGGGTGTAGTTGCTAATATGGATGTAGTTGCTAGTCTGAATGTAGTTGCTAGTCTGGGTGTAGTTGCTAGTCTGGGTGAAGTTACTAGTCTGGGTGTAGTTGCTAGTCTGGGTGTAGTTGCTAGTCTGGGTGAAGTTTCTAGTCTGGGTGTAGTTGCTAGTCTGGGTGAAGTTACTAATCTGGATGTAGTTGCTAGTTTGGGTGTAGTTGCTAGTCTGTGTGTAGTTGCTAGTCTGGGTGTAGTTGCTAGTCTGGGTGTAGTTGCTAGTCTGGGTGAAGTTGCTAGTCTGGGTGTAGTTGCTAGTCTAGGTGAAGTTGCTAGTCTGGGTGTAGTTGCTAGTATGGATGTAGTTGCTACTCTGGGTGTAGTTGCTAGTCTGGGTGGAGTTGCTAGTCTGGGTGTAGTTGCTAGTCTGGGTTAAGTTACTAGTCTGGGTGTAGTTGCTAGTCTGGGTGAAGTTTCTAGTCTGGGTGTAATTACTAGTCTGGGTGTAGTTGCTAGTCTGGGTGTTGTTGCTAGGCTGGGTGTAGTTGCTAGTCTGGATGTAGTTGCTACTCTGGGTGAAGTTGCTAGTCTGGGTGAAGTTGCTAGTCTGGGAGTAGTTGATAGTCTGAGTGAAGTTACTAGTCTGTGTGTAGTTGCTAGTCTGAGTGTAGTTGCTAGTATGGATTTAGTTGCTATTCTGGGTGTAGTTGCTAGTCTGGGTGAAGTTACTAGTCTGGGTGTAGTTGCTAGCCTGGGTGTAGTTGCTAGTCTGGGTGAAGTTACTAGTCTGGGTGTAGTTGCTAGTCTGGGTGAAGTTACTAGTCTGGGTGTAGTTGCTAGTCTGGGTGTAGTTGCTAGTCTGGGTGTAGTTGCTAGTCTGGATGTAGATACTAGTCTGGATGTAGTTGTTATTCTGGATGTAGTTGCTGGTCTGGGTGAAGTTGCTAGTCTGGGTGTAGTTGCTAGTATGGGTGAAGTTGCTAGTCTGGGTGTAGCTGCTAGTCTGGGTGAAGTTACTTGACTGGGTGTAGTTGCTAGTCTGGGTGTAGTTGCTAATATGGATGTAGTTGCTAGTCTGGATGTAGTTGCTAGTATGGGTGTAGTTGCTAGTCTGGGTGAAGTTACTAGTCTGGGTGTAGTTGCTAGTCTGGGTGTAGTTGCTAGTCTGGGTGAAGTTACTAGTCAGGGTGTAGTTGCTAATCTGGGTGAAGTTACTAGTCTGGATGTAGTTGCTAGTTTGGGTGTAGTTGCTAGTCTGGGTGTAGTTGCTAGTCTGTGTGTAGTTGCTAGTCTGGGTGTAGTTGCTAGTCTGGGTGAAGTTGCTAGTCTTGGTGTAGTTGCTAGTCTGGGTGAAGTTGCTAGTCTGGGTGTAGTTGCTAGTATGGATGTAGTTGCTATTCTGGGTGAAGTTGCTAGTCTGGGTGTAGTTGCTAGTCTGGGTGAAGTTGCTAATCTGGGTGTAGTTGCTAGTCTGGATGTTGATGCTAGTATGGATGTAGTTGCTAGTCTGGATGTAGTTGCTGGTCTGGGTGAAGTTGCTAGTCTGGGTGTAGTTGCTAGTATGGATTTAGTTGCTATTCTGGGTGTAGTTGCTAGTCTGGGTGAAGTTACTAGTCTGGGTGTAGTTGCTAGTCTGGGTGTAGTTGCTAGTCTGGGTGAAGTTACTAGTCTGGGTGTAGCTGCTAGTCTGGGTGAAGTTACTAGACTGGGTGTAGTTGCTAGTCTGGGTGTAGTTGCTAATATGGATGTAGTTGCTAGTCTGGATGTAGTTGCTAGTATGGGTGTAGTTGCTAGTCTGGGTGAAGTTACTAGTCTGGGTGTAGTTGCTAGTCTGGGTGTAGTTGCTAGTCTGGGTGAAGTTACTAGTCAGGGTGTAGTTGCTAATCTGGGTGAAGTTACTAGTCTGGATGTAGTTGCTAGTTTGGGTGTAGTTGCTAGTCTGGGTGTAGTTGCTAGTCTGGGTGGAGTTTCTAGTCTGGGTGTAGTTGCTAGTCTGGGTTAAGTTACTAGTCTGGGTGTAGTTGCTAGTCTGGGTGAAGTTTCTAGTCTGGGTGTAGTTACTAGTCTGGGTGTAGTTGCTAGTCTGGGTGTAGTTGCTAGTCTGGGTGTAGTTGCTAGTCTGGATGTAGTTGCTACTCTGGGTGAAGTTGCTAGTCTGGGTGAAGTTGCTAGTCTGGGAGTAGTTGATAGTCTGAGTGAAGTTACTAGTCTGGGTGTAGTTGCTAATCTGAGTGTAGTTGCTAGTATGGATTTAGTTGCTATTCTGGGTGTAGTTGCTAGTCTGGGTGAAGTTACTAGTCTGGGTGTAGTTGCTAGTCTGGGTGTAGTTGCTAGTCTGGGTGAAGTTACTAGTCTGGGTGTAGTTGCTAGTCTGGGTGAAGTTACTAGTCTGGGTGCAGTTGCTAGTCTGGGTGTAGTTGCTAGTCTGGGTGTAGTTACTAGTCTGGGTGTAGTTGCTAGTCTGGGTGTAGTTGCTAATATGGATGTAGTTGCTAGTCTGAATGTAGTTGCTAGTCTGGGTGTAGTTGCTAGTCTGGGTGAAGTTACTAGTCTGGGTGTAGTTGCTAGTCTGGGTGTAGTTGCTAGTCTGGGTGAAGTTTCTAGTCTGGGTGTAGTTGCTAGTCTGGGTGAAGTTACTAATCTGGATGTAGTTGCTAGTTTGGGTGTAGTTGCTAGTCTGTGTGTAGTTGCTAGTCTGGGTGTAGTTGCTAGTCTGGGTGTAGTTGCTAGTCTGGGTGAAGTTGCTAGTCTGGGTGTAGTTGCTAGTCTAGGTGAAGTTGCTAGTCTGGGTGTAGTTGCTAATATGGATGTAGTTGCTACTCTGGGTGTAGTTGCTAGTCTGGGTGGAGTTGCTAGTCTGGGTGTAGTTGCTAGTCTGGGTTAAGTTACTAGTCTGGGTGTAGTTGCTTGTCTGGGTGAAGTTTCTAGTCTGGGTGTAATTACTAGTCTGGGTGTAGTTGCTAGTCTGGGTGTTGTTGCTAGGCTGGGTGTAGTTGCTAGTCTGGATGTAGTTGCTACTCTGGGTGAAGTTGCTAGTCTGGGTGAAGTTGCTAGTCTGGGAGTAGTTGATAGTCTGAGTGAAGTTACTAGTCTGTGTGTAGTTGCTAGTCTGAGTGTAGTTGCTAGTATGGATTTAGTTGCTATTCTGGGTGTAGTTGCTAGTCTGGGTGAAGTTACTAGTCTGGGTGTAGTTGCTAGCCTGGGTGTAGTTGCTAGTCTGGGTGAAGTTACTAGTCTGGGTGTAGTTGCTAGTCTGGGTGAAGTTACTAGTCTGGGTGTAGTTGCTAGTCTGGGTGTAGTTGCTAGTCTGGGTGTAGTTGCTAGCCTGGATGTAGATACTAGTCTGGATGTAGTTGTTAGTCTGGATGTAGTTGCTGGTCTGGGTGAAGTTGCTAGTCTGGGTGTAGTTGCTAGTCTGGGTGAAGTTGCTAGTCTGGGTGTAGCTGCTAGTCTGGGTGAAGTTACTAGACTGGGAGTAGTTGCTAGTCTGGGTGTAGTTGCTAATATGGATGTAGTTGCTAGTCTGGATGTAGTTGCTAGTATGGGTGTAGTTGCTAGTCTGGGTGAAGTTACTAGTCTGGGTGTAGTTGCTAGTCTGGGTGTAGTTGCTAGTCTGGGTGAAGTTACTAGTCAGGGTGTAGTTGCTAATCTGGGTGAAGTTACTAGTCTGGATGTAGTTGCTAGTTTGGGTGTAGTTGCTAGTCTGGGTGTAGTTGCTAGTCTGTGTGTAGTTGCTAGTCTGGGTGTAGTTGCTAGTCTGGGTGAAGTTGCTAGTCTTGGTGTAGTTGCTAGTCTGGGTGAAGTTGCTAGTCTGGGTGTAGTTGCTAGTATGGATGTAGTTGCTATTCTGGGTGAAGTTGCTAGTCTGGGTGTAGTTGCTAGTCTGGGTGAAGTTGCTAGTCTGGGTGTAGTTGCTAGTCTGGGTGAAGTTACTAGTCTTGGTGTAGTTGCTAGTCTGGGTGAAGTTGCTAGTCTGGGTGTAGTTGCTAGTCTGGGTGTAGTTGCTAGTCTGGGTGTAGTTGCTAGTCTGGGTGTAGTTGCTAATCTGGATGTAGTTGCTAGTCTGGATGTAGTTGCTAGTCTGGATGTAGTTGCTAGTCTGGGTGAAGTTGCTAGTCTGGGTGTAGTTGCTAGACTGGGTGTAGTTGCTAGTCTGGGTGTAGTTGCTAGTCTGGGTTTAGTTGCTAGCATGGATGTAGTTGCTAGTCTGGGTTTAGTTGCTAGTCTGGATGTAGTTGCTAGTCTGGGTGTAGTTGCTAGTCTTGGTGAATTTGCTAGTCTGGGTGAAGTTGCTAGTCTGGGTGTAGTTGCTAGTCTGGGTGAAGTTACTAGTCTGGGTGTAGTTGCTAGTCTGGGTGTAGTTGCTAATATGGATGTAGTTGCTAGTCTGAATGTAGTTGCTAGTCTGGGTGTAGTTGCTAGTCTGGGTGAAGTTACTAGTCTGGGTGTAGTTGCTAGTCTGGGTGTTGTTGCTAGTCTGGGTGAAGTTACTAGTCTGGGTGTAGTTGCTAGTCTGGGTGAAGTTACTAGTCTGGATGTAGTTGCTAGTTTGGGTGTAGTTGCTAGTCTGGGTGTAGTTGCTAGTCTGTGTGTAATTGCTAGTCTGGGTGTAGTTGCTAGTCTGGGTGAAGTTGCTAGTCTGGGTGTAGTTGCTAGTATGGGTGAAGTTGCTAGTCTGGGTGTAGTTGCTAGGATGGATGTAGTTGCTACACTGGGTGAAGTTGCTAGTCTGGGTGTAGTTGCTAGTCTGGGTGAAGTTGCTAGTCTGGGTGTAGTTGCTAGTCTGGGTGAAGTTACTAGTCTTGGTGTAGTTGCTAGTCTGGGTGAAGTTGCTAGTCTGGGTGTAGTTGCTAGTCTGGGTGGAGTTTCTAGTCTGGGTGTAGTTGCTAGTCTAGGTTAAGTTACTAGTCTGGGTGTAGTTGCTAGTCTGGGTGAAGTTACTAGTCTGGGTGTAGTTGCTAGTCTGGGTGAAGTTACTAGTCTGGATGTAGTTGCTAGTTTGGGTGTAGTTGCTAGTCTGGGTGTAGTTGCTAGGATGGATGTAGTTGCTACTCTGGGTGAAGTTGCTAGTCTGGGTGTAGTTGCTAGTCTGGGTGAAGTTGCTAGTCTGGGTGTAGTTGCTAGTCTGGGTGAAGTTACTAGTCTTGGTGTAGTTGCTAGTCTGGGTGAAGTTGCTAGTCTGGGTGTAGTTGCTAGTCTGGGTGGAGTTTCTAGTCTGGGTGTAGTTGCTAGTCTGGGTTAAGTTACTAGTCTGGGTGTAGTTGCTAGTCTGGGTGAAGTTTCTAGTCTGGGTGTAGTTACTAGTCTGGGTGTAGTTGCTAGTCTGGGTGTAGTTGCTAGTCTGGGTGTAGTTGCTAGTCTGGATGTAGTTGCTACTCTGGGTGAAGTTGCTAGTCTGGGTGAAGTTGCTAGTCTGGGAGTAGTTGATAGTCTGAGTGAAGTTACTAGTCTGGGTGTAGTTGCTAATCTGAGTGTAGTTGCTAGTATGGATTTAGTTGCTATTCTGGGTGTAGTTGCTAGTCTGGGTGAAGTTACTAGTCTGGGTGTAGTTGCTAGCCTGGGTGTAGTTGCTAGTCTGGGTGAAGTTACTAGTCTGGGTGTAGTTGCTAGTCTGGGTGAAGTTACTAGTCTGGGTGCAGTTGCTAGTCTGGGTGTAGTTGCTAGTCTGGGTGTAGTTGCTAGTCTGGATGTAGATACTAGTCTGGATGTAGTTGCTAGTCTGGATGTAGTTGCTGGTCTGGGTGAAGTTGCTAGTATGGGTGTAGTTGCTAGTCTGGGTGAAGTTGCTAGTCTGGGTGTAGTTGCTAGTCTGGGTGAAGTTACTAGTCTGGGTGTAGTTGCTAGCCTGGGTGTAGTTGCTAGTCTGGGTGAAGTTACTAGTCTGGGTGTAGTTGCTAGTCTGGGTGAAGTTACTAGTCTGGGTGTAGTTGCTAGTCTGGGTGTAGTTGCTAGTCTGGGTGTAGTTGCTAGCCTGGATGTAGATACTAGTCTGGATGTAGTTGTTAGTCTGGATGTAGTTGCTGGTCTGGGTGAAGTTGCTAGTCTGGGTGTAGTTGCTAGTCTGGGTGAAGTTGCTAGTCTGGGTGTAGCTGCTAGTCTGGGTGAAGTTACTAGACTGGGAGTAGTTGCTAGTCTGGGTGTAGTTGCTAATATGGATGTAGTTGCTAGTCTGGATGTAGTTGCTAGTATGGGTGTAGTTGCTAGTCTGGGTGAAGTTACTAGTCTGGGTGTAGTTGCTAGTCTGGGTGTAGTTGCTAGTCTGGGTGAAGTTACTAGTCAGGGTGTAGTTGCTAATCTGGGTGAAGTTACTAGTCTGGATGTAGTTGCTAGTTTGGGTGTAGTTGCTAGTCTGGGTGTAGTTGCTAGTCTGTGTGTAGTTGCTAGTCTGGGTGTAGTTGCTAGTCTGGGTGAAGTTGCTAGTCTTGGTGTAGTTGCTAGTCTGGGTGAAGTTGCTAGTCTGGGTGTAGTTGCTAGTATGGATGTAGTTGCTATTCTGGGTGAAGTTGCTAGTCTGGGTGTAGTTGCTAGTCTGGGTGAAGTTGCTAGTCTGGGTGTAGTTGCTAGTCTGGGTGAAGTTACTAGTCTTGGTGTAGTTGCTAGTCTGGGTGAAGTTGCTAGTCTGGGTGTAGTTGCTAGTCTGGGTGTAGTTGCTAGTCTGGGTGTAGTTGCTAGTCTGGGTGTAGTTGCTAATCTGGATGTAGTTGCTAGTCTGGATGTAGTTGCTAGTCTGGATGTAGTTGCTAGTCTGGGTGAAGTTGCTAGTCTGGGTGTAGTTGCTAGACTGGGTGTAGTTGCTAGTCTGGGTGTAGTTGCTAGTCTGGGTTTAGTTGCTAGCATGGATGTAGTTGCTAGTCTGGGTTTAGTTGCTAGTCTGGATGTAGTTGCTAGTCTGGGTGTAGTTGCTAGTCTTGGTGAATTTGCTAGTCTGGGTGAAGTTGCTAGTCTGGGTGTAGTTGCTAGTCTGGGTGAAGTTACTAGTCTGGGTGTAGTTGCTAGTCTGGGTGTAGTTGCTAATATGGATGTAGTTGCTAGTCTGAATGTAGTTGCTAGTCTGGGTGTAGTTGCTAGTCTGGGTGAAGTTACTAGTCTGGGTGTAGTTGCTAGTCTGGGTGTTGTTGCTAGTCTGGGTGAAGTTACTAGTCTGGGTGTAGTTGCTAGTCTGGGTGAAGTTACTAGTCTGGATGTAGTTGCTAGTTTGGGTGTAGTTGCTAGTCTGGGTGTAGTTGCTAGTCTGTGTGTAATTGCTAGTCTGGGTGTAGTTGCTAGTCTGGGTGAAGTTGCTAGTCTGGGTGTAGTTGCTAGTATGGGTGAAGTTGCTAGTCTGGGTGTAGTTGCTAGGATGGATGTAGTTGCTACACTGGGTGAAGTTGCTAGTCTGGGTGTAGTTGCTAGTCTGGGTGAAGTTGCTAGTCTGGGTGTAGTTGCTAGTCTGGGTGAAGTTACTAGTCTTGGTGTAGTTGCTAGTCTGGGTGAAGTTGCTAGTCTGGGTGTAGTTGCTAGTCTGGGTGGAGTTTCTAGTCTGGGTGTAGTTGCTAGTCTAGGTTAAGTTACTAGTCTGGGTGTAGTTGCTAGTCTGGGTGAAGTTACTAGTCTGGGTGTAGTTGCTAGTCTGGGTGAAGTTACTAGTCTGGATGTAGTTGCTAGTTTGGGTGTAGTTGCTAGTCTGGGTGTAGTTGCTAGGATGGATGTAGTTGCTACTCTGGGTGAAGTTGCTAGTCTGGGTGTAGTTGCTAGTCTGGGTGAAGTTGCTAGTCTGGGTGTAGTTGCTAGTCTGGGTGAAGTTACTAGTCTTGGTGTAGTTGCTAGTCTGGGTGAAGTTGCTAGTCTGGGTGTAGTTGCTAGTCTGGGTGGAGTTTCTAGTCTGGGTGTAGTTGCTAGTCTGGGTTAAGTTACTAGTCTGGGTGTAGTTGCTAGTCTGGGTGAAGTTTCTAGTCTGGGTGTAGTTACTAGTCTGGGTGTAGTTGCTAGTCTGGGTGTAGTTGCTAGTCTGGGTGTAGTTGCTAGTCTGGATGTAGTTGCTACTCTGGGTGAAGTTGCTAGTCTGGGTGAAGTTGCTAGTCTGGGAGTAGTTGATAGTCTGAGTGAAGTTACTAGTCTGGGTGTAGTTGCTAATCTGAGTGTAGTTGCTAGTATGGATTTAGTTGCTATTCTGGGTGTAGTTGCTAGTCTGGGTGAAGTTACTAGTCTGGGTGTAGTTGCTAGCCTGGGTGTAGTTGCTAGTCTGGGTGAAGTTACTAGTCTGGGTGTAGTTGCTAGTCTGGGTGAAGTTACTAGTCTGGGTGCAGTTGCTAGTCTGGGTGTAGTTGCTAGTCTGGGTGTAGTTGCTAGTCTGGATGTAGATACTAGTCTGGATGTAGTTGCTAGTCTGGATGTAGTTGCTGGTCTGGGTGAAGTTGCTAGTATGGGTGTAGTTGCTAGTCTGGGTGAAGTTGCTAGTCTGGGTGTAGTTGCTAGTCTGGGTGAAGTTACTAGAATGGGTGTAGTTGCTAGTCTGTGTGTAGTTGCTAGTCTGGGTGAAGTTGCTAGTCTGGGTGTAGTTGCTAGTCTGGGTGAAGTTACTAGAATGGGTGTAGTTGCTAGTCTGTGTGTAGTTGCTAATATGGATGTAGTTGCTAGTCTGGATGTAGTTGCTAGTCTGGGTGTAGTTGCTAGTCTGGGTGAAGTTACTAGTCTGGGTGTAGTTGCTAGTGTGGGTGTAGTTGCTAGTCTGGGTGAAGTTACTAATCTGGGTGTAGTTGCTAATCTGGGTGTAGTTGCTAGTCTGGATGTTGATACTAGTATGGATGTAGTTGCTAGTCTGGATGTAGTTGCTGGTCTGGGTGAAGTTGCTAGTCTGGGTGTAGTTGCTATTCTGGGTGTAGTTGCTAGTCTGGGTGAAGTTACTAGTCTGGGTGTAGTTGCTAGCCTGGGTGTAGTTGCTAGTCTGGGTGAAGTTACTAGTCTGGGTGTAGTTGCTAGTCTGGGTGAAGTTACTAGTCTGGGTGTAGTTGCTAGTCTGGGTGTAGTTGCTAGTCTGGTTGAAGTTACTAGTCTGGGTGTAGTTGCTAGTCTGGGTGTAGTTGCTAGTCTGGGTTTAGTTGCTAGCATGGATGTAGTTGCTAGTCTGGGTGTAGTTGCTAGTCTTGGTGAATTTGCTAGTCTGGGTGAAGTTGCTAGTCTGGGTGTAGTTGCTAGTCTGGGTGAAGTTACTAGTCTGGGTGTAGTTGCTAGTCTGGGTGTAGTTGCTAGTCTGTGTGTATTTGCTAGTGTGGGTGTAGTTGCTAGTCTGGGTGAAGTTGCTAGTCTGGGTGTAGTTGCTAGTCTGGGTGAAGTTGCTAGTCTGGGTGTAGTTGCTAGTATGGATTTAGTTGCTATTCTGGGAGTAGTTGCTAGTCTGGGTGAAGTTACTAGTCTGGGTGTAGTTGCTAGCCTGGGTGTAGTTGCTATTCTGGGTGAAGTTACTAGTCAGGGTGTAGTTGCTAGTCTGGGTGAAGTTACTAGTCTGGGTGTAGTTGCTAGTCTGGGTGTAGTTGCTAGTCTGGGTGTAGTTGCTAGTCTGGATGTTGATACTAGTCTGGATGTAGTTGCTAGTCTGGATGTAGTTGCTGGTCTGGGTGAAGTTACTAGTCTGGGTGTAGTTGCTAGCCTGGGTGTAGTTGCTAGTCTGGGTGAAGTTACTAGTCTGGGTGTAGTTGCTAGTCTGGGTGTAGTTGCTAGTCTGGTTGAAGTTACTAGTCTGGGTGTAGTTGCTAGTCTGGGTGTAGTTGCTAGTCTGGGTTTAGTTGCTAGCATGGATGTAGTTGCTAGTATGGGTGTAGTTGCCAGTCTTGGTGAATTTGCTAGTCTGGGTGAAGTTGCTAGTCTGGGTGTAGTTGCTAGTCTGGGTGAAGTTACTAGTCTGGGTGTAGTTGCTAGTCTGGGTGAAGTTGCTAGTCTGGGTGTAGTTGCTAGTCTAGGTGAAGTTGCTAGTCTGGGTGTAGTTGCTAGTATGGATGTAGTTGCTACTCTGGGTGTAGTTGCTAGTCTGGGTGGAGTTGCTAGTCTGGGTGTAGTTGCTAGTCTGGGTTAAGTTACTAGTCTGGGTGTAGTTGCTAGTCTGGGTGAAGTTTCTAGTCTGGGTGTAATTACTAGTCTGGGTGTAGTTGCTAGTCTGGGTGTTGTTGCTAGGCTGGGTGTAGTTGCTAGTCTGGATGTAGTTGCTACTCTGGGTGAAGTTGCTAGTCTGGGTGAAGTTGCTAGTCTGGGAGTAGTTGATAGTCTGAGTGAAGTTACTAGTCTGTGTATAGTTGCTAGTCTGAGTGTAGTTGCTAGTATGGATTTAGTTGCTATTCTGGGTGTAGTTGCTAGTCTGGGTGAAGTTACTAGTCTGGGTGTAGTTGCTAGCCTGGGTGTAGTTGCTAGTCTGGGTGAAGTTACTAGTCTGGGTGTAGTTGCTAGTCTGGGTGAAGTTACTAGTCTGGGTGTAGTTACTAGTCTGGGTGTAGTTGCTAGTCTGGGTGTAGTTGCTAGTCTGGGTGTAGTTGCTAGTCTGGATGTAGATACTAGTCTGGATGTAGTTGTTAGTCTGGATGTAGTTGCTGGTCTGGGTGAAGTTGCTAGTCTGGGTGTAGTTGCTAGTCTGGGTGAAGTTGCTAGTCTGGGTGTAGCTGCTAGTCTGGGTGAAGTTACTAGACTGGGTGTAGTTGCTAGTCTGGGTGTAGTTGCTAATATGGATGTAGTTGCTAGTCTGGATGTAGTTGCTAGTATGGGTGTAGTTGCTAGTCTGGGTGAAGTTACTAGTCTGGGTGTAGTTGCTAGTCTGGGTGTAGTTGCTAGTCTGGGTGAAGTTACTAGTCAGGGTGTAGTTGCTAATCTGGGTGAAGTTACTAGTCTGGATGTAGTTGCTAGTTTGGGTGTAGTTGCTAGTCTGGGTGTAGTTGCTAGTCTGTGTGTAGTTGCTAGTCTGGGTGTAGTTGCTAGTCTGGGTGAAGTTGCTAGTCTTGGTGTAGTTGCTAGTCTGGGTGAAGTTGCTAGTCTGGGTGTAGTTGCTAGTATGGATGTAGTTGCTATTCTGGATGAAGTTGCTAGTCTGGGTGTAGTTGCTAGTCTGGGTGAAGTTGCTAGTCTGGGTGTAGTTGCTAGTCTGGGTGAAGTTACTAGTCTTGGTGTAGTTGCTAGTCTGGGTGAAGTTGCTAGTCTGGGTGTAGTTGCTAGTCTGGGTGTAGTTGCTAATCTGGATGTAGTTGCTAGTCTGGGTGTAGTTGCTAGTATGGATGTAGTTGCTACTCTGGGTGTAGTTGCTAGTCTGGGTGGAGTTGCTAGTCTGGGTGTAGTTGCTAGTCTGGGTTAAGTTACTAGTCTGGGTGTAGTTGCTAGTCTGGGTGAAGTTTCTAGTCTGGGTGTAATTACTAGTCTGGGTGTAGTTGCTAGTCTGGGTGTTGTTGCTAGGCTGGGTGTAGTTGCTAGTCTGGATGTAGTTGCTACTCTGGGTGAAGTTGCTAGTCTGGGTGAAGTTGCTAGTCTGGGAGTAGTTGATAGTCTGAGTGAAGTTACAAGTCTGTGTGAAGTTGCTAGTCTGAGTATAGTTGCTAGTATGGATTTAGTTGCTATTCTGGGTGTAGTTGCTAGTCTGGGTGAAGTTACTAGTCTGGGTGTAGTTGCTAGTCTGGGTGTAGTTGCTAGTCTGGGTGTAGTTGCTAGTCTGGATGTAGATACTAGTCTGGATGTAGTTGTTAGTCTGGATGTAGTTGCTGGTCTGGGTGAAGTTGCTAGTATGGGTGTAGTTGCTAGTCTGGGTGAAGTTGCTAGTCTGGGTGTAGCTGCTAGTCTGGGTGAAGTTACTAGACTGGGTGTAGTTGCTAGTCTGGGTGTAGTTGCTAATATGGATGTAGTTGCTAGTCTGGATGTAGTTGCTAGTATGGGTGTAGTTGCTAGTCTGGGTGAAGTTACTAGTCTGGGTGTAGTTGCTAGTCTGGGTGTAGTTGCTAGTCTGGGTGAAGTTACTAGTCAGGGTGTAGTTGCTAATCTGGGTGAAGTTACTAGTCTGGATGTAGTTGCTAGTTTGGGTGTAGTTGCTAGTCTGGGTGTAGTTGCTAGTCTGTGTGTAGTTGCTAGTCTGGGTGTAGTTGCTAGTCTGGGTGAAGTTGCTAGTCTTGGTGTAGTTGCTAGTCTGGGTGAAGTTGCTAGTCTGGGTGTAGTTGCTAGTATGGATGTAGTTGCTATTCTGGGTGAAGTTGCTAGTCTGGGTGTAGTTGCTAGTCTGGGTGAAGTAGCTAGTCTGGGTGTAGTTGCTAGTCTGGGTGAAGTTACTAGTCTTGGTGTAGTTGCTAGTCTGGGTGAAGTTGCTAGTCTGGGTGTAGTTGCTAGTCTGGGTGTAGTTGCTAGTCTGGGTGTAGTTGCTAGTCTGGGTGTAGTTGCTAATCTGGATGTAGTTGCTAGTCTGGATGTAGTTGCTAGTCTGGATGTAGTTGCTAGTCTGGGTGAAGTTGCTAGTCTGGGTGTAGTTGCTAGACTGGGTGTAGTTGCTAGTCTGGGTGTAGTTGCTAGTCTGGGTTTAGTTGCTAGCATGGATGTAGTTGCTATTCTGGGTTTAGTTGCTAGTCTGGATGTAGTTGCTAGTCTGGGTGTAGTTGCTAGTCTGGGTGAAGTTACTAGTCTGGGTGTAGTTGCTAGTCTGGGTGTAGTTGCTAGTCTGGGTTTAGTTGCTAGCATGGATGTAGTTGCTAGTCTGGGTGTAGTTGCTAGTCTTGGTGAATTTGCTAGTCTGGGTGAAGTTGCTAGTCTGGGTGTAGTTGCTAGTCTGGGTGAAGTTGCTAATATGGATGTAGTTGCTAGTCTGAATGTAGTTGCTAGTCTGGGTGTAGTTGCTAGTCTGGGTGAAGTTACTAGTCTGGGTGTAGTTGCTAGTCTGGGTGTAGTTGCTAGTCTGGGTGAAGTTACTAGTCTGGGTGTAGTTGCTAGTCTGGGTGAAGTTACTAGTCTGGATGTAGTTGCTAGTTTGGGTGTAGTTGCTAGTCTGGGTGTAGTTGCTAGTCTGGGTGTAGTTGCTAGTCTGGGTGTAGTTGCTAGTCTGGGTGAAGTTGCTAGTCTGGGTGTAGTTGCTAGTATGGGTGAAGTTGCTAGTCTGGGTGTAGTTGCTAGGATGGATGTAGTTGCTACTCTGGGTGAAGTTGCTAGTCTGGGTGTAGTTGCTAGTCTGGGTGAAGTTGCTAGTCTGGGTGTAGTTGCTAGTCTGGGTGAAGTTACTAGTCTTGGTGTAGTTGCTAGTCTGGGTGAAGTTGCTAGTCTGGGTGTAGTTGCTAGTCTGGGTGGAGTTTCTAGTCTGGGTGTAGTTGCTAGTCTGGGTTAAGTTACTAGTCTGGGTGTAGTTGCTAGTCTGGGTGAAGTTTCTAGTCTGGGTGTAGTTACTAGTCTGGGTGTAGTTGCTAGTCTGGGTGTAGTTGCTAGTCTGGGTGTAGTTGCTAGTCTGGATGTAGTTGCTACTCTGGGTGAAGTTGCTAGTCTGGGTGAAGTTGCAAGTCTGGGAGTAGTTGATAGTCTGAGTGAAGTTACTAGTCTGGGTGTAGTTGCTAGTCTGAGTGTAGTTGCTAGTATGGATTTAGTTGCTATTCTGGGTGTAGTTGCTAGTCTGGGTGAAGTTACTAGTCTGGGTGTAGTTGCTAGCCTGGGTGTAGTTGCTAGTCTGGGTGAAGTTACTAGTCTGGGTGTAGTTGCTAGCCTGGGTGTAGTTGCTAGTCTGGGTGAAGTTACTAGTCTGGGTGTAGTTGCTAGTCTGAGTGTAGTTGCTAGTATGGATTTAGTTGCTATTCTGGGTGTAGTTGCTAGTCTGGGTGAAGTTACTAGTCTGGGTGTAGTTGCTAGCCTGGGTGTAGTTGCTAGTCTGGGTGAAGTTACTAGTCTGGGTGTAGTTGCTAGTCTGGGTGAAGTTACTAGTCTGGGTGCAGTTGCTAGTCTGGGTGTAGTTGCTAGTCTGGGTGTAGTTGCTAGTCTGGATGTAGATACTAGTCTGGATGTAGTTGCTAGTCTGGATGTAGTTGCTGGTCTGGGTGAAGTTGCTAGTATGGGTGTAGTTGCTAGTCTGGGTGAAGTTGCTAGTCTGGGTGTAGTTGCTAGTCTGGGTGAAGTTACTAGAATGGGTGTAGTTGCTAGTCTGGGTGTAGTTGCTAATATGGATGTAGTTGCTAGTATGGATGTAGTTGCTAGTCTGGGTGTAGTTGCTAGTCTGGGTGAAGTTACTAGTCTGGGTGTAGTTGCTAGTGTGGGTGTAGTTGCTAGTCTGGGTGAAGTTACTAATCTGGGTGTAGTTGCTAATCTGGGTGTAGTTGCTAGTCTGGATGTTGATACTAGTATGGATGTAGTTGCTAGTCTGGATGTAGTTGCTGGTCTGGGTGAAGTTGCTAGTCTGGGTGTAGTTGCTATTCTGGGTGTAGTTGCTAGTCTGGGTGAAGTTACTAGTCTGGGTGTAGTTGCTAGCCTGGGTGTAGTTGCTAGTCTGGGTGAAGTTACTAGTCTTGGTGTAGTTGCTAGTCTGGGTGAAGTTACTAGTCTGGGTGTAGTTGCTAGTCTGGGTTTAGTTGCTAGCATGGATGTAGTTGCTAGTCTGGGTGTAGTTGCTAGTCTTGGTGAATTTGCTAGTCTGGGTGAAGTTGCTAGTCTGGGTGTAGTTGCTAGTCTGGGTGAAGTTACTAGTCTGGGTGTAGTTGCTAGTCTGGGTGTAGTTGCTAGTCTGTGTGTAGTTGCTAGTTTGGGTGTAGTTGCTAGTCTGGGTGAAGTTGCTAGTCTGGGTGTAGTTGCTAGTATGGGTGAAGTTGCTAGTCTGGGTGTAGTTGCTAGTATGGATTTAGTTGCTATTCTGGGAGTAGTTGCTAGTCTGGGTGAAGTAACTAGTCTGGGTGTAGTTGCTAGCCTGGGTGTAGTTGCTAGTCTGGGTGAAGTTACTAGTCAGGGTGTAGTTGCTAGTCTGGGTGAAGTTACTAGTCTGGGTGTAGTTGCTAGTCTGGGTGTAGTTGCTAGTCTGGGTGTAGTTGCTAGTCTGGATGTTGATACTAGTCTGGATGTAGTTGCTAGTCTGGATGTAGTTGCTGGTCTGGGTGAAGTTGCTAATCTGGGTGTAGTTGCTATTCTGGGTGTAGTTGCTAGTCTGGGTGAAGTTACTAGTCTGGGTGTAGTTGCTAGCCTGGGTGTAGTTGCTAGTCTGGGTGAAGTTACTAGTCTGGGTGTAGTTGCTAGTCTGGGTGAAGTTACTAGTCTGGGTGTAGTTGCTAGTCTGGGTGTAGTTGCTAGTCTTGGTGAATTTGCTAGTCTGGGTGAAGTTGCTAGTCTGGGTGTAGTTGCTAGTCTGGGTGAAGTTACTAGTCTGGGTGTAGTTGCTAGTCTGGGTGTAGTTGCTAATATGGATGTAGTTGCTAGTCTGAATGTAGTTGCTAGTCTGGGTGTAGTTGCTAGTCTGGGTGAAGTTACTAGTCTGGGTGTAGTTGCTAGTCTGGGTGTAGTTGCTAGTCTGGGTGAAGTTTCTAGTCTGGGTGTAGTTGCTAGTCTGGGTGAAGTTACTAATCTGGATGTAGTTGCTAGTTTGGGTGTAGTTGCTAGTCTGGGTGTAGTTGCTAGTCTGGGTGTAGCTGCTAGTCTGGGTGTAGTTGCTAGTCTGGGTGAAGTTGCTAGTCTGGGTGTAGTTGCTAGTCTAGGTGAAGTTGCTAGTCTGGGTGTAGTTGCTAGTATGGATGTAGTTGCTACTCTGGGTGAAGTTGCTAGTCTGGGTGTAGTTGCTAGTCTGGGTGAAGTTGCTAGTCTGGGAGTAGTTGCTAGTCTGGGTGAAGTTACTAGTCTTGGTGTAGTTGCTAGTCTGGGTGAAGTTGCTAGTCTGGGTGTAGTTGCTAGTCTGGGTGGAGTTGCTAGTCTGGGTGTAGTTGCTAGTCTGGGTTAAGTTACTAGTCTGGGTGTAGTTGCTAGTCTGGGTGAAGTTTCTAGTCTGGGTGTAATTACTAGTCTGGGTGTAGTTGCTAGTCTGGGTGTAGTTGCTAGGCTGGGTGTAGTTGCTAGTCTGGATGTAGTTGCTACTCTGGGTGAAGTTGCTAGTCTGGGTGAAGTTGCTAGTCTGGGAGTAGTTGATAGTCTGAGTGAAGTTACTAGTCTGTGTGTAGTTGCTAGTCTGAGTGTAGTTGCTAGTATGGATTTAGTTGCTATTCTGGGTGTAGTTGCTAGTCTGGGTGAAGTTACTAATCTGGGTGTAGTTGCTAGCCTGGGTGTAGTTGCTAGTCTGGGTGAAGTTACTAGTCTGGGTGTAGTTGCTAGTCTGGGTGAAGTTACTAGTCTGGGTGTAGTTGCTAGTCTGGGTGTAGTTGCTAGTCTAAGTGTAGTTGCTAGTCTGGATGTAGATACTAGTCTGGATGTAGTTGTTAGTCTGGATGTAGTTGCTGGTCTGGGTGAAGTTGTTAGTCTGGGTGTAGTTGCTAGTCTGGGTGAAGTTGCTAGTCTGGGTGTAGCTGCTAGTCTGGGTGAAGTTACTAGACTGGGTGTAGTTGCTAGTCTGGGTGTAGTTGCTAATATGGATGTAGTTGCTAGTCTGGATGTAGTTGCTAGTCTGGGTGTAGTTGCTAGTCTGGGTGAAGTTACTAGTATGGGTGTAGTTGCTAGTCTGTGTATAGTTGCTAGTCTGGGTGAAGTTACTAGTCAGGGTGTAGTTGCTAATCTGGGTGAAGTTACTAGTCTGGATGTAGTTGCTAGTTTGGGTGTAGTTGCTAGTCTGGGTGTAGTTGCTAGTCTGTGTGTAGTTGCTAGTCTGGGTGTAGTTGCTAGTCTGGGTGAAGTTGCTAGTCTTGGTGTAGTTGCTAGTCTGGGTGAAGTTGCTAGTCTGGGTGTAGTTGCTAGTATGGATGTAGTTGCTATTCTGGGTGAAGTTGCTAGTCTGGGTGTAGTTGCTAGTCTGGGTGAAGTTGCTAGTCTGGGTGTAGTTGCTAGTCTGGGTGAAGTTACTAGTCTTGGTGTAGTTGCTAGTCTGGGTGAAGTTGCTAGTCTGGGTGTAGTTGCTAGTCTGGGTGTAGTTGCTAGTCTGGGTGTAGTTGCTAGTCTGGGTGTAGTTGCTAGTCTGGGTGTAGTTGCTAGTCTGGATGTAGTTGCTAGTCTGGATGTAGTTGCTAGTCTGGATGTAGTTGCTAGTCTGGGTGAAGTTGCTAGTCTGGGTGTAGTTGCTAGACTGGGTGAAGTTACTAGTCTGGGTGTAGTTGCTTGTCTTGGTGAAGTTGCTAGTCTGGGTGTAGTTGCTAGTCTGGGTGGAGTTGCTAGTCTGGGTGTAGTTGCTAGTCTGGATGAAGTTACTAGTCTGGGTGTAGTTGCTAGTCTGGGTGAAGTTGCTAGTCAGGGTGTAGTTACTAGTCTGGGTGTAGTTGCTAGTCTGGGTGTAGTTGCTAGTCTGGGTGTAATTGCTAGTCTGGATGTAGTTGCTACTCTGGGTGTAGTTGCTAGTCTGGGTGAAGTTGCTAGACTGAGTATAGTTGCTAGTCTGGGTGTAGTTGCTAGTCTGAGTGTAGTTGCTAATCTGTGTGAAGTTGCTAGTCTGGGTGTAGTTGCTAGTCTGGGTGTAGTTGCTAGTCTGGGTGTAGTTGCTAGCCTGGGTGTAGTTGCTAGTCTAGGTGTAGTTGCTATTCTGGGTGTAGTTGCTAGTCTGGATGTAGTTGTTACTCTGGGTGTAGTTGCTAATCTGGGTGAAGTTTCTAGTTTTGGTGTAGTTGCTAGTCTGGGTGTAGTTGCTAGTCTGGGTGTAGTTGCTAGTCTGGATGTAGTTGCTACTCTGGGTGAAGTTGCTAGTCTGGGTGAAGTTGCTAGTCTGGGAGTAGTTGATAGTCTGAGTGAAGTTACTAGTCTGGGTGTAGTTGCTAGTCTGAGTGTAGTTGCTAATATGGATTTAGTTGCTATTTTGGGTGTAGTTGCTAATCTGGGTGAAGTTACTAGTCTGGGTGTAGTTGCTAGCCTGGGTGTAGTTGCTAGTCTGGATGAAGTTACTAGTCTGGGTGTAGTTGCTAGTCTGGGTGAAGTTACTAGTCTGGGTGTAGTTGCTAGTCTGGGTGTAGTTGCTAGTCTGGGTGTAGTTGCTAGTCTGGATGTAGTTGCTAGTCTGGATGTAGTTGCTAGTCTGGATGTAGTTGCTAGTCTGGGTGAAGTTGCTAGTCTGGGTGAAGTTGCTAGTCTGGGTGTAGTTGCTAGTCTGGGTGAAGTTACTATTCTGTGTGTAGTTGCTAGTCTGGATGTAATTGCTAGTCTTGGTGAAGTTGCTAGTCTGGGTGTAGATGCTAGTCTGGGTGTAGTTACTAGTCTGGGTGAAGTTTCTAGTTTGGGTGAAGTTACTAGTCTGGGTGTAGTTGCTAGTCTGAGTGTAGTTGCTAGTATGGATTTAGTTGCTATTGTGGGTGTAGTTGCTAGTCTGGGTGAAGTTACTAGTCTGGGTGTAGTTGCTAGCCTGGGTGTAGTTGCTAGTCTGGGTGAAGTTACTAGTCTGGGTGTAGTTGCTAGTCTGGGTGAAGTTACTAGTCTGGGTGTAGTTGCTAGTCTGGGTGTAGTTGCTAGTCTGGGTGAAGTTACTAGTCTGGGTGTAGTTGCTAGTCTGGGTGTAGTTGCTAGTCTGGGTTTAGTTGCTAGCATGGATGTAGTTGCTAGTCTGGGTGTAGTTGCTAGTCTTGGTGAATTTGCTAGTCTGGGTGAAGTTGCTAGTCTGGGTGTAGTTGCTAGTCTGGGTGAAGTTACTAGTCTTGGTGTAGTTGCTAGTCTGGGTGTAGTTGCTAATATGGATGTAGTTGCTAGTCTGAATGTAGTTGCTAGTCTGGGTGTAGTTGCTAGTCTGGGTGAAGTTACTAGTCTGGGTGTAGTTGCTAGTCTGGGTGTAGTTGCAAGTCTGGGTGAAGTTACTAGTCTGGGTGTAGTTGCTAGTCTGGGTGAAGTTACTAGTCTGGATGTAGTTGCTAGTTTGGGTGTAGTTGCTAGTCTGGGTGTAGTTGCTAGTCTGGGTCTAGTTGCTAGTCTGGGTGTAGTTGCTAGTCTGGGTGAAGTTGCTAGCCTGAGTGTAGTTGCTAGTCTGGGTGAAGTTGCTAGTCTGGGTGTAGTTGCTAGGATGGATGTAGTTGCTACTCTGGGTGAAGTTGCTAGTCTGGGTGTAGTTGCTAGTCTGGGTGAAGTTGCTAGTCTGGGTGTAGTTGCTAGTCTGGGTGAAGTTACTAGTCTTGGTGTAGTTGCTAGTCTGGGTGAAGTTGCTAGTCTGGATTTAGTTGCTATTCTGGGTGTAGTTGCTAGTCTGGGTGAAGTTGCTAGTCTGGGTGTAGTTGCTAGCCTGGGTGTAGTTGCTAGTCTGGGTGAAGTTACTAGTCTGGGTGTAGTTGCTAGTCTGGGTGAAGTTACTAGTCTGGGTGCAGTTGCTAGTCTGGGTGTAGTTGCTAGTCTGGGTGTAGTTGCTAGTCTGGATGTAGATACTAGTCTGGATGTAGTTGCTAGTCTGGATGTAGTTGCTGGTCTGGGTGAAGTTGCTAGTCTGGGTGTAGTTGCTAGTCTGGGTGAAGTTGCTAGTCTGGGTGTAGTTGCTAGTCTGGGTGAAGTTACTAGAATGGGTGTAGTTGCTAGTCTGGGTGTAGTTGCTAATATGGATGTAGTTGCTAGTCTGGATGTAGTTGCTAGTCTGGGTGTAGTTGCTAGTCTGGGTGAAGTTACTAGTCTGGGTGTAGTTGCTAGTGTGGGTGTAGTTGCTAGTCTGGGTGAAGTTACTAATCTGGGTGTAGTTGCTAATCTGGGTGTAGTTGCTAGTCTGGATGTTGATACTAGTATGGATGTAGTTGCTAGTCTGGATGTAGTTGCTGGTCTGGGTGAAGTTGCTAGTCTGGGTGTAGTTGCTATTCTGGGTGTAGTTGCTAGTCTGGGTGAAGTTACTAGTCTGGGTGTAGTTGCTAGCCTGGGTGTAGTTGCTAGTCTGGGTGAAGTTACTAGACTGGGTGTAGTTGCTAGTCTGGGTGAAGTTACTAGTCTGGGTGTAGTTGCTAGTCTGGGTGTAGTTGCTAGTCTGGTTGAAGTTACTAGTCTGGGTGTAGTTGCTAGTCTGGGTGTAGTTGCTAGTCTGGGTTTAGTTGCTAGCATGGATGTAGTTGCTAGTCTGGGTGTAGTTGCTAGTCTTGGTGAATTTGCTAGTCTGGGTGAAGTTGCTAGTCTGGGTGTAGTTGCTAGTCTGGGTGAAGTTGCTAGTCTGGGTGTAGTTGCTAGTCTGGGTGTAGTTGCTAGTCTGTGTGTAGTTGCTAGTTTGGGTGTAGTTGCTAGTCTGGGTGAAGTTGCTAGTCTGGGTGTAGTTGCTAGTCTGGGTGAAGTTGCTAGTCTGGGTGTAGTTGCTAGTATGGATGTAGTTGCTAGTCTGGGTGAAGTTGCTAGTCTGGGTGTTGTTGCTAGTCTGGGTGAAGTTGCTAGTCTGGGTGTAGTTGCTAGTCTGGGTGAAGTTACTAGTATTGGTGTAGTTGCTAGTCTGGGTGAAGTTGCTAGTCTGGGTGTAGTTGCTAGTCTGGGTGTAGTTGCTAGTCTGGGTCTAGTTGCTAGTCTGGGTGTAGTTGCTAGTCTGGGTGAAGTTGCTAGCCTGAGTGTAGTTGCTAGTCTGGGTGAAGTTGCTAGTCTGGGTGTAGTTGCTAGGATGGATGTAGTTGCTACTCTGGGTGAAGTTGCTAGTCTGGGTGTAGTTGCTAGTCTGGGTGAAGTTGCTAGTCTGGGTGTAGTTGCTAGTCTGGGTGAAGTTACTAGTCTTGGTGTAGTTGCTAGTCTGGGTGAAGTTGCTAGTCTGGATTTAGTTGCTATTCTGGGTGTAGTTGCTAGTCTGGGTGAAGTTGCTAGTCTGGGTGTAGTTGCTAGCCTGGGTGTAGTTGCTAGTCTGGGTGAAGTTACTAGTCTGGGTGTAGTTGCTAGTCTGGGTGAAGTTACTAGTCTGGGTGCAGTTGCTAGTCTGGGTGTAGTTGCTAGTCTGGGTGTAGTTGCTAGTCTGGATGTAGATACTAGTCTGGATGTAGTTGCTAGTCTGGATGTAGTTGCTGGTCTGGGTGAAGTTGCTAGTCTGGGTGTAGTTGCTAGTCTGGGTGAAGTTGCTAGTCTGGGTGTAGTTGCTAGTCTGGGTGAAGTTACTAGAATGGGTGTAGTTGCTAGTCTGGGTGTAGTTGCTAATATGGATGTAGTTGCTAGTCTGGATGTAGTTGCTAGTCTGGGTGTAGTTGCTAGTCTGGGTGAAGTTACTAGTCTGGGTGTAGTTGCTAGTGTGGGTGTAGTTGCTAGTCTGGGTGAAGTTACTAATCTGGGTGTAGTTGCTAATCTGGGTGTAGTTGCTAGTCTGGATGTTGATACTAGTATGGATGTAGTTGCTAGTCTGGATGTAGTTGCTGGTCTGGGTGAAGTTGCTAGTCTGGGTGTAGTTGCTATTCTGGGTGTAGTTGCTAGTCTGGGTGAAGTTACTAGTCTGGGTGTAGTTGCTAGCCTGGGTGTAGTTGCTAGTCTGGGTGAAGTTACTAGACTGGGTGTAGTTGCTAGTCTGGGTGAAGTTACTAGTCTGGGTGTAGTTGCTAGTCTGGGTGTAGTTGCTAGTCTGGTTGAAGTTACTAGTCTGGGTGTAGTTGCTAGTCTGGGTGTAGTTGCTAGTCTGGGTTTAGTTGCTAGCATGGATGTAGTTGCTAGTCTGGGTGTAGTTGCTAGTCTTGGTGAATTTGCTAGTCTGGGTGAAGTTGCTAGTTTGGGTGTAGTTGCTAGTCTGGGTGAAGTTGCTAGTCTGGGTGTAGTTGCTAGTCTGGGTGTAGTTGCTAGTCTGTGTGTAGTTGCTAGTTTGGGTGTAGTTGCTAGTCTGGGTGAAGTTGCTAGTCTGGGTGTAGTTGCTAGTCTGGGTGAAGTTGCTAGTCTGGGTGTAGTTGCTAGTATGGATGTAGTTGCTAGTCTGGGTGAAGTTGCTAGTCTGGGTGTTGTTGCTAGTCTGGGTGAAGTTGCTAGTCTGGGTGTAGTTGCTAGTCTGGGTGAAGTTACTAGTATTGGTGTAGTTGCTAGTCTGGGTGAAGTTGCTAGTCTGGGTGTAGTTGCTAGTCTGGGTGTAGTTGCTAGTCTGGGTGTAGTTGCTAGTCAGGGTGTAGTTGCTAGTCTGGATGTAGTTGCTAGTCTGGATGTAGTTGCTAGTCTGAGTGTAGTTGCTAGTCTGTGTGAAGTTGCTAGTCTGGGTGTAGTTGCTAGTCTGGATGTAGTTGCTACTCTGAGTGTAGTTGCTAGTCTGGGTGAAGTGGCTAGACTGAGTATAGTTGCTAGTCTGGGTGTAGTTGCTAGTCTGAGTGTAGTTGCTAGGCTGTGTGAAGTTGCTAGTCTGGGTGAAGTTGCTAGTCTGGGTGTAGTTGCTAGCCTGGGTGTAGTTGATAGTTTAGGTAAAGTTGCTAGTCTGGGTGAAGTTGCTAGTCTGGGTGTAGTTGCTACTCTGGGTGAAGTTGCTAGTCTGGGTGAAGTTGCTAGTCTGCGTGAAGTTGCTAGTCTGGGTGTAGTTGCTAGTCTTGGTGAAGTTGCTAGTCTGGGTGAAGTTGCTAGTCTGGATGTAGTTGCTGGTCTGGGTGTAGTTGATAGTTTAGGTAAAGTTGCTAGTCTGGGTGAAGTTGCTAGTCTGGGTGTAGTTGCTAGTCTAGGTGAAGTTACTATTCTGGGTGAAGTTGCTAGGCTGGATGTAGTTGCTAGTCTGGGTGAAGTTGCTAGTCTGGGTGAAGTTGCTAGTCTGGGTGTAGTTGCTAGTCTTGGTGAAGATGCTAGTCTGGGTGAAGTTGCTAGTATGGATTTAGTTGCTATTCTGGGTGTAGTTGCTACTCTGGGTGAAGTTGCTAGTCTAGGTGAAGTTGCTAGTCTTCGTGAAGTTGCTAGTCTGGATGTAGTTGCTAGTCTGGGTGTAGTTGATAGTTTAGGTAAAGTTGCTAGTCTGGGTGAAGTTGCTAGTCTGGGTGTAGTTGCTAGTCTGGGTGAAGTTACTATTCTGGGAGAAGTTGCTAGGCTGGATGTAGTTGCTAGTCTGGGTGAAGTTGCTAGTCTGGGTGAAGTTGCTAGTCTGGGTTTAGTTGCTAGTCTTGGTGAAGTTGCTAGTCTGGGTGAAGTTGCTAGTATTGATGTAGTTGCTTGTCTGGGTGTAGTTGCTAGTCTTGGTGTAGTTGCTGGTCTGGATGTAGTTGATAGTCTGGGTGTAGTTGCTAGTCTGGGTGTAGTTGCTAGGCTGGGTGTAGTTGCTAGTCTGGATGTAGTTGCTACTCTGGGTGAAGTCGCTAGACTGGGTGAAGTTGCTAGTCTGGGAGTAGTTGATAGTCTGAGTGAAGTTACTAGTCTGTGTGTAGTTGCTAGTCTGAGTGTAGTCGCTAGTATGGATTTAGTTGCTATTCTGGGTGTAGTTGCTAGTCTGGGTGAAGTTACTAGTCTGGGTGTAGTTGCTAGCCTGGGTGTAGTTGCTAGTCTGGGTGAAGTTACTAGTCTGGGTGTAGTTGCTAGTCTGGGTGAAGTTACTAGTCTGGGTGTAGTTGCTAGTCTGGGTGTAGTTGCTAGTCTGGGTGTAGTTGCTAGTCTGGATGTAGATACTAGTCTGGATGTAGTTGTTAGTCTGGATGTAGTTGCTGGTCTGGGTGAAGTTGCTAGTCTGGGTGTAGTTGCTAGTCTGGGTGAAGTTGCTAGTCTGGGTGTAGTTGCTAGTCTGGGTGTAGTTGCTAATATGGATGTAGTTGCTAGTCTGGATGTAGTTGCTAGTCTGGGTGTAGTTGCTAGTCTGGGTGAAGTTACTAGTATGGGTGTAGTTGCTAGTCTGGGTGTAGTTGCTAGTCTGGGTGAAGTTACTAGTCAGGGTGTAGTTGCTAATCTGGGTGAAGTTACTAGTCTGGATGTAGTTGCTAGTTTGGGTGTAGTTGCTAGTCTGGGTGTAGTTGCTAGTCTGTGTGTAGTTGCTAGTCTGGGTGTAGTTGCTAGTCTGGGTGAAGTTGCTAGTCTTGGTGTAGTTGCTAGTCTGGGTGAAGTTGCTAGTCTGGGTGTAGTTGCTAGTATGGATGTAGTTGCTATTCTGGGTGAAGTTGCTAGTCTGGGTGTAGTTGCTAGTCTGGGTGAAGTTGCTAGTCTGGGTGTAGTTGCTAGTCTGGGTGAAGTTACTAGTCTTGGTGTAGTTGCTAGTCTGGGTGAAGTTGCTAGTCTGGGTGAAGTTGCTAGTCTGGGTGTAGTTGCTAGTCTGGGTGAAGTTGCTAGTCTGGGTGTAGTTGCTAGGATTGATGTAGTTGCTACTCTGGGTGAAGTTGCTAGTCTGGGTGTAGTTGCTAGTCTGGGTGAAGTTGCTAGTCTGGGTGTAGTTGCTAGTCTGGGTGAAGTTGCTAGTCTGGGTGTAGTTGCTAGACTGGGTGAAGTTACTAGTCTGGGTGTAGTTGCTTGTCTTGGTGAAGTTGCTATTCTGGGTGTAGTTGCTAGTCTGGGTGGAGTTGCTAGTCTGGGTGTAGTTGCTAGTCTGGATGAAGTTACTAGTCTTGGTGTAGTTGCTAGTCTGGGTGAAGTTGCTAGTCAGGGTGTTGTTACTAGTCTGGGTGTAGTTGCTAGTCTGGGTGTAGTTGCTAGTCTGGGTGTAATTGCTAGTCTGGATGTAGTTGCTACTCTGGGTGTAGTTGCTAGTCTGGGTGAAGTTGCTAGACTGAGTATAGTTGCTAGTCTGGGTGTAGTTGCTAGTCTGAGTGTAGTTGCTAGTCTGTGTGAAGTTGCTAGTCTGGGTGTAGTTGCTAGTCTGGGTGTAGTTGCTAGTCTGGGTGTAGTTGCTAGCCTGGGTGTAGTTGCTAGTCTAGGTGTAGTTGCTATTCTGGGTGTAGTTGCTAGTCTGGATGTAGTTGCTATTCTGGGTGTAGTTGCTAATCTGGGTGAAGTTTCTAGTTTTGGTGTAGTTGCTAGTCTGGGTGTAGTTGCTAGTCTGGATGTAGTTGCTACTCTGGGTGAAGTTGCTAGTCTGGGTGAAGTTGCTAGTCTGGGAGTAGTTGATAGTCTGAGTGAAGTTACTAGTCTGGGTGTAGTTGCTTGTCTGAGTGTAGTTGCTAGTCTGGGTGTAGTTGCTAGGATGGATGTAGTTGCTACTCTGGGTGAAGTTGCTAGTCTGGGTGTAGTTGCTAGTCTGGGTGAAGTTACTAGTCTGGGGGTAGTTGCTAGTCTGGGTGTAGTTGCTAGTCTGGGTGTAGTTGCTAGTCTGGATGTAGATACTAGTCTGGATGTAGTTGTTAGTCTGGATGTAGTTGCTGGTCTGGGTGAAGTTGCTAGTCTGGGTGTAGTTGCTAGTCTGGGTGAAGTTGCTAGTCTGGGTGTAGTTGCTAGTCTGGGTGTAGTTGCTAATATGGATGTAGTTGCTAGTCTGGATGTAGTTGCTAGTCTGGGTGTAGTTGCTAGTCTTGGTGAAGTTACTAGTATGGGTGTAGTTGCTAGTCTGGGTGTAGTTGCTAGTCTGGGTGAAGTTACTAGTCAGGGTGTAGTTGCTAATCTGGGTGAAGTTACTAGTCTGGATGTAGTTGCTAGTTTGGGTGTAGTTGCTAGTCTGGGTGTAGTTGCTAGTCTGTGTGTAGTTGCTAGTCTGGGTGTAGTTGCTAGTCTGGGTGAAGTTGCTAGTCTTGGTGTAGTTGCTAGTCTGGGTGAAGTTGCTAGTCTGGGTGTAGTTGCTAGTATGGATGTAGTTGCTATTCTGGGTGAAGTTGCTAGTCTGGGTGTAGTTGCTAGTCTGGGTGAAGTTGCTAGTCTGGGTGTAGTTGCTAGTCTGGGTGAAGTTACTAGTCTTGGTGTAGTTGCTAGTCTGGGTGAAGTTGCTAGTCTGGGTGAAGTTGCTAGTCTGGGTGTAGTTGCTAGTCTGGGTGAAGTTGCTAGTCTGGGTGTAGTTGCTAGGATGGATGTAGTTGCTACTCTGGGTGAAGTTGCTAGTCTGGGTATAGTTGCTAGTCTGGGTGAAGTTGCTAGTCTGGGTGTAGTTGCTAGTCTGGGTGAAGTTGCTAGTCTGGGTGTAGTTGCTAGACTGGGTGAAGTTACTAGTCTGGGTGTAGTTGCTTGTCTTGGTGAAGTTGCTAGTCTGGGTGTAGTTGCTAGTCTGGGTGGAGTTGCTAGTCTGGGTGTAGTTGCTAGTCTGGATGAAGTTACTAGTCTTGGTGTAGTTGCTAGTCTGGGTGAAGTTGCTAGTCAGGGTGTAGTTACTAGTCTGGGTGTAGTTGCTAGTCTGGGTGTAGTTGCTAGTCTGGGTGTAATTGCTAGTCTGGATGTAGTTGCTACTCTGGGTGTAGTTGCTAGTCTGGGTGAAGTTGCTAGACTGAGTATAGTTGCTAGTCTGGGTGTAGTTGCTAGTCTGAGTGTAGTTGCTAGTCTGTGTGAAGTTGCTAGTCTGGGTGTAGTTGCTAGTCTGGGTGTAGTTGCTAGTCTGGGTGTAGTTGCTAGCCTGGGTGTAGTTGCTAGTCTAGGTGTAGTTGCTATTCTGGGTGTAGTTGCTAGTCTGGATGTAGTTGCTATTCTGGGTGTAGTTGCTAATCTGGGTGAAGTTTCTAGTTTTGGTGTAGTTGCTAGTCTGGGTGTAGTTGCTAGTCTGGATGTAGTTGCTACTCTGGGTGAAGTTGCTAGTCTGGGTGAAGTTGCTAGTCTGGGAGTAGTTGATAGTCTGAGTGAAGTTACTAGTCTGGGTGTAGTTGCTTGTCTGAGTGTAGTTGCTAATATGGATTTAGTTGCTATTTTGGGTGTAGTTGCTAATCTGGGTGAAGTTACTAGTCTGGGTGTAGTTGCTAGCCTGGGTGTAGTTGCTAGTCTGGATGAAGTTACTAGTCTGGGTGTAGTTGCTAGTCTGGGTGAAGTTACTAGTCTGGGTGTAGTTGCTAGTCTGGGTGTAGTTGCTAGTCTGGGTGTAGTTGCTAGTCTGGATGTAGTTGCTAGTCTGGATGTAGTTGCTAGTCTGGATGTAGTTGCTAGTCTGGGTGAAGTTGCTAGTCTGGGTGAAGTTGCTAGTCTGGGTGTAGTTGCTAGTCTGGGTGAAGTTACTATTCTGTGTGTAGTTGCTAGTCTGGATGTAGTTGCTAGTCTTGGTGAAGTTGCTAGTCTGGGTGTAGATGCTAGTCTGGGTGTAGTTACTAGTCTGGGTGAAGTTTCTAGTTTGGGTGAAGTTACTAGTCTGGGTGTAGTTGCTAGTCTGAGTGTAGTTGCTAGTATGGATTTAGTTGCTATTGTGGGTGTAGTTGCTAGTCTGGGTGAAGTTACTAGTCTGGGTGTAGTTGCTAGCCTGGGTGTAGTTGCTAGTCTGGGTGTAGTTGCTAGTCTGGGTGAAGTTGCTAGTCTTGGTGTAGTTGCTAGTCTGGGTGAAGTTGCTAGTCTGGGTGTAGTTGCTAGTATGGATGTAGTTGCTATTCTGGGTGAAGTTGCTAGTCTGGGTGTAGTTGCTAGTCTGGGTGAAGTTGCTAGTCTGGGTGTAGTTGCTAGTCTGGGTGAAGTTACTAGTCTTGGTGTAGTTGCTAGTCTGGGTGAAGTTGCTAGTCTGGGTGAAGTTGCTAGTCTGGGTGTAGTTGCTAGTCTGGGTGAAGTTGCTAGTCTGGGTGTAGTTGCTAGGATGGATGTAGTTGCTACTCTGGGTGAAGTTGCTAGGCTGGGTGTAGTTGCTAGTCTGGGTGAAGTTGCTAGTCTGGGTGTAGTTGCTAGTCTGGGTGAAGTTGCTAGTCTGGGTGTAGTTGCTAGACTGGGTGAAGTTACTAGTCTGGGTGTAGTTGCTTGTCTTGGTGAAGTTGCTAGTCTGGGTGTAGTTGCTAGTCTGGGTGGAGTTGCTAGTCTGGGTGTAGTTGCTAGTTTGGATGAAGTTACTAGTCTTGGTGTAGTTGCTAGTCTGGGTGAAGTTGCTAGTCAGGGTGTAGTTACTAGTCTGGGTGTAGTTGCTAGTCTGGGTGTAGTTGCTAGTCTGGGTGTAATTGCTAGTCTGGATGTAGTTGCTACTCTGGGTGTAGTTGCTAGTCTGGGTGAAGTTGCTAGACTGAGTATAGTTGCTAGTCTGGGTGTAGTTGCTAGTCTGAGTGTAGTTGCTAGTCTGTGTGAAGTTGCTAGTCTGGGTGTAGTTGCTAGTCTGGGTGTAGTTGCTAGTCTGGGTGTAGTTGCTAGTCTGGGTGTAGTTGCTAGTCTGGGTGTAGTTGCTAGTATGGATGTAGTTGCTAGTCTGGATGTAGTTGCTAGTCTGGATGTAGTTGCTAGTCTGGGTGAAGTTGCTAGTCTGGGTGTAGTTGCTAGACTGGGTGAAGTTACTAGTCTGGGTGTAGTTGCTTGTCTTGGTGAAGTTGCTAGTCTGGGTGTAGTTGCTAGTCTGGGTGGAGTTGCTAGTCTGGGTGTAGTTGCTAGTCTGGATGAAGTTACTAGTCTGGGTGTAGTTGCTAGTCTGGGTGAAGTTGCTAGTCAGGGTGTAGTTACTAGTCTGGGTGTAGTTGCTAGTCTGGGTGTAGTTGCTAGTCTGGGTGTAATTGCTAGTCTGGATGTAGTTGCTAATCTGGGTGTAGTTGCTAGACTGAGTATAGTTGCTAGTCTGGTTGTAGTTGCTAGTCTGAGTGTAGTTGCTAGTCTGTGTGAAGTTGCTAGTCTGGGTGTAGTTGCTAGTCTGGGTGTAGTTGCTAGTCTGGGTGTAGTTGCTAGCCTGGGTGTAGTTGCTAGTCTAGGTGTAGTTGCTATTCTGGGTGTAGTTGCTAGTCTGGATGTAGTTGCTACTCTGGGTGTAGTTGCTAATCTGGGTGAAGTTTCTAGTTTTGGTGTAGTTGCTAGTCTGGGTGTAGTTGCTAGTCTGGGTGTAGTTGCTAGTCTGGATGTAGTTGCTACTCTGGGTGAAGTTGCTAGTCTGGGTGAAGTTGCTAGGCTGGGAGTAGTTGATAGTCTGGGTGAAGTTACTAGTCTGGGTGTAGTTGCTAGTCTGAGTGTAGTTGCTAATATGGATTTAGTTGCTATTTTGGGTGTAGTTGCTAATCTGGGTGAAGTTACTAGTCTGGGTGTAGTTGCTAGCCTGGGTGTAGTTGCTAGTCTGGATGAAGTTACTAGTCTGGGTGTAGTTGCTAGTCTGGGTGAAGTTACTAGTCTGGGTGTAGTTGCTAGTCTGGGTGTAGTTGCTAGTCTGGGTGTAGTTGCTAGTCTGGATGTAGTTGCTAGTCTGGATGTAGTTGCTAGTCTGGATGTAGTTGCTAGTCTGGGTGAAGTTGCTAGTCTGGGTGAAGTTGCTAGTCTGGATGTAGTTGCTAGTCTGGGTGAAGTTACTATTCTGTGTGTAGTTGCTAGTCTGGATGTAGTTGCTAGTCTTGGTGAAGTTGCTAGTCTGGGTGTAGATGCTAGTCTGGGTGTTGTTACTAGTCTGGGTGAAGTTTCTAGTTTGGGTGAAGTTACTAGTCTGGGTGTAGTTGCTAGTCTGAGTGTAGTTGCTAGTATGGATTTAGTTGCTATTCTGGGTGTAGTTGCTAGTCTGGGTGAAGTTACTAGTCTGGGTGTAGTTGCTAGCCTGGGTGTAGTTGCTAGTCTGGGTGAAGTTACTAGTCTGGGTGTAGTTGCTAGTCTGGGTGAAGTTACTAGTCTGGGTGTAGTTGCTAGTCAGGGTGTAGTTGCTAGTCTGGGTGAAGTTACTAGTCTGGGTGTAGTTGCTAGTCTGGGTGTAGTTGCTAGTCTGGGTTTAGTTGCTAGCATGGATGTAGTTGCTAGTCTGGGTGTAGTTGCTAGTCTTGGTGAATTTGCTAGTCTGGGTGAAGTTGCTAGTCTGGGTGTAGTTGCTAGTCTGGGTGAAGTTACTAGTCTGGGTGTAGTTGCTAGTCTGGGTGTAGTTGCTAATATGGATGTAGTTGCTAGTCTGAATGTAGTTGCTAGTCTGGGTGAAGTTGCTAGTCTGGGTGAAGTTGCTAGTCTGGGTGTAGTTGCTAGTCTGGGTGAAGTTACTATTCTGTGTGTAGTTGCTAGTCTGGATGTAGTTGCTAGTCTTGGTGAAGTTGCTAGTCTGGGTGTAGATGCTAGTCTGGGTATTGTTACTAGTCTGGGTGAAGTTTCTAGTTTGGGTGAAGTTACTAGTCTGGGTGTAGTTGCTAGTCTGGGTGTAGTTGCTAGTCAGGGTGTAGTTGCTAGTCAGGGTGTAGTTACTAGTCTGGGTGTAGTTGCTAGTCTGGGTGTAGTTGCTAGTCTGGGTGTAATTGCTAGTCTGTGTGAAGTTGCTAGTCTGGGTGTAGTTGCTAGTCTGGGTGTAGTTGCTAGTCTGGGTGTAGTTGCTAGCCTGGGAGTAGTTGCTAGTCTGGGTGTAGTTGCTAGTCTGGGTGAAGTTACTAGTCTGGGTGTAGTTGCTAGTCTGGGTGTAGTTGCTAGTCTGGGTGAAGTTACTAGTCTGGGTGTAGTTGCTAGTCTGGGTGAAGTTACTAGTCTGGATGTAGTTGCTAGTTTGGGTGTAGTTGCTAGTCTGGGTGTAGTTGCTAGTCTGGGTGTAGTTGCTAGTCTGGGTGTAGTTGTTAGTCTGGATGTAGTTGCTGGTCTGGGTGAAGTTGCTAGTCTGGGTGTAGTTGCTAGTCTGGGTGAAGTTGCTAGTCTGGGTGTAGCTGCTAGTCTGGGTGAAGTTACTAGACTGGGTGTAGTTGCTAGTCTGGGTGTAGTTGCTAATATGGATGTAGTTGCTAGTCTGGATGTAGTTGCTAGTCTGGGTGTAGTTGCTAGTCTGGGTGAAGTTACTAGTCTGGGTGTAGTTGCTAGTCTGGGTGTAGTTGCTAGTCTGGGTGAAGTTACTAGTCAGGGTGTAGTTGCTAATATGGGTGAAGTTACTAGTCTGGATGTAGTTGCTAGTTGGGTGTAGTTGCTAGTCTGGGTGTAGTTGCTAGTCTGTGTGTAGTTGCTAGTCTGGGTGTAGTTGCTAGTCTGGGTGAAGTTGCTAGTCTTGGTGTAATTGCTAGTCTGGGTGAAGTTGCTAGTCTGGGTGTAGTTGCTAGTATGGATGTAGTTGCTATTCTGGGTGAAGTTGCTAGTCTGGGTGTAGTTGCTAGTCTGGGTGAAGTTGCTAGTCTGGGTGTAGTTGCTAGTCTGGGTGTAGTTGCTAGTCTGGGTGAAGTTACTAGTCTTGGTGTAGTTGCTAGTCTGGGTGAAGTTGCTAGTCTGGGTGTAGTTGCTAGTCTGGGTGTAGTTGCTAGTCTGGGTGTAGTTGCTAGTCTGGGTGTAGTTGCTAGTATGGATGTAGTTGCTAGTCTGGATGTAGTTGCTAGTCTGGATGTAGTTGCTAGTCTGGGTGAAGTTGCTAGTCTGGGTGTAGTTGCTAGACTGGGTGAAGTTACTAGTCTGGGTGTAGTTGCTTGTCTTGGTGAAGTTGCTAGTCTGGGTGTAGTTGCTAGTCTGGGTGGTGTTGCTAGTCTGGGTGTAGTTGCTAGTCTGGATGAAGTTACTAGTCTGGGTGTAGTTGCTAGTCTGGGTGAAGTTGCTAGTCAGGGTGTAGTTACTAGTCTGGGTGTAGTTGCTAGTCTGGGTGTAGTTGCAAGTCTGGGTGTAATTGCTAGTCTGGATGTAGTTGCTACTCTGGGTGTAGTTGCTAGACTGAGTATAGTTGCTAGTCTGGTTGTAGTTGCTAGTCTGAGTGTAGTTGCTAGTCTGTGTGAAGTTGCTAGTCTGGGTGTAGTTGCTAGTCTGGGTGTAGTTGCTAGTCTGGGTGTAGTTGCTAGCCTGGGTGTAGTTGCTAGTCTAGGTGTAGTTTCTATTCTGGGTGTAGTTGCTAGTCTGGATGTAGTTGCTACTCTGGGTGTAGTTGCTAATCTGGGTGAAGTTTCTAGTTTTGGTGTAGTTGCTAGTCTGGGTGTAGTTGCTAGTCTGGGTGTAGTTGCTAGTCTGGATGTAGTTGCTACTCTGGGTGAAGTTGCTAGTCTGGGTGAAGTTGCTAGGCTGGGAGTAGTTGATAGTCTGAGTGAAGTTACTAGTCTGGGTGTAGTTGCTAGTCTGAGTGTAGTTGCTAATATGGATTTAGTTGCTATTTTGGGTGTAGTTGCTAATCTGGGTGAAGTTACTAGTCTGGGTGTAGTTGCTAGCCTGGGTGTAGTTGCTAGTCTGGATGAAGTTACTAGTCTGGGTGTAGTTGCTAGTCTGGGTGAAGTTACTAGTCTGGGTGTAGTTGCTAGTCTGGGTGTAGTTGCTAGTCTGGGTGAAGTTGCTAGTCTGGGTGTAGTTGCTAGTCTGGGTGTAGTTGCTAGTCTGGGTGTAGTTGCTAGTCTGGGTGTAGTTGCTAGTATGGATGTAGTTGCTAGTCTGGATGTAGTTGCTAGTCTGGATGTAGTTGCTAGTCTGGGTGAAGTTGCTAGTCTGGGTGTAGTTGCTAGACTGGGTGAAGTTACTAGTCTGGGTGTAGTTGCTTGTCTTGGTGAAGTTGCTAGTCTGGGTGTAGTTGCTAGTCTGGGTGGAGTTGCTAGTCTGGGTGTAGTTGCTAGTCTGGATGAAGTTACTAGTCTGGGTGTAGTTGCTAGTCTGGGTGAAGTTGCTAGTCAGGGTGTAGTTACTAGTCTGGGTGTAGTTGCTAGTCTGGGTGTAGTTGCTAGTCTGGGTGTAATTGCTAGTCTGGATGTAGTTGCTACTCTGGGTGTAGTTGCTAGACTGAGTATAGTTGCTAGTCTGGTTGTAGTTGCTAGTCTGAGTGTAGTTGCTAGTCTGTGTGAAGTTGCTAGTCTGGGTGTAGTTGCTAGTCTGGGTGTAGTTGCTAGTCTGGGTGTAGTTGCTAGCCTGGGTGTAGTTGCTAGTCTAGGTGTAGTTGCTATTCTGGGTGTAGTTGCTAGTCTGGATGTAGTTGCTACTCTGGGTGTAGTTGCTAATCTGGGTGAAGTTTCTAGTTTTGGTGTAGTTGCTAGTCTGGGTGTAGTTGCTAGTCTGGGTGTAGTTGCTAGTCTGGATGTAGTTGCTACTCTGGGTGAAGTTGCTAGTCTGGGTGAAGTTGCTAGGCAGGGAGTAGTTGATAGTCTGAGTGAAGTTACTAGTCTGGGTGTAGTTGCTAGTCTGAGTGTAGTTGCTAATATGGATTTAGTTGCTATTTTGGGTGTAGTTGCTAATCTGGGTGAAGTTACTAGTCTGGGTGTAGTTGCTAGCCTGGGTGTAGTTGCTAGTCTGGATGAAGTTACTAGTCTGGGTGTAGTTGCTAGTCTGGGTGAAGTTACTAGTCTGGGTGTAGTTGCTAGTCTGGGTGTAGTTGCTAGTCTGGGTGTAGTTGCTAGTCTGGATGTAGTTGCTAGTCTGGATGTAGTTGCTAGTCTGGATGTAGTTGCTAGTCTGGGTGAAGTTGCTAGTCTGGGTGAAGTTGCTAGTCTGGGTGTAGTTGCTAGTCTGGGTGAAGTTACTATTCTGTGTGTAGTTGCTAGTCTGGATGTAGTTGCTAGTCTTGGTGAAGTTGCTAGTCTGGGTGTAGATGCTAGTCTGGGTGTTGTTACTAGTCTGGGTGAAGTTTCTAGTTTGGGTGAAGTTACTAGTCTGGGTGTAGTTGCTAGTCTGAGTGTAGTTGCTAGTATGGATTTAGTTGCTATTCTGGGTGTAGTTGCTAGTCTGGGTGAAGTTACTAGTCTGGGTGTAGTTGCTAGCCTGGGTGTAGTTGCTAGTCTGGGTGAAGTTACTAGTCTGGGTGTAGTTGCTAGTCTGGGTGAAGTTACTAGTCTGGGTGTAGTTGCTAGTCAGGGTGTAGTTGCTAGTCTGGGTGAAGTTACTAGTCTGGGTGTAGTTGCTAGTCTGGGTGTAGTTGCTAGTCTGGGTTTAGTTGCTAGCATGGATGTAGTTGCTAGTCTGGGTGTAGTTGCTAGTCTTGGTGAATTTGCTAGTCTGGGTGAAGTTGCTAGTCTGGGTGTAGTTGCTAGTCTGGGTGAAGTTATTTGTCTGGGTGTAGTTGCTAGTCTGGGTGTAGTTGCTGATATGGATGTAGTTGCTAGTCTGAATGTAGTTGCTAGTCTGGGTGTAGTTGCTAGTCTGGGTGAAGTTACTAGTCTGGGTGTAGTTGCTAGTCTGGGTGTAGTTGCTAGTCTGGGTGAAGTTACTAGTCTGGGTGTAGTTGCTA
Organism: Lamellibrachia columna; assembly: GCA_963662155.1. Taxonomy (NCBI): domain Eukaryota; kingdom Metazoa; phylum Annelida; class Polychaeta; order Sabellida; family Siboglinidae; genus Lamellibrachia; species Lamellibrachia columna. The sequence goes on from OY759262.1 coordinate 51,666,669, forward strand.
GTCTGGGTGAAGTTACTAGTCTGGATGTAGTTGCTAGTTTGGGTGTAGTTGCTAGTCTGGGTGTAGTTGCTAGTCTGGGTGTAGTTGCTATTCTGGGTGTAGTTGCTAGTCTGGGTGAAGTTACTAGTCAGGGTGTAGTTGCTAATCTGGGTGTAGTTGCTAGTCTGGGTGAAGTTGCTAGTCTGGGTGTAGTTGCTAGGATGGATGTAGTTGCTACTCTGGGTGAAGTTGCTAGTCTGGGTGTAGTTGCTAGTCTGGGTGAAGTTGCTAGTCTGGGTGTAGTTGCTAATCTGGGTGAAGTTACTAGTCTTGGTGTAGTTGCTAGTCTGGGTGAAGTTGCTAGTCTGGGTGTAGTTGCTAGTCTGGGTGGAGTTTCTAGTCTGGGTGTAGTTGCTAGTCTGGGTTAAGTTACTAGTCTGGGTGTAGTTGCTAGTCTGGGTGAAGTTTCTAGTCTGGGTGTAGTTACTAGTGTGGGTGTAGTTGCTAGTCTGGGTGTAGTTGCTAGTCTGGGTGTAGTTGCTAGTCTGGATGTAGTTGCTACTCTGGGTGAAGTTGCTAGTCTGGGTGAAGTTGCTAGTCTGGGAGTAGTTGATAGTCTGAGTGAAGTTACTAGTCTGGGTGTAGTTGCTAGTCTGAGTGTAGTTGCTAGTATGGATTTAGTTGCTATTCTGGGTGTAGTTGCTAGTCTGGGTGAAGTTACTAGTCTGGGTGTAGTTGCTAGCCTGGGTGTAGTTGCTAGTCTGGGTGAAGTTACTAGTCTGGGTGTAGTTGCTAGTCTGGGTGAAGGTACTAGTCTGGGTGCAGTTGCTAGTCTGGGTGTAGTTGCTAGTCTGGGTGTAGTTGCTAGTCTGGATGTAGATACTAGTCTGGATGTAGTTGCTAGTCTGGATGTAGTTGCTGGTCTGGGTGAAGTTGCTAGTCTGGGTGTAGTTGCTAGTCTGGGTGAATTTGCTAGTCTGGGTGTAGTTGCTAGTCTGGGTGAAGTTACTAGAATTGGTGTAGTTGCTAGTCTGGGTGTAGTTGCTAATATGGATGTAGTTGCTAGTCTGGATGTAGTTGCTAGTCTGGGTGTAGTTGCTAGTCTGGGTGAAGTTACTAGTCTGGGTGTAGTTGCTAGTGTGGGTGTAGTTGCTAGTCTGGGTGAAGTTACCAATATGGGTGTAGTTGCTAATCTGGGTGTAGTTGCTAGTCTGGATGTTGATACTAGTATGGATGTAGTTGCTAGTCTGGATGTAGTTGCTGGTCTTGGTGAAGTTGTTAGTCTGGGTGTAGTTGCTATTCTGGGTGTAGTTGCTAGTCTGGGTGAAGTTACTTGTCTGGGTGTAGTTGCTAGCCTGGGTGTAGTTGCTAATCTGGGTGAAGTTACTAGTCTGGGTGTAGTTGCTAGTCTGGGTGAAGTTACTAGTCTGGGTGTAGTTGCTAGTCAGGGTGTAGTTGCTAGTCTGGGTGAAGTTACTAGTCTGGGTGTAGTTGCTAGTCTGGGTGTAGTTGCTAGTCTGGGTTTAGTTGCTAGCATGGATGTAGTTGCTAGTCTGGGTGTAGTTGCTAGTCTTGGTGAATTTGCTAGTCTGGGTGAAGTTGCTAGTATGGGTGTAGTTGCTAGTCTGGGTGAAGTTACTAGTCTGGGTGTAGTTGCTAGTCTGGGTGTAGTTGCTAATATGGATGTAGTTGCTAGTCTGAATGTTGTTGCTAGTCTGGGTGAAGTTGCTAGTCTGGGTGAAGTTGCTAGTCTGGGTGTAGTTGCTAGTCTGGGTGAAGTTACTATTCTGTGTGTAGTTGCTAGTCTGGATGTAGTTGCTAGTCTTGGTGAAGTTGCTAGTCTGGGTGTAGATGCTAGTCTGGGTGTTGTTACTAGTCTGGGTGAAGTTTCTAGTTTGGGTGAAGTTACTAGTCTGGGTGTAGTTGCTAGTCTGAGTGTAGTTGCTAGTATGGATTTAGTTGCTATTCTGGGTGTAGTTGCTAGTCTGGGTGAAGTTACTAGTCTGGGTGTAGTTGCTAGCCTGGGTGTAGTTGCTAGTCTGGGTGAAGTTACTAGTCTGGGTGTAGTTGCTAGTCTGGGTGAAGTTACTAGTCTGGGTGTAGTTGCTAGTCAGGGTGTAGTTGCTAGTCTGGGTGAAGTTACTAGTCTGGGTGTAGTTGCTAGTCTGAGTGTAGTTGCTAGTCTGGGTTTAGTTGCTAGCATGGATGTAGTTGCTAGTCTGGGTGTAGTTGCTAGTCTTGGTGAATTTGCTAGTCTGGGTGAAGTTGCTAGTCTGGGTGTAGTTGCTAGTCTGGGTGAAGTTACTAGTCTGGGTGTAGTTGCTAGTCTGGGTGTAGTTGCTAATATGGATGTAGTTGCTAGTCTGAATGTAGTTGCTAGTCTGGGTGTAGTTGCTAGTCTGGGTGAAGTTACTAGTCTGGGTGTAGTTGCTAGTCTGGGTGTAGTTGCTAGTCTGGGTGAAGTTACTAGTCTGGGTGTAGTTGCTAGTCTGGGTGAAGTTACTAGTCTGGATGTAGTTGCTAGTTTGGGTGTAGTTGCTAGTCTGGGTGTAGTTGCTAGTCTGGGTGTAGTTGCTAGTCTGGGTGTAGTTGTTAGTCTGGATGTAGTTGCTGGTCTGGGTGAAGTTGCTAGTCTGGGTGTAGTTGCTAGTCTGGGTGAAGTTGCAAGTCTGGGTGTAGCTGCTAGTCTGGGTGAAGTTACTAGACTGGGTGTAGTTGCTAGTCTGGGTGTAGTTGCTAATATGGATGTAGTTGCTAGTCTGGATGTAGTTGCTAGTCTGGGTGTAGTTGCTAGTCTGGGTGAAGTTACTAGTCTGGGTGTAGTTGCTAGTCTGGGTGTAGTTGCTAGTCTGGGTGTAGTTGCTAATCTGGGTGAAGTTACTAGTCTGGATGTAGTTGCTAGTTTGGGTGTAGTTGCTAGTCTGGGTGTAGTTGCTAGTCTGTGTGTAGTTGCTAGTCTGGGTGTAGTTGCTAGTCTGGGTGAAGTTGCTAGTCTTGGTGTAATTGCTAGTCTGGGTGAAGTTGCTAGTCTGGGTGTAGTTGCTAGTATGGATGTAGTTGCTAGTCTGGGTGAAGTTACTAGTCTGGGTGTAGTTGCTAGTCTGGGTGTAGTTGCTAGTCTGGGTTTAGTTGCTAGCATGGATGTAGTTGCTAGTCTGGGTGTAGTTGCTAGTCTTGGTGAATTTGCTAGTCTGGGTGAAGTTGCTAGTCTGGGTGTAGTTGCTAGTCTGGGTGAAGTTATTTGTCTGGGTGTAGTTGCTAGTCTGGGTGTAGTTGCTGATATGGATGTAGTTGCTAGTCTGAATGTAGTTGCTAGTCTGGGTGTAGTTGCTAGTCTGGGTGAAGTTACTAGTCTGGGTGTAGTTGCTAGTCTGGGTGTAGTTGCTAGTCTGGGTGAAGTTACTAGTCTGGGTGTAGTTGCTAGTCTGGGTGAAGTTACTAGTCTGGATGTAGTTGCTAGTTTGGGTGTAGTTGCTAGTCTGGGTGTAGTTGCTAGTCTGGGTGTAGTTGCTATTCTGGGTGTAGTTGCTAGTCTGGGTGAAGTTACTAGTCAGGGTGTAGTTGCTAATCTGGGTGTAGTTGCTAGTCTGGGTGAAGTTGCTAGTCTGGGTGTAGTTGCTAGGATGGATGTAGTTGCTACTCTGGGTGAAGTTGCTAGTCTGGGTGTAGTTGCTAGTCTGGGTGAAGTTGCTAGTCTGGGTGTAGTTGCTAATCTGGGTGAAGTTACTAGTCTTGGTGTAGTTGCTAGTCTGGGTGAAGTTGCTAGTCTGGGTGTAGTTGCTAGTCTGGGTGGAGTTTCTAGTCTGGGTGTAGTTGCTAGTCTGGGTTAAGTTACTAGTCTGGGTGTAGTTGCTAGTCTGGGTGAAGTTTCTAGTCTGGGTGTAGTTACTAGTGTGGGTGTAGTTGCTAGTCTGGGTGTAGTTGCTAGTCTGGGAGTAGTTGCTAGTCTGGATGTAGTTGCTACTCTGGGTGAAGTTGCTAGTCTGGGTGAAGTTGCTAGTCTGGGAGTAGTTGATAGTCTGAGTGAAGTTACTAGTCTGGGTGTAGTTGCTAGTCTGAGTGTAGTTGCTAGTATGGATTTAGTTGCTATTCTGGGTGTAGTTGCTAGTCTGGGTGAAGTTACTAGTCTGGGTGTAGTTGCTAGCCTGGGTGTAGTTGCTAGTCTGGGTGAAGTTACTAGTCTGGGTGTAGTTGCTAGTCTGGGTGAAGTTACTAGTCTGGGTGCAGTTGCTAGTCTGGGTGTAGTTGCTAGTCTGGGTGTAGTTGCTAGTCTGGATGTAGATACTAGTCTGGATGTAGTTGCTAGTCTGGATGTAGTTGCTGGTCTGGGTGAAGTTGCTAGTCTGGGTGTAGTTGCTAGTCTGGGTGAAGTTGCTAGTCTGGGTGTAGTTGCTAGTCTGGGTGAAGTTACTAGAATGGGTGTAGTTGCTAGTCTGGGTGTAGTTGCTAATATGGATGTAGTTGCTAGTCTGGATGTAGTTGCTAGTCTGGGTGTAGTTGCTAGTCTGGGTGAAGTTACTAGTCTGGGTGTAGTTGCTAGTGTGGGTGTAGTTGCTAGTCTGGGTGAAGTTACCAATATGGGTGTAGTTGCTAATCTGGGTGTAGTTGCTAGTCTGGATGTTGATACTAGTATGGATGTAGTTGCTAGTCTGGATGTAGTTGCTGGTCTGGGTGAAGTTGTTAGTCTGGGTGTAGTTGCTATTCTGGGTGTAGTTGCTAGTCTGGGTGAAGTTACTAGTCTGGGTGTAGTTGCTAGCCTGGGTGTAGTTGCTAATCTGGGTGAAGTTACTAGTCTGGGTGTAGTTGCTAGTCTGGGTGAAGTTACTAGTCTGGGTGTAGTTGCTAGTCAGGGTGTAGTTGCTAGTCTGGGTGAAGTTACTAGTCTGGGTGTAGTTGCTAGTCTGGGTGTAGTTGCTAGTCTGGGTTTAGTTGCTAGCATGGATGTAGTTGCTAGTCTGGGTGTAGTTGCTAGTCTTGGTGAATTTGCTAGTCTGGGTGAAGTTGCTAGTCTGGGTGTAGTTGCTAGTCTGGGTGAAGTTACTAGTCTGGGTGTAGTTGCTAGTCTGGGTGTAGTTGCTAATATGGATGTAGTTGCTAGTCTGAATGTAGTTGCTAGTCTGGGTGAAGTTGCTAGTCTGGGTGAAGTTGCTAGTCTGGGTGTAGTTGCTAGTCTGGGTGAAGTTACTATTCTGTGTGTAGTTGCTAGTCTGGATGTAGTTACTAGTCTTGGTGAAGTTGCTAGTCTGGGTGTAGATGCTAGTCTGGGTGTTGTTACTAGTCTGGGTGAAGTTTCTAGTTTGGGTGAAGTTACTAGTCTGGGTGTAGTTGCTAGTCTGAGTGTAGTTGCTAGTATGGATTTAGTTGCTATTCTGGGTGTAGTTGCTAGTCTGGGTGAAGTTACTAGTCTGGGTGTAGTTGCTAGCCTGGGTGTAGTTGCTAGTCTGGGTGAAGTTACTAGTCTGGGTGTAGTTGCTAGTCTGGGTGAAGTTACTAGTCTGGGTGTAGTTGCTAGTCAGGGTGTAGTTGCTAGTCTGGGTGAAGTTACTAGTCTGGGTGTAGTTGCTAGTCTGGGTGTAGTTGCTAGTCTGGGTTTAGTTGCTAGCATGGATGTAGTTGCTAGTCTGGGTGTAGTTGCTAGTCTTGGTGAATTTGCTAGTCTGGGTGAAGTTGCTAGTCTGGGTGTAGTTGCTAGTCTTGGTGAAGTTACTAGTCTGGGTGTAGTTGCTAGTCTGGGTGTAGTTGCTAATATGGATGTAGTTGCTAGTCTGAATGTAGTTGCTAGTCTGGGTGTAGTTGCTAGTCTGGGTGAAGTTACTAGTCTGGGTGTAGTTGCTAGTCTGGGTGTAGTTGCTAGTCTGGGTGAAGTTACTAGTCTGGGTGTAGTTGCTAGTCTGGGTGAAGTTACTAGTCTGGATGTAGTTGCTAGTTTGGGTGTAGTTGCTAGTCTGGGTGTAGTTGCTAGTCTGGGTGTAGTTGCTAGTCTGGGTGTAGTTGTTAGTCTGGATGTAGTTGCTGGTCTGGGTGAAGTTGCTAGTCTGGGTGTAGTTGCTAGTCTGGGTGAAGTTGCTAGTCTGGGTGTAGCTGCTAGTCTGGGTGAAGTTACTAGACTGGGTGTAGTTGCTAGTCTGGGTGTAGTTGCTAATATGGATGTAGTTGCTAGTCTGGATGTAGTTGCTAGTCTGGGTGTAGTTGCTAGTCTGGGTGAAGTTACTAGTCTGGGTGTAGTTGCTAGTCTGGGTGTAGTTGCTAGTCTGGGTGAAGTTACTAGTCAGGGTGTAGTTGCTAATCTGGGTGAAGTTACTAGTCTGGATGTAGTTGCTAGTTTGGGTGTAGTTGCTAGTCTGGGTGTAGTTGCTAGTCTGTGTGTAGTTGCTAGTCTGGGTGTAGTTGCTAGTCTGGGTGAAGTTGCTAGTCTTGGTGTAATTGCTAGTCTGGGTGAAGTTGCTAGTCTGGGTGTAGTTGCTAGTATGGATGTAGTTGCTATTCTGGGTGAAGTTGCTAGTCTGGGTGTAGTTGCTAGTCTGGGTGAAGTTGCTAGTCTGGGTGTAGTTGCTAGTCTGGGTGTAGTTGCTAGTCTGGGTGAAGTTACTAGTCTTGGTGTAGTTGCTAGTCTGGGTGAAGTTGCTAGTCTGGGTGTAGTTGCTAGTCTGGGTGTAGTTGCTAGTCTGGGTGTAGTTGCTAGTCTGGGTGTAGTTGCTAGTATGGATGTAGTTGCTAGTCTGGATGTAGTTGCTAGTCTGGATGTAGTTGCTAGTCTGGGTGAAGTTGCTAGTCTGGGTGTAGTTGCTAGACTGGGTGAAGTTACTAGTCTGGGTGTAGTTGCTTGTCTTGGTGAAGTTGCTAGTCTGGGTGTAGTTGCTAGTCTGGGTGGAGTTGCTAGTCTGGGTGTAGTTGCTAGTCTGGATGAAGTTACTAGTCTGGGTGTAGTTGCTAGTCTGGGTGAAGTTGCTAGTCAGGGTGTAGTTACTAGTCTGGGTGTAGTTGCTAGTCTGGGTGTAGTTGCTAGTCTGGGTGTAATTGCTAGTCTGGATGTAGTTGCTACTCTGGGTGTAGTTGCTAGACTGAGTATAGTTGCTAGTCTGGTTGTAGTTGCTAGTCTGAGTGTAGTTGCTAGTCTGTGTGAAGTTGCTAGTCTGGGTGTAGTTGCTAGTCTGGGTGTAGTTGCTAGTCTGGGTGTAGTTGCTAGCCTGGGTGTAGTTGCTAGTCTAGGTGTAGTTGCTATTCTGGGTGTAGTTGCTAGTCTGGATGTAGTTGCTACTCTGGGTGTAGTTGCTAATCTGGGTGAAGTTTCTAGTTTTGGTGTAGTTGCTAGTCTGGGTGTAGTTGCTAGTCTGGGTGTAGTTGCTAGTCTGGATGTAGTTGCTACTCTGGGTGAAGTTGCTAGTCTGGGTGAAGTTGCTAGGCTGGGAGTAGTTGATAGTCTGAGTGAAGTTACTAGTCTGGGTGTAGTTGCTAGTCTGAGTGTAGTTGCTAATATGGATTTAGTTGCTATTTTGGGTGTAGTTGCTAATCTGGGTGAAGTTACTAGTCTGGGTGTAGTTGCTAGCCTGGGTGTAGTTGCTAGTCTGGATGAAGTTACTAGTCTGGGTGTAGTTGCTAGTCTGGGTGAAGTTACTAGTCTGGGTGTAGTTGCTAGTCTGGGTGTAGTTGCTAGTCTGGGTGAAGTTGCTAGTCTGGGTGTAGTTGCTAGTCTGGGTGTAGTTGCTAGTCTGGGTGTAGTTGCTAGTCTGGGTGTAGTTGCTAGTATGGATGTAGTTGCTAGTCTGGATGTAGTTGCTAGTCTGGATGTAGTTGCTAGTCTGGGTGAAGTTGCTAGTCTGGGTGTAGTTGCTAGACTGGGTGAAGTTACTAGTCTGGGTGTAGTTGCTTGTCTTGGTGAAGTTGCTAGTCTGGGTGTAGTTGCTAGTCTGGGTGGAGTTGCTAGTCTGGGTGTAGTTGCTAGTCTGGATGAAGTTACTAGTCTGGGTGTAGTTGCTAGTCTGGGTGAAGTTGCTAGTCAGGGTGTAGTTACTAGTCTGGGTGTAGTTGCTAGTCTGGGTGTAGTTGCTAGTCTGGGTGTAATTGCTAGTCTGGATGTAGTTGCTACTCTGGGTGTAGTTGCTAGACTGAGTATAGTTGCTAGTCTGGTTGTAGTTGCTAGTCTGAGTGTAGTTGCTAGTCTGTGTGAAGTTGCTAGTCTGGGTGTAGTTGCTAGTCTGGGTGTAGTTGCTAGTCTGGGTGTAGTTGCTAGCCTGGGTGTAGTTGCTATTCTGGGTGTAGTTGCTAGTCTGGATGTAGTTGCTAGTCTAGGTGTAGTGGCTATTCTGGGTGTAGTTGCTAGTCTGGATGTAGTTGCTACTCTGGGTGTAGTTGCTAATCTGGGTGAAGTTTCTAGTTTTGGTGTAGTTGCTAGTCTGGGTGTAGTTGCTAGTCTGGGTGTAGTTGCTAGTCTGGATGTAGTTGCTACTCTGGGTGAAGTTGCTAGTCTGGGTGAAGTTGCTAGGCTGGGAGTAGTTGATAGTCTGAGTGAAGTTACTAGTCTGGGTGTAGTTGCTAGTCTGAGTGTAGTTGCTAATATGGATTTAGTTGCTATTTTGGGTGTAGTTGCTAATCTGGGTGAAGTTACTAGTCTGGGTGTAGTTGCTAGCCTGGGTGTAGTTGCTAGTCTGGATGAAGTTACTAGTCTGGGTGTAGTTGCTAGTCTGGGTGAAGTTACTAGTCTGGGTGTAGTTGCTAGTCTGGGTGTAGTTGCTAGTCTGGGTGTAGTTGCTAGTCTGGATGTAGTTGCTAGTCTGGATGTAGTTGCTAGTCTGGATGTAGTTGCTAGTCTGGGTGAAGTTGCTAGTCTGGGTGAAGTTGCTAGTCTGGGTGTAGTTGCTAGTCTGGGTGAAGTTACTATTCTGTGTGTAGTTGCTAGTCTGGATGTAGTTGCTAGTCTTGGTGAAGTTGCTAGTCTGGGTGTAGATGCTAGTCTGGGTGTTGTTACTAGTCTGGGTGAAGTTTCTAGTTTGGGTGAAGTTACTAGTCTGGGTGTAGTTGCTAGTCTGAGTGTAGTTGCTAGTATGGATTTAGTTGCTATTCTGGGTGTAGTTGCTAGTCTGGGTGAAGTTACTAGTCTGGGTGTAGTTGCTAGCCTGGGTGTAGTTGCTAGTCTGGGTGAAGTTACTAGTCTGGGTGTAGTTGCTAGTCTGGGTGAAGTTACTAGTCTGGGTGTAGTTGCTAGTCAGGGTGTAGTTGCTAGTCTGGGTGAAGTTACTAGTCTGGGTGTAGTTGCTAGTCTGGGTGTAGATGCTAGTCTGGGTTTAGTTGCTAGCATGGATGTAGTTGCTAGTCTGGGTGTAGTTGCTAGTCTTGGTGAATTTGCTAGTCTGGGTGAAGTTGCTAGTCTGGGTGTAGTTGCTAGTCTGGGTGAAGTTATTTGTCTGGGTGTAGTTGCTAGTCTGGGTGTAGTTGCTGATATGGATGTAGTTGCTAGTCTGAATGTAGTTGCTAGTCTGGGTGTAGTTGCTAGTCTGGGTGAAGTTACTAGTCTGGGTGTAGTTGCTAGTCTGGGTGTAGTTGCTAGTCTGGGTGAAGTTACTAGTCTGGGTGTAGTTGCTAGTCTGGGTGAAGTTACCAGTCTGGATGTAGTTGCTAGTTTGGGTGTAGTTGCTAGTCTGGGTGTAGTTGCTAGTCTGGGTGTAGTTGCTAGTCTGGGTGTAGTTGCTAGTCTGGGTGAAGTTGCTAGTCTGGGTGTAGTTGCTAGTCTGGGTGAAGTTGCTAGTCTGGGTGTAGTTGCTAGGATGGATGTAGTTGCTACTCTGGGTGAAGTTGCTAGTCTGGGTGTAGTTGCTAGTCTGGGTGAAGTTGCTAGTCTGGGTGTAGTTGCTAATCTGGGTGAAGTTACTAGTCTTGGTGTAGTTGCTAGTCTGGGTGAAGTTGCTAGTCTGGGTGTAGTTGCTAGTCTGGGTGGAGTTTCTAGTCTGGGTGTAGTTGCTAGTCTGGGTTAAGTTACTAGTCTGGGTGTAGTTGCTAGTCTGGGTGAAGTTTCTAGTCTGGGTGTAGTTACTAGTGTGGGTGTAGTTGCTAATCTGGGTGTAGTTGCTAGTCTGGGTGTAGTTGCTAGTCTGGATGTAGTTGCTACTCTGGGTGAAGTTGCTAGTCTGGGTGAAGTTGCTAGTCTGGGAGTAGTTGATAGTCTGAGTGAAGTTACTAGTCTGGGTGTAGTTGCTAGTCTGAGTGTAGTTGCTAGTATGGATTTAGTTGCTATTCTGGGTGTAGTTGCTAGTCTGGGTGAAGTTACTAGTCTGGGTGTAGTTGCTAGCCTGGGTGTAGTTGCTAGTCTGGGTGAAGTTACTAGTCTGGGTGTAGTTGCTAGTCTGGGTGAAGTTACTAGTCTGGGTGCAGTTGCTAGTCTGGGTGTAGTTGCTAGTCTGGGTGTAGTTGCTAGTCTGGATGTAGATACTAGTCTGGATGTAGTTGCTAGTCTGGATGTAGTTGCTGGTCTGGGTGAAGTTGCTAGTCTGGGTGTAGTTGCTAGTCTGGGTGAAGTTGCTAGTCTGGGTGTAGTTGCTAGTCTGGGTGAAGTTACTAGAATGGGTGTAGTTGCTAGTCTGGGTGTAGTTGCTAATATGGATGTAGTTGCTAGTCTGGATGTAGTTGCTAGTCTGGGTGTAGTTGCTAGTCTGGGTGAAGTTACTAGTCTGGGTGTAGTTGCTAGTGTGGGTGTAGTTGCTAGTCTGGGTGAAGTTACCAATATGGGTGTAGTTGCTAATCTGGGTGTAGTTGCTAGTCTGGATGTTGATACTAGTATGGATGTAGTTGCTAGTCTGGATGTAGTTGCTGGTCTGGGTGAAGTTGTTAGTCTGGGTGTAGTTGCTATTCTGGGTGTAGTTGCTAGTCTGGGTGAAGTTACTAGTCTGGGTGTAGTTGCTAGCCTGGGTGTAGTTGCTAATCTGGGTGAAGTTACTAGTCTGGGTGTAGTTGCTAGTCTGGGTGAAGTTACTAGTCTGGGTGTAGTTGCTAGTCTGGGTGTAGTTGCTAGTCTGGTTGAAGTTACTAGTCTGGGTGTAGTTGCTAGTCTGGGTGTAGTTGCTAGTCTGGGTTTAGTTGCTAGCATGGATGTAGTTGCTAGTCTGGGTGTAGTTGCTAGTCTTGGTGAATTTGCTAGTCTGGGTGAAGTTGCTAGTCTGGGTGTAGTTGCTAGTCTGGGTGAAGTTACTAGTCTGGGTGTAGTTGCTAGTCTGGGTGTAGTTGCTAGTCTGTGTGTAGTTGCTAGTTTGGGTGTAGTTGCTAGTCTGAGTGAAGTTGCTAGTCTGGGTGTAGTTGCTAGTCTGGGTGAAGTTGCTAGTCTGGGTGTAGTTGCTAGTATGGATGTAGTTGCTAGTCTGGGTGAAGTTGCTAGTCTGGGTGTAGTTGCTAGTCTGGGTGAAGTTGCTAGTCTGGGTGTAGTTGCTAGTCTGGGTGAAGTTACTAGTATTGGTGTAGTTGCTAGTCTGGGTGAAGTTGCTAGTCTGGGTGTAGTTGCTAGTCTGGGTGTAGTTGCTAGTCTGGGTGTAGTTGCTAGTCTGGGTGTAGTTGCTAGTCTGGATGTAGTTGCTAGTCTGGATGTAGTTGCTAGTCTGAGTGTAGTTGCTAGTCTGTGTGAAGTTGCTAGTCTGGGTGTAGTTGCTAGTCTGGATGTAGTTGCTACTCTGAGTGTAGTTGCTAGTCTGGGTGAAGTGGCTAGACTGAGTATAGTTGCTAGTCTGGGTGTAGTTGCTAGTCTGAGTGTAGTTGCTAGGCTGTGTGAAGTTGCTAGTCTGGGTGAAGTTGCTAGTATGGGTGTAGTTGCTAGCCTTGGTGTAGTTGATAGTTTAGGTAAAGTTGCTAGTCTGGGTGAAGTTGCTAGTCTGGGTGTAGTTGCTACTCTGGGTGAAGTTGCTAGTCTGGGTGAAGTTGCTAGTCTGGGTGAAGTTGCTAGTCTGGGTGTAGTTGCTAGTCTTGGTGAAGTTGCTATTCTGGGTGAAGTTGCTAGTCTGGATGTAGTTGCTAGTCTGGGTGTAGTTGATAGTTTAGGTAAAGTTGCTAGTCTGGGTGAAGTTGCTAGTCTGGGTGTAGTTGCTAGTCTGGGTGAAGTTACTTTTCTGGGTGAAGTTGCTAGGCTGGATGTAGTTGCTAGTCTGGGTGAAGTTGCTAGTCTGGTTGAAGTTGCTAGTCTGGGTGTAGTTGCTAGTCTTGGTGAAGATGCTAGTCTGGGTGAAGTTGCTAGTATGGATTTAGTTGCTATTCTGGGTGTAGTTGCTACTCTGGGTGAAGATGCTAGTCTAGGTGAAGTTGCTAGTCTTCGTGAAGTTGCTAGTCTGGATGTAGTTGCTAGTCTGGGTATAGTTGATAGTTTAGGTAAAGTTGCTAGTCTGGGTGTAGTTGCTAGTCTGGGTGAAGTTACTATTCTGGGAGAAGTTGCTAGGCTGGATGTAGATGCTAGTCTGGGTGAAGTTGCTAGTCTGGGTGAAGTTGCTAGTCTGGGTTTAGTTGCTAGTCTTGGTGAAGTTGCTAGTCTGGGTGAAGTTGCTAGTATTGATGTAGTTGCTAGTCTGGGTGTAGTTGCTAGTCTTGGTGTAGTTGCTGGTCTGGATGTAGTTGATAGTCTGGGTGTAGTTGCTAGTTTAGGTAAAGTTGCTAGTCTGGGTGAAGTTCCTAGTCTGGGTGTAGTTGCTAGTCTGGGTGAAGTTGCTAGTCTGGATGTAGTTGCTAGTCTGGGTGAAGTTGCTAGTCTGGGTGAAGTTGCTAGTCTGGGTGTAGTTGCTAGTCTGGGTGAAGTTGTCAGTCTGGGAGTAATTGCTAGTCTGGATGTAGTTGCTAGTCTGGATGTAGTTGCTAGTCTTGGTGAAGTTGCTAGTCTGGGTGTAGTTGCTAGTCTGGAAGTAGTTGCTAGTCTGGGTGTAGTTGCTAGTCTGGGTGTAGTTACTAGTCTGGGTGTAGTTGCTAGTCTGGGTGTAGTTGCTAGTCTGGATGTAGTTGCTACTCTGGGTGTAGTTGCTAGTCTGGGTGAAGTTGCTAGACTGAGTATAGTTGCTAGTCTGGGTGTAGTTGCTAGTCTGAGTGTAGTTGCTAGTCTGTGTGAAGTTGCTAGTCTGGGTGAAGTTGCTAGTCTGGGTGTAGTTGCTAATCTGGGTGTAGTTGCTAGTCTGTGTGTAGTTGCTAGCCTGGGTGTAGTTGATAGTTTAGGTAAAGTTGCTAGTCTGGGTGATGTTGCTAGTCTGGGTGTAGTTGCTACTCTGGGTGAAGTTGCTAGTCTGGGTGAAGTTGCTAGTCTGGGTGAAGTTGCTAGTCTGGGTGTAGTTGCTAGTCTTGGTGAAGTTGCTAGTCTGGGTGAAGTTGCTAGTCTGGATGTAGTTGCTAGTCTGGGTGTAGTTGATAGTTTAGGTAAAGTTGCTAGTCTGGGTGAAGTTGCTAGTCTGGGTGTAGTTGCTAGTCTGGGTGAAGTTGCTAGTCTGGGTGTAGTTGCTAGTCTGGGTTTAGTTGATAGCATGGATGTAGTTGCTAGTCTGGGTGTAGTTGCTAGTCTTGGTGAATTTGCTAGTCTGGGTGAAGTTGCTAGTCTGGGTGTAGTTGCTAGTCTGGGTGAAGTTACTAGTCTGGGTGTAGTTGCTAGTCTGGGTGTAGTTGTTAATATTGATGTAGTTGCTAGTCTGAATGTAGTTGCTAGTCTGGGTGTAGTTGCTAGTCTGGGTGAAGTTACTAGTCTGGGTGTAGTTGCTAGCCTGGGTGTAGTTGATAGTCTGGGTGAAGTTACTAGTCTGGGTGTAGTTGCTAGTCTGGGAGAAGTTACTAGTCTGGGTGTAGTTGCTAGTCTGGATGTAGTTGCTACTCTGGGTGAAGTTGCTAGTCTGGGTGAAGTTGCTAGTCTGGGAGTAGTTGATAGTCTGAGTGAAGTTACTAGTCTGGGTGTAGTTGCTAGTCTGAGTGTAGTTGCTAGTATGGATTTAGTTGCTATTCTGGGAGTAGTTGCTAGTATGGGTGAAGTTACTAGTCTGGGTGTAGTTGCTAGCCTGGGTGTAGTTGCTAGTCTGGGTGAAGTTACTAGTCTGGGTGTAGTTGCTAGTCTGGGTGAAGTTACTAGTCTGGGTGTAGTTGCTAGTCTGGGTGTAGTTGCTAGTCTGGGTGTAGTTGCTAGTCTGGATGTTGATACTAGTCTGGATGTAGTTGCTAGTCTGGATGTAGTTACTGGTCTGGGTGAAGTTGCTAATCTGGGTGTAGTTGCTATTCTGGGTGTAGTTGCTAGTCTGGGTGAAGTTACTAGACTGGGTGTAGTTGCTAGCCTGGGTGTAGTTGCTAGTCTGGGTGAAGATACTAGTCTGGGTGTAGTTGCTAGTCTGGGTGAAGTTACTAGTCTGGGTGTAGTTGCTAGTCTGGGTGTAGTTGCTAGTCTGGTTGAAGTTACTAGTCTGGGTGTAGTTGCTAGTCTGGGTGTAGTTGCTAGTCTGGGTTTAGTTGCTAGCATGGATGTAGTTGCTAGTCTGGGTGTAGTTGCTAGTCTTGGTGAATTTGCAAGTCTGGGTGAAGTTGCTAGTCTGGGTGTAGTTGCTAGTCTGGGTGAAGTTACTAGTCTGGGTGTAGTTGCTAGTCTGGGTGTAGTTGTTAATATTGATGTAGTTGCTAGTCTGAATGTAGTTGCTAGTCTGGGTGTAGTTGCTAGTCTGGGTGAAGTTTCTAGTCTGGGTGTAGTTGCTAGTCTGGGTGAAGTTACTAATCTGGATGTAGTTGCTAGTTTGGGTGTAGTTGCTAGTCTGGGTGTAGTTGCTAGTCTGGGTGTAGTTGCTAGTCTGGGTGTAGTTGCTAGTCTGGGTGAAGTTGCTACTCTGGGTGAAGTTGCTAGTCTGGATGTAGTTGCTAGTCTGGGTGAAGTTGCTAGTCTGGGAGTAGTTGCTAGTCTGGGTGAAGTTACTAGTCTTGGTGTAGTTGCTAATCTGGGTGTAGTTGCTAGTCTGGATGTAGTTGCTAGTCTGGGTGAAGTTGCTAGTCTGGGTGTAGTTGCTAGTCTGGGTGAAGTTACTTTTCTGGGTGAAGTTGCTAGGCTGGATGTAGTTGCTAGTCTGGGTGAAGTTGCTAGTCTGGTTGAAGTTGCTAGTCTGGGTGTAGTTGCTAGTCTTGGTGAAGATGCTAGTCTGGGTGAAGTTGCTAGTATGGATTTAGTTGCTATTCTGGGTGTAGTTGCTACTCTGGGTATAGTTGATAGTTTAGGTAAAGTTGCTAGTCTGGGAGTAGTTGCTAGTCTGGGTGAAGTTACTATTCTGGGAGAAGTTGCTAGGCTGGATGTAGATGCTAGTCTGGGTGAAGTTGCTAGTCTGGGTGAAGTTGCTAGTCTGGGTTTAGTTGCTAGTCTTGGTGAAGTTGCTAGTCTGGGTGAAGTTGCTAGTATTGATGTAGTTGCTAGTCTGGGTGTAGTTGCTAGTCTTGGTGTAGTTGCTGGTCTGGATGTAGTTGATAGTCTGGGTGTAGTTGCTAGTTTAGGTAAAGTTGCTAGTCTGGGTGAAGTTCCTAGTCTGGGTGTAGTTGCTAGTCTGGGTGAAGTTGCTAGTCTGGATGTAGTTGCTAGTCTGGGTGAAGTTGCTAGTCTGGGTGAAGTTGCTAGTCTGGGTGTAGTTGCTAGTCTGGGTGAAGTTGTCAGTCTGGGAGTAATTGCTAGTCTGGATGTAGTTGCTAGTCTGGATGTAGTTGCTAGTCTTGGTGAAGTTGCTAGTCTGGGTGTAGTTGCTAGTCTGGAAGTAGTTGCTAGTCTGGGTGTAGTTGCTAGTCTGGGTGTAGTTACTAGTCTGGGTGTAGTTGCTAGTCTGGGTGTAGTTGCTAGTCTGGATGTAGTTGCTACTCTGGGTGTAGTTGCTAGTCTGGGTGAAGTTGCTAGACTGAGTATAGTTGCTAGTCTGGGTGTAGTTGCTAGTCTGAGTGTAGTTGCTAGTCTGTGTGAAGTTGCTAGTCTGGGTGAAGTTGCTAGTCTGGGTGTAGTTGCTAATCTGGGTGTAGTTGCTAGTCTGTGTGTAGTTGCTAGCCTGGGTGTAGTTGAAAGGTTAGGTAAAGTTGCTAGTCTGGGTGATGTTGCTAGTCTGGGTGTAGTTGCTACTCTGGGTGAAGTTGCTAGTCTGGGTGAAGTTGCTAGTCTGGGTGAAGTTGCTAGTCTGGGTGTAGTTGCTAGTCTTGGTGAAGTTGCTAGTCTGGGTGAAG
The DNA here is from genome assembly GCA_963662155.1 of Lamellibrachia columna. NCBI lineage: Eukaryota > Metazoa > Annelida > Polychaeta > Sabellida > Siboglinidae > Lamellibrachia > Lamellibrachia columna. The sequence continues at coordinate 51,682,809 of OY759262.1, forward strand.
TTGCTAGTCTGGATGTAGTTGCTAGTCTGGGTGTAGTTGATAGTTTAGGTAAAGTTGCTAGTCTGGGTGAAGTTGCTAGTCTGGGTGTAGTTGCTAGTCTGGGTGAAGTTGCTAGTCTGGGTGTAGTTGCTAGTCTGGGTTTAGTTGATAGCATGGATGTAGTTGCTAGTCTGGGTGTAGTTGCTAGTCTTGGTGAATTTGCTAGTCTGGGTGAAGTTGCTAGTCTGGGTGTAGTTGCTAGTCTGGGTGAAGTTACTAGTTTGGGTGTAGTTGCTAGTCTGGGTGTAGTTGTTAATATTGATGTAGTTGCTAGTCTGAATGTAGTTGCTAGTCTGGGTGTAGTTGCTAGTCTGGGTGAAGTTACTAGTCTGGGTGTAGTTGCTAGCCTGGGTGTAGTTGATAGTCTGGGTGAAGTTACTAGTCTGGGTGTAGTTGCTACTCTGGGAGAAGTTACTAGTCTGGGTGTAGTTGCTAGTCTGGATGTAGTTGCTACTCTGGGTGAAGTTGCTAGTCTGGGTGAAGTTGCTAGTCTGGGAGTAGTTGATAGTCTGAGTGAAGTTACTAGTCTGGGTGTAGTTGCTAGTCTGAGTGTAGTTGCTAGTATGGATTTAGTTGCTATTCTGGGAGTAGTTGCTAGAATGGGTGAAGTTACTAGTCTGGGTGTAGTTGCTAGCCTGGGTGTAGTTGCTAGTCTGGGTGAAGTTACTAGTCTGGGTGTAGTTGCTAGTCTGGGTGAAGTTACTAGTCTGGGTGTAGTTGCTAGTCTGGGTGTAGTTGCTAGTCTGGGTGTAGTTGCTAGTCTGGATGTTGATACTAGTCTGGATGTAGTTGCTAGTCTGGATGTAGTTACTGGTCTGGGTGAAGTTGCTAATCTGGATGTAGTTGCTATTCTGGGTGTAGTTGCTAGTCTGGGTGAAGTTACTAGACTGGGTGTAGTTGCTAGCCTGGGTGTAGTTGCTAGTCTGGGTGAAGATACTAGTCTGGGTGTAGTTGCTAGTCTGGGTGAAGTTACTAGTCTGGGTGTAGTTGCTAGTCTGGGTGTAGTTGCTAGTCTGGTTGAAGTTACTAGTCTGGGTGTAGTTGCTAGTCTGGGTGTAGTTGCTAGTCTGGGTTTAGTTGCTAGCATGGATGTAGTTGCTAGTCTGGGTGTAGTTGCTAGTCTTGGTGAATTTGCTAGTCTGGGTGAAGTTGCTAGTCTGGGTGTAGTTGCTAGTCTGGGTGAAGTTACTAGTCTGGGTGTAGTTGCTAGTCTGGGTGTAGTTGTTAATATTGATGTAGTTGCTAGTCTGAATGTAGTTGCTAGTCTGGGTGTAGTTGCTAGTCTGGGTGAAGTTTCTAGTCTGGGTGTAGTTGCTAGTCTGGGTGAAGTTACTAATCTGGATGTAGTTGCTAGTTTGGGTGTAGTTGCTAGTCTGGGTGTAGTTGCTAGTCTGGGTGTAGTTGCTAGTCTGGTTGTAGTTGCTAGTCTGGGTGAAGTTGCTACTCTGGGTGAAGTTGCTAGTCTGGATGTAGTTGCTAGTCTGGGTGAAGTTGCTAGTCTGGGAGTAGTTGCTAGTCTGGGTGAAGTTACTAGTCTTGGTGTAGTTGCTAATCTGGGTGAAGTTGCTAGTCTGGGTGTAGTTGCTAGTCTGGGTGGAGTTGCTAGTCTGGGTGTAGTTGCTAGTCTGGGTTAAGTTACTAGTCTGGGTGTAGTTGCTAGTCTGGGTGAAGTTTCTAATATGGGTGTAATTACTAGTCTGGGTGTAGTTGCTAGTCTGGGTGTAGTTGCTAGGCTGGGTGTAGTTGCTAGTCTGGATGTAGTTGCTACTCTGGGTGAAGTTGCTAGTCTGGGTGAAGTTGCTAGTCTGGGAGTAGTTGATAGTCTGAGTGAAGTTACTAGTCTGGGTGTAGTTGCTAGTCTGAGTGTAGTTGCTAGTATGGATTTAGTTGCTATTCTGGGTGTAGTTGCTAGTCTGGGTGAAGTTACTAGTCTGGGTGTAGTTGCTAGCCTGGGTGTAGTTGCTAGTCTGGGTGAAGTTACTAGTCTGGGTGTAGTTGCTAGTCTGGGTGAAGTTACTAGTCTGGGTGTAGTTGCTAGTCTGGGTGTAGTTGCTAGTCTGGGTGTAGTTGCTAGTCTGGATGTAGATACTAGTCTGGATGTAGTTGCTAGTCTGGGTGAAGTTGCTAGTCTGGGTGTAGTTGCTAGTCTGGGTGTAGTTGCTAGTCTGGGTGTAGTTGCTAGTCTGGATGTAGTTGCTAGTCTGGATGTAGTTGCTAGTCTGGATGTAGTTGCTAGTCTGGGTGAAGTTGCTAGTCTGGGTGTAGTTGCTAGACTGGGTGAAGTTACTATTCTGGGTGTAGTTGCTTGTCTTGGTGAAGTTGCTAGTCTGGGTGTAGTTGCTAGTCTGGGTGTAGTTGCTAGTTTGGGTGAAGTTGCTAGTCTGGGTGAAGTTGCTAGTCTGGATGTAGTTGCTAGTCTGGGTGTAGTTGCTAGTCTGGGTGAAGTTGCTAGTCTGGGTGAAGTTGCTAGTTTGGATGTAGTTGCTAGTCTGGGTGTAGTTGCTAGTCTGGGTGTAGTTACTAGTCTGGGTGAAGTTGCTAGTCTGGGTGAAGTTGCTAGTATGGATGTAGTTGCTAGTCTGGGTGAAGTTGCTAGTTTGGATATAGTTGCTAGTATGGATGTAGTTGCTAGTTTGGATGTAGTTGCTAGTCTGCGTGTAGTTGCTAGTCTGGGTGTAGTTACTAGTCTGAGTGAATTTGCTAGTCTGGGTGAAGTTGCTAGTATGGATGTAATTGCTAGTCTGGGTGTAGTTGCTAGTTTGGATGTAGTTGCTAGTATGGATGTAGTTGCTAGTTTAGGTAAAGTTGCTAGTCTGGGTGAAGTTGCTAGTCTTGGTGTAGTTGCTTGTCTGGGTGTAGTTGCTCGTATGGATGTAGTTGCTAGTATGGATGTAGTTGCTAGTTTGTATGTAGTTGCTAGTCTGGGTGTAGTTGCTAGTCTGGGTGTATTTATTAGACTGAGTGAAGTTGCTAGTCTGAGTGAAGTTGCTAGTCTGGGTGTAGTTGCTAGTCTGAGTGTAGTTGCTAGTCTGGATGTAGTTGCTAGTCTGGGTGTAGTTGCTAGTCTGGGTGAAGTTACTAGTCTGTGTGTAGTTGCTAGCCTGGGTGTAGTTGCTAGTCTGGGTGAAGTTACTAGTCTGGGTGTAGTTGCTAGTCTGGTTGAAGTTACTAGTCTGGTTGTAGTTGCTAGTCTGAGTGTAGTTGCTAGTCTGGGTTTAGTTGCTAGCATGGATGTAGTTGCTAGTCTGGGTGTAGTTGCTAGTCTTGGTGAATTTGCTAGTCTGGGTGAAGTTGCTAGTCTGGGTGTAGTTGCTAGTCTGGGTGAAGTTACTAGTCTGGGTGTAGATGCTAGTCTGGGTGTAGTTGCTAATATGGATGTAGTTGCTAGTCTGAATGTAGTTGCTATTCTGGGTGTAGTTGCTAGTCTGGGTGAAGTTACTAGTCTGGGTGTAGTTGCAAGTCTGGGTGAAGTTTCTAGTCTGGGTGTAGTTGCTAGTCTGGGTGAAGTTACTAGTCTGGATGTAGTTGCTAGTTTGGGTGTAGTTGCTAGTCTGGGTGTAGTTGCTAGTCTGGGTGAAGTTACTAGTCTGGGTGTAGTTGCTAGTCTGGGTGTAGTTGCTAGTCTGGGTGAAGTTACTAGTCTGGGTGTAGTTGCTAGTCTGGGTGAAGTTGCTAGTCTGGATGTAGTTGCTAGTCTTGGTGAAGTTGCTAGTCTGGGTGTAGTTGCTAGTCTGGGTGTAGTTGCTAGTCTGGGTGAAGTTTCTAGTTTGGGTGAAGTTACTAGTCTGGGTGTAGTTGCTAGTCTGAGTGTAGATGCTAGTATGGATTTAGTTGCTATTCTGGGTGTAGTTGCTAGTCTGGGTGAAGTTACTAGTCTGGGTGTAGTTGCTAGCCTGGGTGTAGTTGATAGTCTGGGTGAAGTTACTAGTCTGAGTGTAGTTGCTAGTTTGGGTGAAGTTACTAGTCTGGGTGTAGTTGCTAGTTTGGATGTAGTTGCTACTCTGGGTGAAGTTGCTAGTCTGGGTGAAGTTGCTAGTCTGGGAGTAGTTGATAGTCTGAGTGAAGTTACTAGTCTGGGTGTAGTTGCTAGTCTGAGTGTAGTTGCTAGTATGGATTTAGTTGCTATTCTGGGAGTAGTTGCTAGTCTGGGTGAAGTTACTAGTCTGGGTGTAGTTGCTAGCCTGGGTGTAGTTGCTAGTCTGGGTGAAGTTACTGGTCTCGGTGTAGTTGCTAGTCTGGGTGAAGTTACTAGTCTGGGTGTAGTTGCTAGTCTGGCTGTAGTTGCTAGTCTGGGTGTAGTTGCTAGTATGGATGTTGATACTTGTCTGGATGTAGTTGCTAGTCTGGATGTAGTTGCTGGTCTGGGTGAAGTTGCTAGTCTGGGTGTAGTTGCTATTATGGGTGTAGTTGCTAGTCTGGGTGAAGTTACTAGTCTGGGTGTAGTTGCTAGCCTGGGTGTAATTGCTAGTCTGGGTGAAGTTACTAGTCTGGGTGTAGTTGCTAGTCTGGGTGTAGTTGCTAATATGGATGTAGTTGCTAGTCTGAATGTAGTTGCTAGTCTGGGTGTAGTTGCTAGTCTGGGTGAAGTTACTAGTCTGGGTGTAGTTGCTAGTCTGGGTGTAGTTGCTAGGCTGGGTGTAGTTGCTAGTCTGGATGTAGTTGCTACTCTGGGTGAAGTTGCTAGTCTGGGTGAAGTTGCTAGTCTGGGAGTAGTTGATAGTCTGAGTGAAGTTACTAGTCTGGGTGTAGTTGCTAGTCTGAGTGTAGTTGCTAGTATGGATTTAGTTGCTATTCTGGGTGTAGTTGCTAGTCTGGGTGAAGTTACTAGTCTGGGTGTAGTTGCTAGCCTGGGTGTAGTTGCTAGTCTGATTGAAGTTACTAGTCTGGGTGTAGTTGCTAGTCTGGGTGAAGTTACTAGTCTGGGTGTAGTTGCTAGTCTGGGTGTAGTTGCTAGTCTGGGTGTAGTTGCTAGTCTGGATGTTGATACTAGTCTGGATGTAGTTGCTAGTCTGGATGTAGTTGCTGGTCTGGATGAAGTTGCTAGTCTGGGTGTAGTTGCTATTCTGGGTGTAGTTGCTAGTCTGGGTGAAGTTACTAGTCTGGGTGTAGTTGCTAGCCTGGGTGTAGTTGCTAGTCTGGGTGAAGTTACTAGTCTGGGTGTAGTTGCTAGTCTGGGTGAAGTTACTAGTCTGGGTGTAGTTGCTAGTCTGGGTGTAGTTGCTAGTCTGGTTGAAGTTACTAGTCTGGGTGTAGTTGCTAGTCTGGGTGTAGTTGCTAGTCTGGGTTTAGTTGCTAGCATGGATGTAGTTGCTAGTCTGGGTGTAGTTGCTAGTCTTAGTGAATTTGCTAGTCTGGGTGAAGTTGCTAGTCTGGGTGTAGTTGCTAGTCTGGGTGAAGTTACTAGTCTGGGTGTAGTTGCTAGTCTGGGTGTAGTTGCTAATATGGATGTAGTTGCTAGTCTGAATGTAGTTGCTAGTTTGGATATAGTTGCTAGTTTGGATGTAGTTGCTAGTTTGGATGTAGTTGCTAGTCTGGATGTAGTTGCTAGTCTGGGTGTAGTTGCTAGTCTGGGTGAAGTTACTAGTCTGGGTGTAGTTGCTAGCCTGGGTGTAGTTGCTAGTCTGGGTGAAGTTACTAGTCTGGGTGTAGTTGCTAGTCTGGTTGAAGTTACTAGTCTGGGTGTAGTTGCTAGTCTGGGTGTAGTTGCTAGTCTGGGTTTAGTTGCTAGCATGGATGTAGTTGCTAGTCTGGGTGTAGTTGCTAGTCTTGGTGAATTTGCTAGTCTGGGTGAAGTTGCTAGTCTGGGTGTAGTTGCTAGTCTGGGTGAAGTTACTAGTCTGGGTGTAGATGCTAGTCTGGGTGTAGTTGCTAATATGGTAGTAGTTGCTAGTCTGAATGTAGTTGCTAGTCTGGGTGTAGTTGCTAGTCTGGGTGAAGTTACTAGTCTGGGTGTAGTTGTTAGTCTGGGTGAAGTTTCTAGTCTGGGTGTAGTTGCTAGTCTGGGTGAAGTTACTAGTCTGGATGTAGTTGCTAGTTTGGGTGTAGTTGCTAGTCTGGGTGTAGTTGCTAGTCTGGGTGAAGTTACTAGTCTGGGTGTAGTTGCTAGTCTGGGTGTAGTTGCTAGTCTGGGTGAAGTTACTAGTCTGGGTGTAGTTGCTAGTCTGGGTGAAGTTGCTAGTCTGGATGTAGTTGCTAGTCTTGGTGAAGTTGCTAGTCTGGGTGTAGTTGCTAGTCTGGGTGTAGTTGCTAGTCTGGGTGAAGTTTCTAGTTTGGGTGAAGTTACTAGTCTGGGTGTAGTTGCTAGTCTGAGTGTAGTTGCTAGTATGGATTTAGTTGCTATTCTGGGTGTAGTTGCTAGTCTGGGTGAAGTTACTAGTCTGGGTGTAGTTGCTAGCCTGGGTGTAGTTGATAGTCTGGGTGAAGTTACTAGTCTGGGTGTAGTTGCTAGTCTGGGTGAAGTTACTAGTCTGGGTGTAGTTGCTAGTTTGGATGTAGTTGCTACTCTGGGTGAAGTTGCTAGTCTGGGTGAAGTTGCTAGTCTGGGAGTAGTTGATAGTCTGAGTGAAGTTACTAGTCTGGGTGTAGTTGCTAGTCTGAGTGTAGTTGCTAGTATGGATTTAGTTGCTATTCTGGGAGTAGTTGCTAGTCTGGGTGAAGTTACTAGTCTGGGTGTAGTTGCTAGCCTGGGTGTAGTTGCTAGTCTGGGTGAAGTTACTGGTCTGGGTGTAGTTGCTAGTCTGGGTGAAGTTACTAGTCTGGGTGTAGTTGCTAGTCTAGGTGTAGTTGCTAGTCTGGATGTAGTTGCTAGTCTGGATGTTGATACTAGTCTGGATGTAGTTGCTAGTCTGGATGTAGTTGCTGGTCTGGGTGAAGTTGCTAGTCTGGGTGTAGTTGCTATTATGGGTGTAGTTGCTAGTCTGGGTGAAGTTACTAGTCTGGGTGTAGTTGCTAGCCTGGGTGTAATTGCTAGTCTGGGTGAAGTTACTAGTCTGGTTGTAGTTGCTAGTCTGGGTGAAGTTACTAGTCTGGGTGTAGTTTCTAGTCTGGGTGTAGTTGCTAGTCTGGTTGAAGTTACTAGTCTGGGTGTAGTTGCTAGTCTGGGTGTAGTTGCTAGTCTGGGTTTAGTTGCTAGCATGGATGTAGTTGCTAGTCTGGGTGTAGTTGCTAGTCTTGGTGAATTTGCTAGTCTGGGTGAAGTTGCTAGTCTGGGTGTAGTTGCTAGTCTGGGTGAAGTTACTAGTCTGGGTGTAGTTGCTAGTCTGGGTGTAGTTGCTAATATGGATGTAGTTGCTAGTCTGAAAGTAGTTGCTAGTCTGGGTGTAGTTGCTAGTCTGGGTGAAGTTACTAGTCTGGGTGTAGTTGCTAGTCTGTGTGTAGTTGCTAGTCTGGGTGAAGTTTCTAGTCTGGGTGTAGTTGCTAGTCTGGGTGAAGTTACTAGTCTGGATGTAGTTGCTAGTTTGGGTGTAGTTGCTAGTCTGGGTGTAGTTGCTAGTCTGGGTGTGGTTGCTTGTCTGGGTGTAGTTGCTAGTCTGGGTGAAGTTGCTAGTCTGGGTGTAGTTGCTAGTCTAGGTGAAGTTGCTAGTCTGGGTGTAGTTGCTAGTATGGATGTAGTTGCTACTCTGGGTGAAGTTGCTAGTCTGGGTGTAGTTGCTAGTCTGGGTGAAGTTGCTAGTCTGGGAGTAGATGCTAGTCTGGGTGAAGTTACTAGTCTTGGTGTAGTTGCTAGTCTGGGTGAAGTTGTTAGTCTGGGTGTAGTTGCTAGTCTGGGTGGAGTTGCTACTCTGGGTGTAGTTGCTAGTCTGGGTTAAGTTACTAGTCTGGGTGTAGTTGCTAGTCTGGGTGAAGTTTCTAGTCTGGGTGTAGTTACTAGTCTGGGTGTAGTTGCTAATCTGGGTGTAGTTGCTAGGCTGGGTGTAGTTGCTAGTCTGGATGTAGTTGCTACTCTGGGTGAAGTTGCTAGTCTGGGTGAAGTTGCTAGTCTGGGAGTAGTTGATAGTCCAGGTGTAGTTGCTAGTCTGGGTGTAGTTGCTAGTCTGGATGTAGTTGCTAGTCTGGATGTAGTTGCTAGTCTGGATGTAGTTGCTAGTCTGGGTGAAGTTGCTAGTCTGGGTGTAGTTGCTAGACTGGGTGAAGTTACTAGTCTGGGTGTAGTTGCTTGTCTTGGTGAAGTTGCTAGTCTGGGTGTAGTTGCTAGTCTGGGTGTAGTTGCTAGTCTGGGTGTAGTTGCTAGTTTGGGTGAAGTTGCTAGTCTGGGTGAAGTTGCTAGTCTGGATGTAGTTGCTTGTCTGGGTGTAGTTGCTAGTCTGGGTGAAGTAGCTAGTCTGGGTGAAGTTGCTAGTTTGGATGTAGTTGCTAGTCTGGGTGTAGTTGCTAGTCTGGGTGTAGTTACTAGTCTGGGTGAAGTTGCTAGTCTGGGTGAAGTTGCTAGTATGGATGTAGTTGCTAGTCTGGGTGAAGTTGCTAGTTTGGATATAGTTGCTAGTATGGATGTAGTTGCTAGTTTGGATGTAGTTGCTAGTCTGGGTGTAGTTGCTAGTATGGGTGTAGTTACTAGTCTGAGTGAATTTGCTAGTCTGGGTGAAGTTGCTAGTATGGATGTAGTTGCTAGTCTGGGTGTAGTTGCTAGTTTGGATGTAGTTGCTAGTATGGATGTAGTTGCTAGTTTAGGTAAAGTTGCTAGTCTGGGTGAAGTTGCTAGTCTTGGTGTAGTTGCTTGTCTGGGTGTAGTTGCTCGTATGGATGTAGTTGCTAGTATGGATGTAGTTGCTAGTTTGGATGTAGTTGCTAGTCTGGGTGTAGTTGCTAGTCTGGGTGTATTTATTAGTCTGAGTGAAGTTGCTAGTCTGAGTGAAGTTGCTAGTCTGGGTGTAGTTGCTAGTCTGGGTGAAGTTTCTAGTTTGGGTGAAGTTACTTGTCTGGGTGTAGTTGCTAGTCTGAGTGTAGTTGCTAGTATGGATTTAGTTGCTATTCTGGGTGTAGTTGCTAGTCTGGGTGAAGTTACTAGTCTGGGTGTAGTTGCTAGCCTGGGTGTAGTTGCTAGTCTTGGTGAATTTGCTAGTCTGGGTAAAGTTGCTAGTCTGGGTGTAGTTGCTAGTCTGGGTGAAGTTACTAGTCTGGGTGTAGTTGCTAGTCTGGGTGTAGTTGCTAATATGGATGTAGTTGCTAGTCTGAATGTTGTTGCTAGTCTGGGTGTAGTTGCTAGTCTGGGTGAAGTTACTAGTCTGGGTGTAGTTGCTAGTCTGGGTGTAGTTGCTAGTCTGGGTGAAGTTACTATTCTGGGTGTAGTTGCTAGTCTGGGTGAAGTTGCTAGTCTGGATGTAGTTGCTAGTCTGGTTGAAGTTACTAGTCTGGGTGTAGTTGCTAGTCTGGGTGTAGTTGCTAGTCTGGGTTTAGTTGCTAGCATGGATGTAGTTGCTAGTCTGGGTGTAGTTGCTAGTCTTGGTGAATTTGCTAGTCTGGGTGAAGTTGCTAGTCTGGGTGTAGTTGCTAGTCTGGGTGAAGTTACTAGTCTGGGTGTAGTTGCTAGTCTGGGTGTAGTTGCTAATATGGATGTAGTTGCTAGTCTGAAAGTAGTTGCTAATCTGGGTGTAGTTGCTAGTCTGGGTGAAGTTACTAGTCTGGGTGTAGTTGCTAGTCTGGGTGTAGTTGCTAGTCTGGGTGAAGTTTCTAGTCTGGGTGTAGTTGCTAGTCTGGGTGAAGTTACTAGTCTGGATGTAGTTGCTAGTTTGGGTGTAGTTGCTAGTCTGGGTGTAGTTGCTAGTCTGGGTGTAGTTGCTAGTCTGGGTGTAGTTGCTAGTCTGGGTGAAGTTGCTAGTCTGGGTGTAGTTGCTAGTCTGGGTGAAGTTGCTAGTCTGGGTGTAGTTGCTAGTATGGATGTAGTTGCTACTCTGGGTGAAGATGCTAGTCTGGGTGTAGTTGCTAGTCTGGGTGAAGTTGCTAGTCTGGGAGTAGTTGCTAGTCTGGGTGAAGTTACTAGTCTTGGTGTAGTTGCTAGTCTGGGTGAAGTTGCTAGTCTGGGTGGAGTTGCTAGTCTGGATGTAGTTGCTAGTCTGGGTTAAGTTACTAGTCTGGGTGTAGTTGCTAGTCTGGGTGAAGTTTCTAGTCTGGGTGTAGTTGCTAATCTGGGTGTAGTTGCTAGGCTGTGTGTAGTTGCTAGTCTGGATGTAGTTGCTACTCTGGGTGAAGTTGCTAGTCTGGGTGAAGTTGCTAGCCTGGGAGTAGTTAATAGTCTGGGTGTAGTTGCTAGTCTGGGTGTAGTTGCTAGTCTGGATGTAGTTGCTAGTCTGGATGTAGTTGCTAGTCTGGATGTAGTTGCTAGTCTGGGTGAAGTTGCTAGTCTGGGTGTAGTTGCTAGACTGGGTGAAGTTACTAGTCTGGGTGTAGATGCTTGTCTTGGTGAAGTTGCTAGTCTGGGTGTAGTTGCTAGTCTGGGTGTAGTTGCTAGTCTGGGTGTAGTTGCTAGTTTGGGTGAAGTTGCTAGTCTGGGTGAAGTTGCTAGTCTGGATGTAGTTGCTTGTCTGGGTGTAGTTGCTAGTCTGGGTGAAGTAGCTAGTCTGGGTGAAGTTGCTAGTTTGGATGTAGTTGCTAGTCTGGGTGTAGTTGCTAGTCTGGGTGTAGTTACTATTCTGGGTGAAGTTGCTAGTCTGGGTGAAGTTGCTAGTATGGATGTAGTTGCTAGTCTGGGTGAAGTTGCTAGTTTGGATATTGTTGCTAGTATGGATGTAGTTGCTAGTTTGGATGTAGTTGCTAGTCTGGGTGTAGTTGCTAGTATGGGTGTAGTTACTAGTCTGAGTGAATTTGCTAGTCTGGGTGAAGTTGCTAGTATGGATGTAGTTGCTAGTCTGGGTGTAGTTGCTAGTTTGGATGTAGTTGCTAGTATGGATGTAGTTGCTAGTTTAGGTAAAGTTGCTAGTCTGGGTGAAGTTGCTAGTCTTGGTGTAGTTGCTTGTCTGGGTGTAGTTGCTCGTATGGATGTAGTTGCTAGTATGGATGTAGTTGCTAGTTTGGATGTAGATGCTAGTCTGGGTGTAGTTGCTAGTCTGGGTGTATTTATTAGTCTGAGTGAAGTTGCTAGTCTGAGTGAAGTTGCTAGTCTGGGTGTAGTTGCTAGTCTGGGTGAAGTTTCTAGTTTGGGTGAAGTTACTTGTCTGGGTGTAGTTGCTAGTCTGAGTGTAGTTGCTAGTATGGATTTAGTTGCTATTCTGGGTGTAGTTGCTAGTCTGGGTGAAGTTACTAGTCTGGGTGTAGTTGCTAGCCTGGGTGTAGTTGCTAGTCTTGGTGAATTTGCTAGTCTGGGTGAAGTTGCTAGTCTGGGTGTAGTTGCTAGTCTGGGTGAAGTTACTTGTCTGGGTGTAGTTGCTAGTCTGGGTGTAGTTGCTAATATGGATGTAGTTGCTAGTCTGAATGTAGTTGCTAGTCTGGGTGTAGTTGCTAGTCTGGGTGAAGTTACTAGTCTGGGTGTAGTTGCTAGTCTGGGTGTAGTTGCTAGTCTGGGTGAAGTTACTAGTCTGGGTGTAGTTGCTAGTCTGGGTGAAGTTGCTAGTCTGGATGTAGTTGCTAGTCTTGGTGAAGTTGCTAGTCTGGGTGTAGTTGCTAGTCTGGGTGTAGTTGCTAGTCTGGGTGAAGTTTCTAGTTTGGGTGAAGTTACTAGTCTGGGTGTAGTTGCTAGTCTGAGTGTAGTTGCTAGTATGGATTTAGTTGCTATTCTGGGTGTAGTTGCTAGTCTGGGTGAAGTTACTAGTCTGGGTGTAGTTGCTAGCCTGGGTGTAGTTGATAGTCTGGGTGAAGTTACTAGTATGGGTGTAGTTGCTAGTCTGGGTGAAGTTACTAGTCTGGGTGTAGTTGCTAGTCTGGATGTAGTTGCTACTCTGGGTGAAGTTGCTAGTCTGGGTGAAGTTGCTAGTCTGGGAGTAGTTGATAGTCTGAGTGAAGTTACTAGTCTGGGTGTAGTTGCTAGTCTGAGTGTAGTTGCTAGTATGGATTTAGTTGCTATTCTGGGAGTAGTTGCTAGTCTGGGTGAAGTTACTAGTCTGGGTGTAGTTGCTAGCCTGGGTGTAGTTGCTAGTCTGGGTGAAGTTACTAGTCTGGGTGTAGTTGCTAGTCTGGGTGAATTTACTTGTCTGGGTGTAGTTGCTAGTCTGGGTGTAGTTGCTAGTCTGGGTGTAGTTGCTAGTCTGGATGTTGATACTAGTCTGGGTGTAGTTGCTAGTCTGGATGTAGTTGCTGGTCTGGGTGAAGTTGCTAGTCTGGGTGTAGTTGCTATTCTGGGTGTAGTTGTTAGTCTGGGTGAAGTTACTAGTCTGGGTGTAGTTGCTAGCCTGGGTGTAGTTGCTAGTCTGGGTGAAGTTACTAGTCTGGGTGTAGTTGCTAGTCTGGGTGAAGTTACTAGTCTGGGTGTAGTTGCTAGTCTGGGTGTAGTTGCTAGTCTGGTTGAAGTTACTAGTCTGGGTGTAGTTACTAGTCTTGGTGTAGTTGCTAATATGGATGTAGTTGCTAGTCTGAATGTAGTTGCTAGTCTGGGTGTAGTTGCTAGTCTGGGTGAAGTTACTAGTCTGGGTGTAGTTGCTAGTCTGTGTGAAGTTTCTAGTCTGGGTGTAGTTGCTAGTCTGGGTGAAGTTACTATTCTGGATGTAGTTGCTAGTTTGGGTGTAGTTGCTTGTCTGGGTGTAGTTGCTAGTCTGGGTGTAGTTGCTAGTCTGGGTGTAGTTGCTAGTCTGGTTGTAGTTGCTAGTCTGGGTGAAGTTGCTAGTCTGGGTGTAGTTGCTAGTCTAGGTGAAGTTGCTAGTCCGGGTGTAGTTGCTAGTATGGATGTAGTTGCTACTCTGGGTGAAGTTGCTAGTCTGGGTGTAGTTGCTAGTCTGGGTGAAGTTGCTAGTCTGGGAGTAGTTGCTAGTCTGGGTGAAGTTACTAGTCTTGGTGTAGTTGCTAGTCTGGGTGAAGTTGCTAGTCTGGGTGTAGTTGTTAGTCTGGGTGGAGTTGCTAGTCTGGGTGTAGTTGCTAGTCTGGGTTAAGTTACTAGTCTGGGTGTAGTTGCTAGTCTGGGTGAAGTTTCTAGTCTGGGTGTAGTTACTAGTCTGGGTGTAGTTGCTAGTCTGGGTGTAGTTGCTAGGCTGTGTGTAGTTGCTAGTCTGGGAGTTGTTGATAGTCTGAGTGAAGTTACTAGTCTGGGTGTAGTTGCTAGTCTGAGTGTAGTTGCTAGTATGGATTTAGTTGCTATTCTGGGTGTTGTTGCTAGTCTGGGTGAAGTTACTAGTCTGGGTGTAGTTACTAGTCTGGGTGTAGTTGCTAGTCTGGGTGTAGTTGCTAGGCTGGGTGTAGTTGCTAGTCTGGATGTAGTTGCTACTCTGGGTGAAGTTGCTAGTCTGGGTGAAGTTGCTAGTCTGGGAGTAGTTGATAGTCTGAGTGAAGTTACTAGTCTGGGTGTAGTTGCTAGTCTGAGTGTAGTTGCTAGTATGGATTTAGTTGCTATTCTGGGTGTAGTTGCTAGTCTGGGTGAAGTTACTAGTCTGGGTGTAGTTGCTAGCCTGGGTGTAGTTGCTAGTCTGGGTGAAGTTACTAGTCTGGGTGTAGTTGCTAGTCTGGGTGAAGTTACTAGTCTGGGTGTAGTTGCTAGTCTGGGTGTAGTTGCTAGTCTGGGTGTAGTTGCTAGTCTGGATGTAGATACTAGTCTGGATGTAGTTGCTAGTCTGGATGTAGTTGCTTGTCTGGGTGTAGTTGCTCGTATGGATGTAGTTGCTAGTATGGATGTAGTTGCTAGTTTGGATGTAGATGCTAGTCTGGGTGTAGTTGCTAGTCTGGGTGTATTTATTAGTCTGAGTGAAGTTGCTAGTCTGAGTGAAGTTGCTAGTCTGGGTGTAGTTGCTAGTCTGGGTGAAGTTTCTAGTTTGGGTGAAGTTACTTGTCTGGGTGTAGTTGCTAGTCTGAGTGTAGTTGCTAGTATGGATTTAGTTGCTATTCTGGGTGTAGTTGCTAGTCTGGGTGAAGTTACTAGTCTGGGTGTAGTTGCTAGCCTGGGTGTAGTTGCTAGTCTTGGTGAATTTGCTAGTCTGGGTGAAGTTGCTAGTCTGGGTGTAGTTGCTAGTCTGGGTGAAGTTACTTGTCTGGGTGTAGTTGCTAGTCTGGGTGTAGTTGCTAATATGGATGTAGTTGCTAGTCTGAATGTAGTTGCTAGTCTGGGTGTAGTTGCTAGTCTGGGTGAAGTTACTAGTCTGGGTGTAGTTGCTAGTCTGGGTGTAGTTGCTAGTCTGGGTGAAGTTACTAGTCTGGGTGTAGTTGCTAGTCTGGGTGAAGTTGCTAGTCTGGATGTAGTTGCTAGTCTTGGTGAAGTTGCTAGTCTGGGTGTAGTTGCTAGTCTGGGTGTAGTTGCTAGTCTGGGTGAAGTTTCTAGTTTGGGTGAAGTTACTAGTCTGGGTGTAGTTGCTAGTCTGAGTGTAGTTGCTAGTATGGATTTAGTTGCTATTCTGGGTGTAGTTGCTAGTCTGGGTGAAGTTACTAGTCTGGGTGTAGTTGCTAGCCTGGGTGTAGTTGATAGTCTGGGTGAAGTTACTAGTATGGGTGTAGTTGCTAGTCTGGGTGAAGTTACTAGTCTGGGTGTAGTTGCTAGTCTGGATGTAGTTGCTACTCTGGGTGAAGTTGCTAGTCTGGGTGAAGTTGCTAGTCTGGGAGTAGTTGATAGTCTGAGTGAAGTTACTAGTCTGGGTGTAGTTGCTAGTCTGAGTGTAGTTGCTAGTATGGATTTAGTTGCTATTCTGGGAGTAGTTGCTAGTCTGGGTGAAGTTACTAGTCTGGGTGTAGTTGCTAGCCTGGGTGTAGTTGCTAGTCTGGGTGAAGTTACTAGTCTGGGTGTAGTTGCTAGTCTGGGTGAATTTACTTGTCTGGGTGTAGTTGCTAGTCTGGGTGTAGTTGCTAGTCTGGGTGTAGTTGCTAGTCTGGATGTTGATACTAGTCTGGGTGTAGTTGCTAGTCTGGATGTAGTTGCTGGTCTGGGTGAAGTTGCTAGTCTGGGTGTAGTTGCTATTCTGGGTGTAGTTGTTAGTCTGGGTGAAGTTACTAGTCTGGGTGTAGTTGCTAGCCTGGGTGTAGTTGCTAGTCTGGGTGAAGTTACTAGTCTGGGTGTAGTTGCTAGTCTGGGTGAAGTTACTAGTCTGGGTGTAGTTGCTAGTCTGGGTGTAGTTGCTAGTCTGGTTGAAGTTACTAGTCTGGGTGTAGTTACTAGTCTTGGTGTAGTTGCTAATATGGATGTAGTTGCTAGTCTGAATGTAGTTGCTAGTCTGGGTGTAGTTGCTAGTCTGGGTGAAGTTACTAGTCTGGGTGTAGTTGCTAGTCTGTGTGAAGTTTCTAGTCTGGGTGTAGTTGCTAGTCTGGGTGAAGTTACTATTCTGGATGTAGTTGCTAGTTTGGGTGTAGTTGCTTGTCTGGGTGTAGTTGCTAGTCTGGGTGTAGTTGCTAGTCTGGGTGTAGTTGCTAGTCTGGTTGTAGTTGCTAGTCTGGGTGAAGTTGCTAGTCTGGGTGTAGTTGCTAGTCTAGGTGAAGTTGCTAGTCCGGGTGTAGTTGCTTGTATGGATGTAGTTGCTACTCTGGGTGAAGTTGCTAGTCTGGGTGTAGTTGCTAGTCTGGGTGAAGTTGCTAGTCTGGGAGTAGTTGCTAGTCTGGGTGAAGTTACTAGTCTTGGTGTAGTTGCTAGTCTGGGTGAAGTTGCTAGTCTGGGTGTAGTTGTTAGTCTGGGTGGAGTTGCTAATCTGGGTGTAGTTGCTAGTCTGGGTTAAGTTACTAGTCTGGGTGTAGTTGCTAGTCTGGGTGAAGTTTCTAGTCTGGGTGTAGTTTCTAGTCTGGGTGTAGTTGCTAGTCTGGGTGTAGTTGCTAGGCTGTGTGTAGTTGCTAGTCTGGATGTAGTTGCTACTCTGGGTGAAGTTGCTAGTCTGGGTGAAGTTGCTAGTCTGGGAGTTGTTGATAGTCTGAGTGAAGTTACTAGTCTGGGTGTAGTTGCTAGTCTGAGTGTAGTTGCTAGTATGGATTTAGTTGCTATTCTGGGTGTTGTTGCTAGTCTGGGTGAAGTTACTAGTCTGGGTGTAGTTACTAGTCTGGGTGTAGTTGCTAGTCTGGGTGTAGTTGCTAGGCTGGGTGTAGTTGCTAGTCTGGATGTAGTTGCTACTCTGGGTGAAGTTGCTAGTCTGGGTGAAGTTGCTAGTCTGGGAGTAGTTGATAGTCTGAGTGAAGTTACTAGTCTGGGTGTAGTTGCTAGTCTGAGTGTAGTTGCTAGTATGGATTTAGTTGCTATTCTGGGTGTAGTTGCTAGTCTGGGTGAAGTTACTAGTCTGGGTGTAGTTGCTAGCCTGGGTGTAGTTGCTAGTCTGGGTGAAGTTACTAGTCTGGGTGTAGTTGCTAGTCTGGGTGAAGTTACTAGTCTGGGTGTAGTTGCTAGTCTGGGTGTAGTTGCTAGTCTGGGTGTAGTTGCTAGTCTGGATGTAGATACTAGTCTGGATGTAGTTGCTAGTCTGGATGTAGTTGCTGGTCTGGGTGAAGTTGCTAGTCTGGGTGTAGTTGCTAGTCTGGGTGAAGTTGCTAGTCTGGGTGTAGTTGCTAGTCTGGGTGAAGTTACTAGAACGGGTGTAGTTGCTAGACTGGGTGTAGTTGCTAATATGGATGTAGTTGCTAGTCTGGATGTAGTTGCTAGTCTGGGTGTAGTTGCTAGTCTGGGTGAAGTTACTAGTCTGGGTGTAGTTGCTAGTCTGGGTGTAGTTGCTAGTCTGGGTGAAGTTACTAGTCTGGGTGTAGTTGCTAATCTGGGTGAAGTTACTAGTCTGGATGTAGTTGCTAGTTTGGGTGTAGTTGCTAGTCTGGATGTAGTTGCTAGTCTGTTTGTAGTTGCTAGTCTGGGTGTAGTTGCTAGTCTGGGTGTAGTTGCTAGTCTGGGTGAAGTTGCTAGTCTGGGTGTAGTTGCTAGTATGGATGTAGTTGCTAGTCTGGGTGAAGTTGCTAGTCTGGGTGTAGTTGCTAGTCTGGGTGAAGTTGCTAGTCTGGGTGTAGTTGCTAGTCTGGGTGAAGTTACTAGTCTTTGTGTAGTTGCTAATCTGGGTGAAGTTGCTAGTCTGGGTGTAGTTGCTAGTCTGGGTGTAGTTGCTAGTCTGGGTGTAGTTGCTAGGCTGTGTGTAGTTGCTAGTCTGGATGTAGTTGCTACTCTGGGTGAAGTTGCTAGTCTGGGTGAAGTTGCTAGTCTGGGAGTTGTTGATAGTCTGAGTGAAGTTACTAGTCTGGGTGTAGTTGCTAGTCTGAGTGTAGTTGCTAGTATGGATTTAGTTGCTATTCTGGGTGTTGTTGCTAGTCTGGGTGAAGTTGCTAGTCTGGGTGTAGTTGCTAGTCTAGGTGAAGTTGCTAGTCTGGGTGTAGTTGCTAGTATGGATGTAGTTGCTACTCTGGGTGAAGTTGCTAGTCTGGGTGTAGTTGCTAGTCTGGGTGAAGTTGCTAGTCTGGGAGTAGTTGCTAGTCTGGGTGAAGTTACTAGTCTTGGTGTAGTTGCTAGTCTGGGTGAAGTTGCTAGTCTGGGTGTAGTTGCTAGTCTGGGTGGAGTTGCTAGTCTGGGTGTAGTTGCTAGTCTGGGTTAATTTACTAGTCTGGGTGTAGTTGCTACTCTGGGTGAAGTTTCTAGTCTGGGTGTAGTTACTAGTCTGGGTGTAGTTGCTAGTCTGGGTGTAGTTGCTAGGCTGTGTGTAGTTGCTAGTCTGGATGTAGTTGCTACTCTGGGTGAAGTTGCTAGTCTGGGTGAAGTTGCTAGTCTGGGAGTTGTTGATAGTCTGAGTGAAGTTACTAGTCTGGGTGTAGTTGCTAGTCTGAGTGTAGTTGCTAGTATGGATTTAGTTGCTATTCTGGGTGTTGTTGCTAGTCTGGGTGAAGTTACTAGTCTGGGTGTAGTTACTAGTCTGGGTGTAGTTGCTAGTCTGGGTGTAGTTGCTAGGCTGGGTGTAGTTGCTAGTCTGGATGTAGTTGCTACTCTGGGTGAAGTTGCTAGTCTGGATGAAGTTGCTAGTCTGGGAGTAGTTGATAGTTTGAGTGAAGTTACTAGTCTGGGAGTAGTTGCTAGTCTGAGTGTAGTTGCTAGTATGGATTTAGTTGCTATTCTTGGTGTAGTTGCTAGTCTGGGTGAAGTTACTAGTCTGGGTGTAGTTGCTAGCCTGGGTGTAGTTGCTAGTCTGGGTGAAGTTACTAGTCTTGGTGTAGTTGCTAGTCTGGGTGAAGTTACTAGTCTGGGTGTAGTTGCTAGTCTGGGTGTAGTTGCTAGTCTGGGTGTAGTTGCTAGTCTGGATGTAGATACTAGTCTGGATGTAGTTGCTAGTCTGGATGTAGTTGCTGGTCTGGGTGAAGTTGCTAGTCTGGGTGTAGTTGCTAGTCTGGGTGAAGTTGCTAGTCTGGGTGTAGTTGCTAGTCTGGGTGAAGTTACTAGACTGGGTGTAGTTGCTAGTCTGGGTGTAGTTGCTAATATGGATGTAGTTGCTAGTCTGGATGTAGTTGCTAGTCTGGGTGTAGTTGCTAGTCTGGGTGAAGTTACTAGTCTGGGTGTAGTTGCTAGTCTGGGTGTAGTTGCTAGTCTGGGTGAAGTTACTAGTCTGGGTGTAGTTGCTAATCTGGGTGAAGTTACTAGTCTGGATGTAGTTGCTAGTTTGGGTGTAGTTGCTAGTCTGGGTGTAGTTGCTAGTCTGTTTGTAGTTGCTAGTCTGGGTGTAGTTGCTAGTCTGGGTGTAGTTGCTAGTCTGGATGTAGTTGCTAGTCTGGGTGTAGTTGCTAGTCTGGGTGAAGTTGCTAGTCTGGGTGTAGTTGCTAGTATGGATGTAGTTGCTAGTCTGGGTGAAGTTGCTAGTCTGGGTGTAGTTGCTAGTCTGGGTGAAGTTGCTAGTCTGGGTGTAGTTGCTAGTCTGGGTGAAGTTACTAGTCTTGGTGTAGTTGCTAATCTGGGTGAAGTTGCTAGTCTGGGTGTAGTTCCTAGTCTGGGTGTAGTTGCTAGTCTGGGTGAAGTTACTAGTCTTGGTGTAGTTGCTAGTCTGGGTGTAGTTGCTAGTCTGGGTGTAGTTGCTAGTCTGGGTGTAGTTGCTAGTCTGGATGTAGTTGCTAGTCTGGATGTAGTTGCTAGTCTGGATGTAGTTGCTAGTCTGGGTGAAGTTGCTAGTCTGGGTGTAGTTGCTAGAATGGGTGAAGTTACTAGTCTGGGTGTAGTTGCTTGTCTTGGTGAAGTTGTTAGTCTGGGTGTAGTTGCTAGTCTGGGTGTAGTTGCTAGTCTGGGTGTAGTTGCTAGTTTGGGTGAAGTTGCTAGTCTGGGTGTAGTTGCTATTCTGGGTGTAGTTGTTAGTCTGGGTGAAGTTACTAGTCTGGGTGTAGTTGCTAGCCTGGGTGTAGTTGCTAGCCTGGGTGTAGTTACTAGTCTGGGTGAAGTTGCTAGTCTGGGTGAAGTTGCTAGTATGGATGTAGTTGCTAGTCTGGGTGAAGTTGCTAGTTTGGATATAGTTGCTAGTATGGATGTAGTTGCTAGTTTGGATGTAGTTGCTAGTCTGGGTGTAGTTGCTAGTCTGGGTGTAGTTACTAGTCTGAGTGAATTTGCTAGTCTGGGTGAAGTTGCTAGTATGGATGTAGTTGCTAGTCTGGGTGTAGTTGCTAGTTTGGATGTAGTTGCTAGTATGGATGTAGTTGCTAGTTTAGGTAAAGTTGCTAGTCTGGGTGAAGTTGCTAGTCTTGGTGTAGTTGCTTGTCTGGGTGTAGTTGCTCGTATGGATGTAGTTGCTAGTATGGATGTAGTTGCTAGTTTGGATGTAGTTGCTAGTCTGGGTGTAGTTGCTAGTCTGGGTGTATTTATTAGTCTGAGTGAAGTTGCTAGTCTGAGTGAAGTTGCTAGTCTGGGTGTAGTTGCTAGTCTGAGTGTAGTTGCTAGTATGGATTTAGTTGCTATTCTGGGTGTAGTTGCTAGTCTGGGTGAAGTTACTAGTCTGGGTGTAGTTGCTAGTCTGGGTGAAGTTACTAGTCTGGGTGTAGTTGCTAGTCTGGGTGTAGTTGCTAGTCTGGGTGAAGTTACTAGTCTGGGTGTAGTTGCTAGTCTGGGTGAAGTTGCTAGTCTGGATGTAGTTGCTAGTCTTGGTGAAGTTGCTAGTCTGGGTGTAGTTGCTAGTCTGGGTGTAGTTGCTAGTCTGGGTGAAGTTTCTAGTTTGGGTGAAGTTACTAGTCTGGGTGTAGTTGCTAGTCTGAGTGTAGTTGCTGGTATGGATTTAGTTGCTATTCTGGGTGTAGTTGCTAGTCTGGGTGAAGTTACTAGTCTGGGTGTAGTTGCTAGCCTGGGTGTAGTTGATAGTCTGGGTGAAGTTACTAGTCTGGGTGTAGTTGCTAGTCTGGGTGAAGTTACTAGTCTGGGTGTAGTTGCTAGTTTGGATGTAGTTGCTACTCTGTGTGAAGTTGCTAGTCTGGGTGAAGTTGCTAGTCTGGGAGTAGTTGATAGTCTGAGTGAAGTTACTAGTCTGGGTGTAGTTGCTAGTCTGAGTGTAGTTGCTAGTATGGATTTAGTTGCTATTCTGGGAGTAGTTGCTAGTCTGGGTGAAGTTACTAGTATGGGTGTAGTTGCTAGCCTGGGTGTAGTTGCTAGTCTGGGTGAAGTTACTGGTCTGGGTGTAGTTGCTAGTCTGGGTGAAGTTACTAGTCTGGGTGTAGTTGCTAGTCTGGGTGTAGTTGCTAGTCTGGGTGTAGTTGCTAGTCTGGATGTTGATACTAGTCTGGATGTAGTTGCTAGTCTGGATGTAGTTGCTGGTCTGGGTGAAGTTGCTAGTCTGGGTGTAGTTGCTATTATGGGTGTAGTTGCTAGTCTGGGTGAAGTTACTAGTCTGGGTGTAGTTGCTAGCCTGGGTGTAATTGCTAGTCTGGGTGAAGTTACTAGTCTGGGTGTAGTTGCTAGTCTGGGTGAAGTTACTAGTCTGGGTGTAGTTGCTAGTCTGGGTGTAGTTGCTAGTCTGGTTGAAGTTACTAGTCTGGGTGTAGTTGCTAGTCTGGGTGTAGTTGCTAGTCTGGGTTTAGTTGCTAGCATGGATGTAGTTGCTAGTCTGGGTGTAGTTGCTAGTCTTGGTGAATTTGCTAGTCTGGGTGAAGTTGCTAGTCTGGGTGTAGTTGCTAGTCTGGGTGAAGTTACTAGTCTGGGTGTAGTTGCTAGTCTGGGTGTAGTTGCTAATATGGATGTAGTTGCTAGTCTGAAAGTAGTTGCTAGTCTGGGTGTAGTTGCTAGTCTGGGTGAAGTTACTAGTCTGGGTGTAGTTGCTAGTCTGGGTGTAGTTGCTAGTCTGGGTGAAGTTTCTAGTCTGGGTGTAGTTGCTAGTCTGGGTGAAGTTACTAGTATGGATGTAGTTGCTAGTTTGGGTGTAGTTGCTAGTCTGGGTGTAGTTGCTAGTCTGGGTGTAGTTGCTAGTCTGGGTGTAGTTGCTAGTCTGGGTGAAGTTGCTAGTCTATGTGTAGTTGCTAGTCTAGGTGAAGTTGCTAGTCTGGGTGTAGTTGCTAGTATGGATGTAGTTGCTACTCTGGGTGAAGTTGCTAGTCTGGGTGTAGTTGCTAGTCTGGGTGAAGTTGCTAGTCTGGGAGTAGATGCTAGTCTGGGTGAAGTTACTAGTATTGGTGTAGTTGCTAGTCTGGGTGAAGTTGCTAGTCTGGGTGTAGTTGCTAGTCTGGGTGGAGTTGCTAGTCTGGGTGTAGTTGCTAGTCTGGGTTAAGTTACTAGTCTGGGTGTAGTTGCTAGTCTGGGTGAAGTTTCTAGTCTGGGTGTAGTTACTAGTCTGGGTGTAGTTGCTAATCTGGGTGTAGTTGCTAGGCTGGGTGTAGTTGCTCGTATGGATGTAGTTGCTAGTATGGATGTAGTTGCTAGTTTGTATGTAGTTGCTAGTCTGGATGTAGTTGCTAGTCTGGGTGTAGTTGCTAGTCTGGGTGAAGTTACTAGTCTGGGTGTAGTTGCTAGCCTGGGTGTAGTTGCTAGTCTGGGTGAAGTTACTAGTCTGGGTGTAGTTGCTAGTCTGGTTGAAGTTACTAGTCTGGGTGTAGTTGCTAGTCTGGGTGTAGTTGCTAGTCTGGGTTTAGTTGCTAGCATGGATGTAGTTGCTAGTCTGGGTGTAGTTGCTAGTCTTGGTGAATTTGCTAGTCTGGGTGAAGTTGCTAGTCTGGGTGTAGTTGCTAGTCTGGGTGAAGTTACTAGTCTGGGTGTAGATGCTAGTCTGGGTGTAGTTGCTAATATGGATGTAGTTGCTAGTCTGAATGTAGTTGCTAGTCTGGGTGTAGTTGCTAGTCTGGGTGAAGTTACTAGTCTGGGTGTAGTTGCAAGTCTGGGTGAAGTTTCTAGTCTGGGTGTAGTTGCTAGTCTTGGTGAAGTTACTAGTCTGGATGTAGTTGCTAGTTTGGGTGTAGTTGCTAGTCTGGGTGTAGTTGCTAGTCTGGGTGAAGTTACTAGTCTGGGTGTAGTTGCTAGTCTGGGTGTAGTTGCTAGTCTGGGTGAAGTTACTAGTCTGGGTGTAGTTGCTAGTCTGGGTGAAGTTGCTAGTCTGGATGTAGTTGCTAGTCTTGGTGAAGTTGCTAGTCTGGGTGTAGTTGCTAGTCTGGGTGTAGTTGCTAGTCTGGGTGAAGTTTCTAGTTTGGGTGAAGTTACTAGTCTGGGTGTAGTTGCTAGTCTGAGTGTAGTTGCTAGTATGGATTTAGTTGCTATTCTGGGTGTAGTTGCTAGTCTGGGTGAAGTTACTAGTCTGGGTGTAGTTGCTAGCCTGGGTGTAGTTGATAGTCTGGGTGAAGTTACTAGTCTGAGTGTAGTTGCTAGTCTGGGTGAAGTTACTAGTCTGGGTGTAGTTGCTAGTTTGGATGTAGTTGCTACTCTGGGTGAAGTTGCTAGTCTGGGTGAAGTTGCTAGTCTGGGAGTAGTTGATAGTCTGAGTGAAGTTACTAGTCTGGGTGTAGTTGCTAGTCTGAGTGTAGTTGCTAGTATGGATTTAGTTGCTATTCTGGGAGTAGTTGCTAGTCTGGGTGAAGTTACTAGTCTGGGTGTAGTTGCTAGCCTGGGTGTAGTTGCTAGTCTGGGTGAAGTTTCTGGTCTGGGTGTAGTTGCTAGTCTGGGTGAAGTTACTAGTCTGGGTGTAGTTGCTAGTCTGGGTGTAGTTGCTAGTCTGGGTGTAGTTGCTAGTCTGGATGTTGATACTAGTCTGGATGTAGTTGCTAGTCTGGATGTAGTTGCTGGTCTGGGTGAAGTTGCTAGTCTGGGTGTAGTTGCTATTATGGGTGTAGTTGCTAGTCTGGGTGAAGTTACTAGTCTGGGTGTAGTTGCTAGCCTGGGTGTAATTGCTAGTCTGGGTGAAGTTACTAGTCTGGGTGTAGTTGCTAGTCTGGGTGTAGTTGCTAATATGGATGTAGTTGCTAGTCTGAATGTAGTTGCTAGTCTGGGTGTAGTTGCTAGTCTGGGTGAAGTTACTAGTCTGGGTGTAGTTGCTAGTCTGGGTGTAGTTGCTAGGCTGGGTGTAGTTGCTAGTCTGGATGTAGTTGCTACTCTGGGTGAAGTTGCTAGTCTGGGTGAAGTTGCTAGTCTGGGAGTAGTTGATAGTCTGAGTGAAGTTGCTAGTCTGAGTGTAGTTGCTAGTATGGATTTAGTTGCTATTCTGGGTGTAGTTGCTAGTCTGGGTGAAGTTACTAGTCTGGGTGTAGTTGCTAGTCTGGGTGAAGTTACTAGTCTGGGTGTAGTTGCTAGTCTGGGTGTAGTTGCTAGTCTGGGTGAAGTTACTAGTCTGGGTGTAGTTGCTAGTCTGGGTGAAGTTGCTAGTCTGGATGTAGTTGCTAGTCTTGGTGAAGTTGCTAGTCTGGGTGTAGTTGCTAGTCTGGGTGTAGTTGCTAGTCTGGGTGAAGTTTCTAGTTTGGGTGAAGTTACTAGTCTGGGTCTAGTTGCTAGTCTGAGTGTAGTTGCTGGTATGGATTTAGTTGCTATTCTGGGTGTAGTTGCTAGTCTGGGTGAAGTTACTAGTCTGGGTGTAGTTGCTAGCCTGGGTGTAGTTGATAGTCTGGGTGAAGTTACTAGTCTGGGTGTAGTTGCTAGTCTGGGTGAAGTTACTAGTCTGGGTGTAGTTGCTAGTTTGGATGTAGTTGCTACTCTGTGTGAAGTTGCTAGTCTGGGTGAAGTTGCTAGTCTGGGAGTAGTTGATAGTCTGAGTGAAGTTACTAGTCTGGGTGTAGTTGCTAGTCTGAGTGTAGTTGCTAGTATGGATTTAGTTGCTATTCTGGGAGTAGTTGCTAGTCTGGGTGAAGTTACTAGTATGGGTGTAGTTGCTAGCCTGGGTGTAGTTGCTAGTCTGGGTGAAGTTACTGGTCTGGGTGTAGTTGCTAGTCTGGGTGAAGTTACTAGTCTGGGTGTAGTTGCTAGTCTGGGTGTAGTTGCTAGTCTGGGTGTAGTTGCTAGTCTGGATGTTGATACTAGTCTGGATGTAGTTGCTAGTCTGGATGTAGTTGCTGGTCTGGGTGAAGTTGCTAGTCTGGGTGTAGTTGCTATTATGTGTGTAGTTGCTAGTCTGGGTGAAGTTACTAGTCTGGGTGTAGTTGCTAGCCTGGGTGTAATTGCTAGTCTGGGTGAAGTTACTAGTCTGGGTGTAGTTGCTAGTCTGGGTGAAGTTACTAGTCTGGGTGTAGTTGCTAGTCTGGGTGTAGTTGCTAGTCTGGTTGAAGTTACTAGTCTGGGTGTAGTTGCTAGTCTGGGTGTAGTTGCTAGTCTGGGTTTAGTTGCTAGCATGGATGTAGTTGCTAGTCTGGGTGTAGTTGCTAGTCTTGGTGAATTTGCTAGTCTGGGTGAAGTTGCTAGTCTGGGTGTAGTTGCTAGTCTGGGTGAAGTTACTAGTCTGGGTGTAGTTGCTAGTCTGGGTGTAGTTGCTAATATGGATGTAGTTGCTAGTCTGAAAGTAGTTGCTAGTCTGGGTGTAGTTGCTAGTCTGGGTGAAGTTACTAGTCTGGGTGTAGTTGCTAGTCTGGGTGTAGTTGCTAGTCTGGGTGAAGTTTCTAGTCTGGGTGTAGTTGCTAGTCTGGGTGAAGTTACTAGTATGGATGTAGTTGCTAGTTTGGGTGTAGTTGCTAGTCTGGGTGTAGTTGCTAGTCTGGGTGTAGTTGCTAGTCTGGGTGTAGTTGCTAGTCTGGGTGAAGTTGCTAGTCTATGTGTAGTTGCTAGTCTAGGTGAAGTTGCTAGTCTGGGTGTAGTTGCTAGTATGGATGTAGTTGCTACTCTGGGTGAAGTTGCTAGTCTGGGTGTAGTTGCTAGTCTGGGTGAAGTTGCTAGTCTGGGAGTAGATGCTAGTCTGGGTGAAGTTACTAGTATTGGTGTAGTTGCTAGTCTGGGTGAAGTTGCTAGTCTGGGTGTAGTTGCTAGTCTGGGTGGAGTTGCTAGTCTGGGTGTAGTTGCTAGTCTGGGTTAAGTTACTAGTCTGGGTGTAGTTGCTAGTCTGGGTGAAGTTTCTAGTCTGGGTGTAGTTACTAGTCTGGGTGTAGTTGCTAATCTGGGTGTAGTTGCTAGGCTGGGTGTAGTTGCTCGTATGGATGTAGTTGCTAGTATGGATGTAGTTGCTAGTTTGTATGTAGTTGCTAGTCTGGATGTAGTTGCTAGTCTGGGTGTAGTTGCTAGTCTGGGTGAAGTTACTAGTCTGGGTGTAGTTGCTAGCCTGGGTGTAGTTGCTAGTCTGGGTGAAGTTACTAGTCTG
The DNA here is from genome assembly GCA_963662155.1 of Lamellibrachia columna. NCBI lineage: Eukaryota > Metazoa > Annelida > Polychaeta > Sabellida > Siboglinidae > Lamellibrachia > Lamellibrachia columna. The sequence continues at coordinate 51,708,560 of OY759262.1, forward strand.
GGTGTAGTTGCTAGTCTGGTTGAAGTTACTAGTCTGGGTGTAGTTGCTATTCTGGGTGTAGTTGCTAGTCTGGGTTTAGTTGCTAGCATGGATGTAGTTGCTAGTCTGGGTGTAGTTGCTAGTCTTGGTGAATTTGCTAGTCTGGGTGAAGTTGCTAGTCTGGGTGTAGTTGCTAGTCTGGGTGAAGTTACTAGTCTGGGTGTAGATGCTAGTCTGGGTGTAGTTGCTAATATGGATGTAGTTGCTAGTCTGAATGTAGTTGCTAGTCTGGGTGTAGTTGCTAGTCTGGGTGAAGTTACTAGTCTGGGTGTAGTTGCAAGTCTGGGTGAAGTTTCTAGTCTGGGTGTAGTTGCTAGTCTTGGTGAAGTTACTAGTCTGGATGTAGTTGCTAGTTTGGGTGTAGTTGCTAGTCTGGGTGTAGTTGCTAGTCTGGGTGAAGTTACTAGTCTGGGTGTAGTTGCTAGTCTGGGTGTAGTTGCTAGTCTGGGTGAAGTTACTAGTCTGGGTGTAGTTGCTAGTCTGGGTGAAGTTGCTAGTCTGGATGTAGTTGCTAGTCTTGGTGAAGTTGCTAGTCTGGGTGTAGTTGCTAGTCTGGGTGTAGTTGCTAGTCTGGGTGAAGTTTCTAGTTTGGGTGAAGTTACTAGTCTGGGTGTAGTTGCTAGTCTGAGTGTAGTTGCTAGTATGGATTTAGTTGCTATTCTGGGTGTAGTTGCTAGTCTGGGTGAAGTTACTAGTCTGGGTGTAGTTGCTAGCCTGGGTGTAGTTGATAGTCTGGGTGAAGTTACTAGTCTGAGTGTAGTTGCTAGTCTGGGTGAAGTTACTAGTCTGGGTGTAGTTGCTAGTTTGGATGTAGTTGCTACTCTGGGTGAAGTTGCTAGTCTGGGTGAAGTTGCTAGTCTGGGAGTAGTTGATAGTCTGAGTGAAGTTACTAGTCTGGGTGTAGTTGCTAGTCTGAGTGTAGTTGCTAGTATGGATTTAGTTGCTATTCTGGGAGTAGTTGCTAGTCTGGGTGAAGTTACTAGTCTGGGTGTAGTTGCTAGCCTGGGTGTAGTTGCTAGTCTGGGTGAAGTTTCTGGTCTGGGTGTAGTTGCTAGTCTGGGTGAAGTTACTAGTCTGGGTGTAGTTGCTAGTCTGGGTGTAGTTGCTAGTCTGGGTGTAGTTGCTAGTCTGGATGTTGATACTAGTCTGGATGTAGTTGCTAGTCTGGATGTAGTTGCTGGTCTGGGTGAAGTTGCTAGTCTGGGTGTAGTTGCTATTATGGGTGTAGTTGCTAGTCAGGGTGAAGTTACTAGTCTGGGTGTAGTTGCTAGCCTGGGTGTAATTGCTAGTCTGGGTGAAGTTACTAGTCTGGGTGTAGTTGCTAGTCTGGGTGTAGTTGCTAATATGGATGTAGTTGCTAGTCTGAATGTAGTTGCTAGTCTGGGTGTAGTTGCTAGTCTGGGTGAAGTTACTAGTCTGGGTGTAGTTGCTAGTCTGGGTGTAGTTGCTAGGCTGGGTGTAGTTGCTAGTCTGGATGTAGTTGCTACTCTGGGTGAAGTTGCTAGTCTGGGTGAAGTTGCTAGTCTGGGAGTAGTTGATAGTCTGAGTGAAGTTACTAGTCTGGGTGTAGTTGCTAGTCTGAGTGTAGTTGCTAGTATGGATTTAGTTGCTATTCTGGGTGTAGTTGCTAGTCTGGGTGAAGTTACTAGTCTGGGTGTAGTTGCTAGCCTGGGTGTAGTTGCTAGTCTGGGTGAAGTTACTAGTCTGGGTGTAGTTGCTAGTCTGGGTGAAGTTACTAGTCTGGGTGTAGTTGCTAGTCTGGGTGTAGTTGCTAGTCTGGGTGTAGTTGCTAGTCTGGATGTTGATACTAGTCTGGATGTAGTTGCTAGTCTGGATGTAGTTGCTGGTCTGGGTGAAGTTGCTAGTCTGGGTGTAGTTGCTATTCTGGGTGTAGTTGCTAGTCTGGGTGAAGTTACTAGTCTGGGTGTAGTTGCTAGCCTGGGTGTAGTTGCTAGTCTGGGTGAAGTTACTAGTCTGGGTGTAGTTGCTAGTCTGGGTGAAGTTATTAGTCTGGGTGTAGTTGCTAGTCTGGGTGTAGTTGCTAGTCTGGTTGAAGTTACTAGTCTGGGTGTAGTTGCTAGTCTGGGTGTAGTTGCTAGTCTGGGTTTAGTTGCTAGCATGGATGTAGTTGCTAGTCTGGGTGTAGTTGCTAGTCTTGGTGAATTTGCTAGTCTGGGTGAAGTTGCTAGTCTGGGTGTAGTTGCTAGTCTGGGTGAAGTTACTAGTCTGGGTGTAGTTGCTAGTCTGGGTGTAGTTGCTAATATGGATGTAGTTGCTAGTCTGAATGTAGTTGCTAGTCTGGGTGTAGTTGCTAGTCTGGGTGAAGTTACTAGTCTGGGTGTAGTTGCTAGTCTGGGTGAAGTTTCTAGTCTGGGTGTAGTTGCTAGTCTGGGTGAAGTTACTAGTCTGGATGTAGTTGCTAGTTTGGGTGTAGTTGCTAGTCTGGGTGTAGTTGCTAGTCTGGGTGTAGTTGCTAGTCTGGGTGTAGTTGCTAGTCTGGGTGAAGTTGCTAGTCTGGGTGTAGTTGCTAGTCTAGGTGAAGTTGCTAGTCTGGGTGTAGTTGCTAGTTTGGATGTAGTTGCTACTCTGGGTGAAGTTGCTAGTCTGGGTGTGGTTGCTAGTCTGGGTGAAGTTGCTAGTCTGGGAGTAGTTGCTAGTCTGGGTGAAGTTACTAGTCTTGGTGTAGTTGCTAGTCTGGGTGAAGTTGCTAGTCTGGGTGTAGTTGCTAGTCTGGGTGGAGTTTCTAGTCTGGGTGTAGTTGCTAGTCTGGGTGTAGTTGCTAGTCTGGGTGTAGTTGCTAGGCTGGGTGTAGTTGCTAGTCTGGATGTAGTTGCTACTCTGGGTGAAGTTGCTAGTCTGGGTGAAGTTGCTAGTCTGGGAGTAGTTGATAGTCTGAGTGAAGTTACTAGTCTGGGTGTAGTTGCTAGTCTGAGTGTAGTTGCTAGTATGGATTTAGTTGCTATTCTGGGTGTAGTTGCTAGTCTGGGTGAAGTTACTAGTCTGGGTGTAGTTGCTAGCCTGGGTGTAGTTGCTAGTCTGGGTGAAGTTACTAGTCTGGGTGTAGTTGCTAGTCTGGGTGAAGTTACTAGTCTGGGTGTAATTGCTAATCTGGGTGTAGTTGCTAGTATGGGTGTAGTTGCTAGTCTGGATGTAGATACTAGTCTGGATGTAGTTGCTAGTCTGGATGTAGTTGCTGGTCTGGGTGAAGTTGCTAGTCTGGGTGTAGTTGCTAGTCTGGGTGAAGTTGCTAGTCTGGGTGTAGTTGCTAGTCTGGGTGAAGTTACTAGACTGGGTGTAGTTGCTAGTCTGGGTGAAGTTACTAGTCTGGGTGTAGTTGCTAATCTGGGTGTAGTTGCTAGTCTGGGTGAAGTTACTAGTCTGGGTGTAGTTGCTAGTCTGGGTGTAGTTGCTAGTCTGGGTGAAGTTACTAGTCTGGGTGTAGTTGCTAATCTGGGTGAAGTTACTAGTCTGGATGTAGTTGCTAGTTTGGGTGTAGTTGCTAGTCTGGGTGTAGTTGCTAGTCTGTTTGTAGTTGCTAGTCTGGGTGTAGTTGCTAGTCTGGGTGAAGTTGCTAGTCTTGGTGTAGTTGCTAGTCTGGGTGAAGTTGCTAGTCTGGGTGTAGTTGCTAGTATGGATGTAGTTGCTAGTCTGGGTGAAGTTGCTAGTCTGGGTGTAGTTGCTAGTCTGGGTGTAGTTGCTAGTCTGGGTGAAGTTGCTAGTCTGGATGTAGTTGCTAGTCTGGATGTAGTTGCTAGTCTGGATGTAGTTGCTAGTCTGGGTGAAGTTGCTAGTCTGGGTGTAGTTGCTAGACTGGGTGAAGTTACTAGTCTGGGTGTAGTTGCTTGTCTTGGTGAAGTTGCTAGTCTGGGTGTAGTTGCTAGTCTGGGTGTAGTTGCTAGTCTGGGTGTAGTTGCTAGTTTGGGTGAAGTTGCTAGTCTGGGTGAAGTTGCTAGTCTGGATGTAGTTGCTAGTCTGGGTGTAGTTGCTAGTCTGGGTGAAGTTGCTAGTCTGGGTGAAGTTGCTAGTTTGGATGTAGTTGCTAGTCTGGGTGTAGTTGCTAGTCTGGGTGTAGTTACTTGTCTGGGTGAAGTTGCTAGTCTGGGTGAAGTTGCTAGTATGGATGTAGTTGCTAGTCTGGGTGAAGTTGCTAGTTTGGATATAGTTGCTAGTATGGATGTAGTTGCTAGTTTGGATGTAGTTGCTAGTCTGGGTGTAGTTGCTAGTCTGGGTGTAGTTACTAGTCTGAGTGAATTTGCTAGTCTGGGTGAAGTTGCTAGTATGGATGTAGTTGCTAGTCTGGGTGTAGTTGCTAGTTTGGATGTAGTTGCTAGTATGGATGTAGTTGCTAGTTTAGGTAAAGTTGCTAGTCTGGGTGAAGTTGCTAGTCTTGGTGTAGTTGCTTGTCTGGGTGTAGTTGCTCGTATGGATGTAGTTGCTAGTATGGATGTAGTTGCTAGTTTGGATGTAGTTGCTAGTCTGGGTGTAGTTGCTAGTCTGGGTGTATTTATTAGTCTGAGTGAAGTTGCTAGTCTGAGTGAAGTTGCTAGTCTGGGTGTAGTTGCTAGTCTGAGTGTAGTTGCTAGTCTGGATGTAGTTGCTAGTCTGGGTGTAGTTGCTAGTCTGGGTGAAGTTACTAGTCTGGGTGTAGTTGCTAGCCTGGGTGTAGTTGCTAGTCTGGGTGAAGTTACTAGTCTGGGTGTAGTTGCTAGTCTGGTTGAAGTTACTAGTCTGGGTGTAGTTGCTAGTCTGGGTGTAGTTGCTAGTCTGGGTTTAGTTGCTAGCATGGATGTAGTTGCTAGTCTGGGTGTAGTTGCTAGTCTTGGTGAATTTGCTAGTCTGGGTGAAGTTGCTAGTCTGGGTGTAGTTGCTAGTCTGGGTGAAGTTACTAGTCTGGGTGTAGATGCTAGTCTGGGTGTAGTTGCTAATATGGATGTAGTTGCTAGTCTGAATGTAGTTGCTAGTCTGGGTGAAGTTACTAGTCTGGGTGTAGTTGCTAGTCTGGGTGAAGTTGCTAGTCTGGATGTAGTTGCTAGACTGGGTGAAGTTACTAGTCTGGGTGTAGTTGCTTGTCTTGGTGAAGTTGCTAGTCTGGGTGTAGTTGCTAGTCTGGGTGTAGTTGCTAGTCTGTTTGTAGTTGCTAGTCTGGGTGTAGTTGCTAGTCTGGGTGAAGTTGCTAGTCTTGGTGTAGTTGCTAGTCTGGGTGAAGTTGCTAGTCTGGGTGTAGTTGCTAGTATGGATGTAGTTGCTAGTCTGGGTGAAGTTGCTAGTCTGGGTGTAGTTGCTAGTCTGGGTGTAGTTGCTAGTCTGGATGTAGTTGCTAGTCTGGGTGAAGTTGCTAGTCTGGGTGTAGTTGCTAGACTGGGTGAAGTTACTAGTCTGGGTGTAGTTGCTTGTCTTGGTGAAGTTGCTAGTCTGGGTGTAGTTGCTAGTCTGGGTGTAGTTGCTAGTCTGGGTGTAGTTGCTAGTTTGGGTGAAGTTGCTAGTCTGGGTGAAGTTGCTAGTCTGGATGTAGTTGCTAGTCTGGGTGTAGTTGCTAGTCTGGGTGAAGTTGCTAGTCTGGGTGAAGTTGCTAGTTTGGATGTAGTTGCTAGTCTGGGTGAAGTTGCTAGTATGGATGTAGTTGCTAGTCTGGGTGAAGTTGCTAGTTTGGATATAGTTGCTAGTATGGATGTAGTTGCTAGTTTGGATGTAGTTGCTAGTCTGGGTGTAGTTGCTAGTCTGGGTGTAGTTACTAGTCTGAGTGAATTTGCTAGTCTGGGTGAAGTTGCTAGTATGGATGTAGTTGCTAGTCTGGGTGTAGTTGCTAGTTTGGATGTAGTTGCTAGTATGGATGTAGTTGCTAGTTTAGGTAAAGTTGCTAGTCTGGGTGAAGTTGCTAGTCTTGGTGTAGTTGCTTGTCTGGGTGTAGTTGCTCGTATGGATGTAGTTGCTAGTATGGATGTAGTTGCTAGTTTGGATGTAGTTGCTAGTCTGGGTGTAGTTGCTAGTCTGGGTGTATTTATTAGTCTGAGTGAAGTTGCTAGTCTGAGTGAAGTTGCTAGTTTGGGTGTAGTTGCTAGTCTGAGTGTAGTTGCTAGTCTGGATGTAGTTGCTAGTCTGGGTGTAGTTGCTAGTCTGGGTGAAGTTACTAATCTGGGTGTAGTTGCTAGCCTGGGTGTAGTTGCTAGTCTGGGTGAAGTTACTAGTCTGGGTGTAGTTGCTAGTCTGGTTGAAGTTACTAGTCTGGGTGTAGTTGCTAGTCTGGGTGTAGTTGCTAGTCTGGGTTTAGTTGCTAGCATGGATGTAGTTGCTAGTCTGGGTGTAGTTGCTAGTCTTGGTGAATTTGCTAGTCTGGGTGAAGTTGCTAGTCTGGGTGTAGTTGCTAGTCTGGGTGAAGTTACTAGTCTGGGTGTAGATGCTAGTCTGGGTGTAGTTGCTAATATGGATGTAGTTGCTAGTCTGAATGTAGTTGCTAGTCTGGGTGTAGTTGCTAGTCTGGGTGAAGTTACTAGTCTGGGTGTAGTTGCTAGTCTGGGTGAAGTTTCTAGTCTGGGTGTAGTTGCTAGTCTGGGTGAAGTTACTAGTCTGGATGTAGTTGCTAGTTTGGGTGTAGTTGCTAGTCTGGGTGTAGTTGCTAGTCTGGGTGAAGTTACTAGTCTGGGTGTAGTTGCTAGTCTGGGTGTAGTTGATAGTCTGGGTGAAGTTACTAGTCTGGGTGTAGTTGCTAGTCTGGGTGAAGTTGCTAGTCTGGATGTAGTTGCTAGTCTTGGTAAAGTTGCTAGTCTGGGTGTAGTTGCTAGTCTGGGTGTAGTTGCTAGTCTGGGTGAAGTTTCTAGTTTGGGTGAAGTTACTAGTCTGGGTGTAGTTGCTAGTCTGAGTGTAGTTGCTAGTATGGATTTAGTTGCTATTCTGGGTGTAGTTGCTAGTCTTGGTGAAGTTACTAGTCTGGGTGTAGTTGCTAGCCTGGGTGTAGTTGATAGTCTGGGTGAAGTTACTAGTCTGGGTGTAGTTGCTAGTCTGGGTGAAGTTACTAGTCTGGGTGTAGTTGCTAGTTTGGATGTAGTTGCTACTCTGGGTGAAGTTGCTAGTCTGGGTGAAGTTGCTAGTCTGGGAGTAGTTGATAGTCTGAGTGAAGTTACTAGTCTGGGTGTAGTTGCTAGTCTGAGTGTAGTTGCTAGTATGGATTTAGTTGCTATTCTGGGAGTAGTTGCTAGTCTGGGTGAAGTTACTAGTCTGGGTGTAGTTGCTAGCCTGGGTGTAGTTGCTAGTCTGGGTGAAGTTACTGGTCTGGGTGTAGTTGCTAGTCTGGGTGAAGTTACTAGTCTGGGTGTAGTTGCTAGTCTGGGTGTAGTTGCTAGTCTGGGTGTAGTTGCTAGTCTGGATGTTGATACTAGTCTGGATGTAGTTGCTAGTCTGGGTGTAGTTGCTGGTCTGGGTGAAGTTGCTAGTCTGGGTGTAGTTGCTATTATGGGTGTAGTTGCTAGTCTGGGTGAAGTTACTAGTCTGGGTGTAGTTGCTAGCCTGGGTGTATTTGCTAGTCTGGGTGAAGTTACTAGTCTGGGTGTAGTTGCTAGTCTGGGTGAAGTTACTAGTCTGGGTGTAGTTGCTAGTCTGGGTGTAGTTGCTAGTCTGGTTGAAGTTACTAGTCTGGGTGTAGTTGCTAGTCTGGGTGTAGTTGCTAGTCTGGGTTTAGTTGCTAGCATGGATGTAGTTGCTAGTCTGGGTGTAGTTGCTAGTCTTGGTGAATTTGCTAGTCTGGGTGAAGTTGCTAGTCTGGGTGTAGTTGCTAGTCTGGGTGAAGTTACTAGTCTGGGTGTAGTTGCTAGTCTGGGTGTAGTTGCTAATATGGATGTAGTTGCTAGTCTGAAAGTAGTTGCTAGTCTGGGTGTAGTTGCTAGTCTGGGTGAAGTTACTAGTCTGGGTGTAGTTGCTAGTCTGGGTGTAGTTGCTAGTCTGGGTGAAGTTTCTAGTCTGGGTGTAGTTGCTAGTCTGGGTGAAGTTACTAGTCTGGATGTAGTTGCTAGTTTGGGTGTAGTTGCTAGTCTGGGTGTAGTTGCTAGTCTGGGTGTAGTTGCTTGTCTGGGTGTAGTTGCTAGTCTGGGTGAAGTTGCTAGTCTGGGTGTAGTTGCTAGTCTAGGTGAAGTTGCTAGTCTGGGTGTAGTTGCTAGTATGGATGTAGTTGCTACTCTGGGTGAAGTTGCTAGTCTGGGTGTAGTTGCTAGTCTGGGTGAAGTTGCTAGTCTGGGAGTAGATGCTAGTCTGGGTGAAGTTACTAGTCTTGGTGTAGTTGCTAGTCTGGGTGAAGTTGCTAGTCTGGGTGTAGTTGCTAGTCTGGGTGGAGTTGCTACTCTGGGTGTAGTTGCTAGTCTGGGTTAAGTTACTAGTCTGGGTGTAGTTGCTAGTCTGGGTGAAGTTTCTAGTCTGGGTGTAGTTACTAGTCTGGGTGTAGTTGCTAATCTGGGTGTAGTTGCTAGGCTGGGTGTAGTTGCTAGTCTGGATGTAGTTGCTACTCTGGGTGAAGTTGCTAGTCTTGGTGAAGTTGCTAGTCTGGGAGTAGTTGATAGTCCGGGTGTAGTTGCTAGTCTGGGTGTAGTTGCTAGTCTGGATGTAGTTGCTAGTCTGGATGTAGTTGCTAGTCTGGATGTAGTTGCTAGTCTGGGTGAAGTTGCTAGTCTGGGTGTAGTTGCTAGACTGGGTGAAGTTACTAGTCTGGATGTAGTTGCTAGTCTTGGTAAAGTTGCTAGTCTGGGTGTAGTTGCTAGTCTGGGTGTAGTTGCTAGTCTGGGTGAAGTTTCTAGTTTGGGTGAAGTTACTAGTCTGGGTGTAGTTGCTAGTCTGAGTGTAGTTGCTAGTATGGATTTAGTTGCTATTCTGGGTGTAGTTGCTAGTCTTGGTGAAGTTACTAGTCTGGGTGTAGTTGCTAGCCTGGGTGTAGTTGATAGTCTGGGTGAAGTTACTAGTCTGGGTGTAGTTGCTAGTCTGGGTGAAGTTACTAGTCTGGGTGTAGTTGCTAGTTTGGATGTAGTTGCTACTCTGGGTGAAGTTGCTAGTCTGGGTGAAGTTGCTAGTCTGGGAGTAGTTGATAGTCTGAGTGAAGTTACTAGTCTGGGTGTAGTTGCTAGTCTGAGTGTAGTTGCTAGTATGGATTTAGTTGCTATTCTGGGAGTAGTTGCTAGTCTGGGTGAAGTTACTAGTCTGGGTGTAGTTGCTAGCCTGGGTGTAGTTGCTAGTCTGGGTGAAGTTACTGGTCTGGGTGTAGTTGCTAGTCTGGGTGAAGTTACTAGTCTGGGTGTAGTTGCTAGTCTGGGTGTAGTTGCTAGTCTGGGTGTAGTTGCTAGTCTGGATGTTGATACTAGTCTGGATGTAGTTGCTAGTCTGGGTGTAGTTGCTGGTCTGGGTGAAGTTGCTAGTCTGGGTGTAGTTGCTATTATGGGTGTAGTTGCTAGTCTGGGTGAAGTTACTAGTCTGGGTGTAGTTGCTAGCCTGGGTGTATTTGCTAGTCTGGGTGAAGTTACTAGTCTGGGTGTAGTTGCTAGTCTGGGTGAAGTTACTAGTCTGGGTGTAGTTGCTAGTCTGGGTGTAGTTGCTAGTCTGGTTGAAGTTACTAGTCTGGGTGTAGTTGCTAGTCTGGGTGTAGTTGCTAGTCTGGGTTTAGTTGCTAGCATGGATGTAGTTGCTAGTCTGGGTGTAGTTGCTAGTCTTGGTGAATTTGCTAGTCTGGGTGAAGTTGCTAGTCTGGGTGTAGTTGCTAGTCTGGGTGAAGTTACTAGTCTGGGTGTAGTTGCTAGTCTGGGTGTAGTTGCTAATATGGATGTAGTTGCTAGTCTGAAAGTAGTTGCTAGTCTGGGTGTAGTTGCTAGTCTGGGTGAAGTTACTAGTCTGGGTGTAGTTGCTAGTCTGGGTGTAGTTGCTAGTCTGGGTGAAGTTTCTAGTCTGGGTGTAGTTGCTAGTCTGGGTGAAGTTACTAGTCTGGATGTAGTTGCTAGTTTGGGTGTAGTTGCTAGTCTGGGTGTAGTTGCTAGTCTGGGTGTAGTTGCTTGTCTGGGTGTAGTTGCTAGTCTGGGTGAAGTTGCTAGTCTGGGTGTAGTTGCTAGTCTAGGTGAAGTTGCTAGTCTGGGTGTAGTTGCTAGTATGGATGTAGTTGCTACTCTGGGTGAAGTTGCTAGTCTGGGTGTAGTTGCTAGTCTGGGTGAAGTTGCTAGTCTGGGAGTAGATGCTAGTCTGGGTGAAGTTACTAGTCTTGGTGTAGTTGCTAGTCTGGGTGAAGTTGCTAGTCTGGGTGTAGTTGCTAGTCTGGGTGGAGTTGCTACTCTGGGTGTAGTTGCTAGTCTGGGTTAAGTTACTAGTCTGGGTGTAGTTGCTAGTCTGGGTGAAGTTTCTAGTCTGGGTGTAGTTACTAGTCTGGGTGTAGTTGCTAATCTGGGTGTAGTTGCTAGGCTGGGTGTAGTTGCTAGTCTGGATGTAGTTGCTACTCTGGGTGAAGTTGCTAGTCTTGGTGAAGTTGCTAGTCTGGGAGTAGTTGATAGTCCGGGTGTAGTTGCTAGTCTGGGTGTAGTTGCTAGTCTGGATGTAGTTGCTAGTCTGGATGTAGTTGCTAGTCTGGATGTAGTTGCTAGTCTGGGTGAAGTTGCTAGTCTGGGTGTAGTTGCTAGACTGGGTGAAGTTACTAGTCTGGGTGTAGTTGCTTGTCTTGGTGAAGTTGCTAGTCTGGGTGTAGTTGCTAGTCTGGGTGTAGTTGCTAGTCTGGGTGTAGTTGCTAGTTTGGGTGAAGTTGCTAGTCTGGGTGAAGTTGCTAGTCTGGATGTAGTTGCTTGACTGGGTGTAGTTGCTAGTCTGGGTGAAGTAGCTAGTCTGGGTGAAGTTGCTAGTTTGGATGTAGTTGCTAGTCTGGGTGTAGTTGCTAGTCTGGGTGTAGTTACTAGTCTGGGTGAAGTTGCTAGTCTGGGTGAAGTTGCTAGTATGGATGTAGTTGCTAGTCTGGGTGAAGTTGCTAGTTTGGATATAGTTGCTAGTATGGATGTAGTTGCTAGTTTGGATGTAGTTGCTAGTCTGGGTGTAGTTGCTAGTATGGGTGTAGTTACTAGTCTGAGTGAATTTGCTAGTCTGGGTGAAGTTGCTAGTATGGATGTAGTTGCTAGTCTGGGTGTAGTTGCTAGTTTGGATGTAGTTGCTAGTATGGATGTAGTTGCTAGTTTAGGTAAAGTTGCTAGTCTGGGTGAAGTTGCTAGTCTTGGTGTAGTTGCTTGTCTGGGTGTAGTTGCTCGTATGGATGTAGTTGCTAGTATGGATGTAGTTGCTAGTTTGGATGTAGTTGCTAGTCTGGGTGTAGTTGCTAGTCTGGGTGTATTTATTAGTCTGAGTGAAGTTGCTAGTCTGAGTGAAGTTGCTAGTTTGGGTGAAGTTACTTGTCTGGGTGTAGTTGCTAGTCTGAGTGTAGTTGCTAGTATGGATTTAGTTGCTATTCTGGGTGTAGTTGCTAGTCTGGGTGAAGTTACTAGTCTGGGTGTAGTTGCTAGCCTGGGTGTAGTTGCTAGTCTTGGTGAATTTGCTAGTCTGGGTGAAGTTGCTAGTCTGGGTGTAGTTGCTAGTCTGGGTGAAGTTACTAGTCTGGGTGTAGTTGCTAGTCTGGGTGTAGTTGCTAATATGGATGTAGTTGCTAGTCTGAATGTTGTTGCTAGTCTGGGTGTAGTTGCTAGTCTGGGTGAAGTTACTAGTCTGGGTGTAGTTGCTAGTCTGGGTGTAGTTGCTAGTCTGGGTGAAGTTACTAGTCTGGGTGTAGTTGCTAGTCTGGGTGAAGTTGCTAGTCTGGATGTAGTTGCTAGTCTGGTTGAAGTTACTAGTCTGGGTGTAGTTGCTAGTCTGGGTGTAGTTGCTAGTCTGGGTTTAGTTGCTAGCATGGATGTAGTTGCTAGTCTGGGTGTAGTTGCTAGTCTTGGTGAATTTGCTAGTCTGGGTGAAGTTGCTAGTCTGGGTGTAGTTGCTAGTCTGGGTGAAGTTACTAGTCTGGGTGTAGTTGCTAGTCTGGGTGTAGTTGCTAATATGGATGTAGTTGCTAGTCTGAAAGTAGTTGCTAGTCTGGGTGTAGTTGCTAGTCTGGGTGAAGTTACTAGTCTGGGTGTAGTTGCTAGTCTGGGTGTAGTTGCTAGTCTGGGTGAAGTTTCTAGTCTGGGTGTAGTTGCTAGTCTGGGTGAAGTTACTAGTCTGGATGTAGTTGCTAGTTTGGGTGTAGTTGCTAGTCTGGGTGTAGTTGCTAGTCTGGGTGTAGTTGCTAGTCTGGGTGTAGTTGCTAGTCTGGGTGAAGTTGCTAGTCTGGGTGTAGTTGCTAGTCTGGGTGAAGTTGCTAGTCTGGGTGTAGTTGCTAGTATGGATGTAGTTGCTACTCTGGGTGAAGTTGCTAGTCTGGGTGTAGTTGCTACTCTGGGTGAAGTTGCTAGTCTGGGTGTAGTTGCTAGTCTGGGTGAAGTTGCTAGTCTGGGAGTAGTTGCTAGTCTGGGTGAAGTTACTAGTCTTGGTGTAGTTGCTAGTCTGGGTGAAGTTGCTAGTCTGGGTGTAGTTGCTAGTCTGGGTGGAGTTGCTAGTCTGGATGTAGTTGCTAGTCTGGGTTAAGTTACTAGTCTGGGTGTAGTTGCTAGTCTGGGTGAAGTTTCTAGTCTGGGTGTAGTTGCTAATCTGGGTGTAGTTGCTAGGCTGGATGTAGTTGCTAGTCTGGATGTAGTTGCTACTCTGGGTGAAGTTGCTAGTCTGGGTGTAGTTGCTAGTCTGGGTGAAGTTGCTAGTCTGAGTGTAGTTGCTAGTATGGATTTAGTTGCTATTCTGGGTGTAGTTGCTAGTCTGGGTGAAGTTACTAGTCTGGGTGTAGTTGCTAGCCTGGGTGTAGTTGCTAGTCTTGGTGAATTTGCTAGTCTGGGTGAAGTTGCTAGTCTGGGTGTAGTTGCTAGTCTGGGTGAAGTTACTAGTCTGGGTGTAGTTGCTAGTCTGGGTGTAGTTGCTAATATGGATGTAGTTGCTAGTCTGAATGTTGTTGCTAGTCTGGGTGTAGTTGCTAGTCTGGGTGAAGTTACTAGTCTGGGTGTAGTTGCTAGTCTGGGTGTAGTTGCTAGTCTGGGTGAAGTTACTAGTCTGGGTGTAGTTGCTAGTCTGGGTGAAGTTGCTAGTCTGGATGTAGTTGCTAGTCTGGTTGAAGTTACTAGTCTGGGTGTAGTTGCTAGTCTGGGTGTAGTTGCTAGTCTGGGTTTAGTTGCTAGCATGGATGTAGTTGCTAGTCTGGGTGTAGTTGCTAGTCTTGGTGAATTTGCTAGTCTGGGTGAAGTTGCTAGTCTGGGTGTAGTTGCTAGTCTGGGTGAAGTTACTAGTCTGGGTGTAGTTGCTAGTCTGGGTGTAGTTGCTAATATGGATGTAGTTGCTAGTCTGAAAGTAGTTGCTAGTCTGGGTGTAGTTGCTAGTCTGGGTGAAGTTACTAGTCTGGGTGTAGTTGCTAGTCTGGGTGTAGTTGCTAGTCTGGGTGAAGTTTCTAGTCTGGGTGTAGTTGCTAGTCTGGGTGAAGTTACTAGTCTGGATGTAGTTGCTAGTTTGGGTGTAGTTGCTAGTCTGGGTGTAGTTGCTAGTCTGGGTGTAGTTGCTAGTCTGGGTGTAGTTGCTAGTCTGGGTGAAGTTGCTAGTCTGGGTGTAGTTGCTAGTCTGGGTGAAGTTGCTAGTCTGGGTGTAGTTGCTAGTATGGATGTAGTTGCTACTCTGGGTGAAGTTGCTAGTCTGGGTGTAGTTGCTAGTCTGGGTGAAGTTGCTAGTCTGGGAGTAGTTGCTAGTCTGGGTGAAGTTACTAGTCTTGGTGTAGTTGCTAGTCTGGGTGAAGTTGCTAGTCTGGGTGTAGTTGCTAGTCTGGGTGGAGTTGCTAGTCTGGATGTAGTTGCTAGTCTGGGTTAAGTTACTAGTCTGGGTGTAGTTGCTAGTCTGGGTGAAGTTTCTAGTCTGGGTGTAGTTGCTAATCTGGGTGTAGTTGCTAGGCTGGATGTAGTTGCTAGTCTGGATGTAGTTGCTACTCTGGGTGAAGTTGCTAGTCTGGGTGAAGTTGCTAGTCTGGGAGTAGTTGATAGTCTGGGTGTAGTTGCTAGTCTGGGTGTAGTTGCTAGTCTGGATGTAGTTGCTAGTCTGGATGTAGTTGCTAGTCTGGGTGAAGTTGCTAGTCTGGGTGTAGTTGCTAGACTGGGTGAAGTTACTAGTCTGGGTGTAGTTGCTTGTCTTGGTGAAGTTGCTAGTCTGGGTGTAGTTGCTAGTCTGGGTGTAGTTGCTAGTCTGGGTGTAGTTGCTAGTTTGGGTGAAGTTGCTAGTCTGGGTGAAGTTGCTAGTCTGGATGTAGTTGCTTGTCTGGGTGTAGTTGCTAGTCTGGGTGAAGTTACTAGTCTGGGTGTAGTTGCTAGTCTGGGTGAAGTTGCTAGTCTGGATGTAGTTGCTAGTCTGGTTGAAGTTACTAGTCTGGGTGTAGTTGCTAGTCTGGGTGTAGTTGCTAGTCTGGGTTTAGTTGCTAGCATGGATGTAGTTGCTAGTCTGGGTGTAGTTGCTAGCCTTGGTGAATTTGCTAGTCTGGGTGAAGTTGCTAGTCTGGGTGTAGTTGCTAGTCTGGGTGAAGTTACTAGTCTGGGTGTAGTTGCTAGTCTGGGTGTAGTTGCTAATATGGATGTAGTTGCTAGTCTGAAAGTAGTTGCTAGTCTGGGTGTAGTTGCTAGTCTGGGTGAAGTTACTAGTCTGGGTGTAGTTGCTAGTCTGGGTGTAGTTGCTAGTCTGGGTGAAGTTTCTAGTCTGGGTGTAGTTGCTAGTCTGGGTGAAGTTACTAGTCTGGATGTAGTTGCTAGTTTGGGTGTAGTTGCTAGTCTGGGTGTAGTTGCTAGTCTGGGTGTAGTTGCTAGTCTGGGTGTAGTTGCTAGTCTGGGTGAAGTTGCTAGTCTGGGTGTAGTTGCTAGTCTGGGTGAAGTTGCTAGTCTGGGTGTAGTTGCTAGTATGGATGTAGTTGCTACTCTGGGTGAAGTTGCTAGTCTGGGTGTAGTTGCTAGTCTGGGTGAAGTTGCTAGTCTGGGAGTAGTTGCTAGTCTGGGTGAAGTTACTAGTCTTGGTGTAGTTGCTAGTCTGGGTGAAGTTGCTAGTCTGGGTGTAGTTGCTAGTCTGGGTGGAGTTGCTAGTCTGGATGTAGTTGCTAGTCTGGGTTAAGTTACTAGTCTGGGTGTAGTTGCTAGTCTGGGTGAAGTTTCTAGTCTGGGTGTAGTTGCTAATCTGGGTGTAGTTGCTAGGCTGGATGTAGTTGCTAGTCTGGATGTAGTTGCTACTCTGGGTGAAGTTGCTAGTCTGGGTGTAGTTGCTAGTCTGGGTGAAGTTGCTAGTCTGAGTGTAGTTGCTAGTATGGATTTAGTTGCTATTTTGGGTGTAGTTGCTAGTCTGGGTGAAGTTACTAGTCTGGGTGTAGTTGCTAGCCTGGGTGTAGTTGCTAGTCTTGGTGAATTTGCTAGTCTGGGTGAAGTTGCTAGTCTGGGTGTAGTTGCTAGTCTGGGTGAAGTTACTAGTCTGGGTGTAGTTGCTAGTCTGGGTGTAGTTGCTAATATGGATGTAGTTGCTAGTCTGAATGTTGTTGCTAGTCTGGGTGTAGTTGCTAGTCTGGGTGAAGTTACTAGTCTGGGTGTAGTTGCTAGTCTGGGTGTAGTTGCTAGTCTGGGTGAAGTTACTAGTCTGGGTGTAGTTGCTAGTCTGGGTGAAGTTGCTAGTCTGGATGTAGTTGCTAGTCTGGTTGAAGTTACTAGTCTGGGTGTAGTTGCTAGTCTGGGTGTAGTTGCTAGTCTGGGTTTAGTTGCTAGCATGGATGTAGTTGCTAGTCTGGGTGTAGTTGCTAGTCTTGGTGAATTTGCTAGTCTGGGTGAAGTTGCTAGTCTGGGTGTAGTTGCTAGTCTGGGTGAAGTTACTAGTCTGGGTGTAGTTGCTAGTCTGGGTGTAGTTGCTAATATGGATGTAGTTGCTAGTCTGAAAGTAGTTGCTAGTCTGGGTGTAGTTGCTAGTCTGGGTGAAGTTACTAGTCTGGGTGTAGTTGCTAGTCTGGGTGTAGTTGCTAGTCTGGGTGAAGTTTCTAGTCTGGGTGTAGTTGCTAGTCTGGGTGAAGTTACTAGTCTGGATGTAGTTGCTAGTTTGGGTGTAGTTGCTAGTCTGGGTGTAGTTGCTAGTCTGGGTGTAGTTGCTAGTCTGGGTGTAGTTGCTAGTCTGGGTGAAGTTGCTAGTCTGGGTGTAGTTGCTAGTCTGGGTGAAGTTGCTAGTCTGGGTGTAGTTGCTAGTATGGATGTAGTTGCTACTCTGGGTGAAGTTGCTAGTCTGGGTGTAGTTGCTAGTCTGGGTGAAGTTGCTAGTCTGGGAGTAGTTGCTAGTCTGGGTGAAGTTACTAGTCTTGGTGTAGTTGCTAGTCTGGGTGAAGTTGCTAGTCTGGGTGTAGTTGCTAGTCTGGGTGGAGTTGCTAGTCTGGATGTAGTTGCTAGTCTGGGTTAAGTTACTAGTCTGGGTGTAGTTGCTAGTCTGGGTGAAGTTTCTAGTCTGGGTGTAGTTGCTAATCTGGGTGTAGTTGCTAGGCTGGATGTAGTTGCTAGTCTGGATGTAGTTGCTACTCTGGGTGAAGTTGCTAGTCTGGGTGAAGTTGCTAGTCTGGGAGTATTTGATAGTCTGGGTGTAGTTGCTAGTCTGGGTGTAGTTGCTAGTCTTGATGTAGTTGCTAGTCTGGATGTAGTTGCTAGTCTGGGTGAAGTTGCTAGTCTGGGTGTAGTTGCTAGACTGGGTGAAGTTACTAGTCTGGGTGTAGTTGCTTGTCTTGGTGAAGTTGCTAGTCTGGGTGTAGTTGCTAGTCTGGGTGTAGTTGCTAGTCTGGGTGTAGTTGCTAGTTTGGGTGAAGTTGCTAGTCTGGGTGAAGTTGCTAGTCTGGATGTAGTTGCTTGTCTGGGTGTAGTTGCTAGTCTGGGTGAAGTAGCTAGTCTGGGTGAAGTTGCTAGTTTGGATGTAGTTGCTAGTCTGGGTGTAGTTGCTAGTCTGGGTGTAGTTACTATTCTGGGTGAAGTTGCTAGTCTGGGTGAAGTTGCTAGTATGGATGTAGTTGCTAGTCTGGGTGAAGTTGCTAGTTTGGATATAGTTGCTAGTATGGATGTAGTTGCTAGTTTGGATGTAGTTGCTAGTCTGGGTGTAGTTGCTAGTATGGGTGTAGTTACTAGTCTGAGTGAATTTGCTAGTCTGGGTGAAGTTGCTAGTATGGATGTAGTTGCTAGTCTGGGTGTAGTTGCTAGTTTGGATGTAGTTGCTAGTATGGATGTAGTTGCTAGTTTAGTTAAAGTTGCTAGTCTGGGTGAAGTTGCTAGTCTTGGTGTAGTTGCTTGTCTGGGTGTAGTTGCTCGTATGGATTGTAGTTGCTAGTCTGGATGTAGTTGCTAGTCTGGATGTAGTTGCTAGTCTGGGTGAAGTTGCTAGTCTGGGTGTAGTTGCTAGACTGGGTGAAGTTACTAGTCTGGGTGTAATTGCTAGTCTGGGTGAAGTTGCTAGTCTGGATGTAGTTGCTAGTCTGGTTGAAGTTACTAGTCTGGGTGTAGTTGCTAGTCTGGGTGTAGTTGCTAGTCTGGGTTTAGTTGCTAGCATGGATGTAGTTGCTAGTCTGGGTGTAGTTGCTAGTCTTGGTGAATTTGCTAGTCTGGGTGAAGTTGCTAGTCTGGGTGTAGTTGCTAGTCTGGGTGAAGTTACTAGTCTGGGTGTAGTTGCTAGTCTGGGTGTAGTTGCTAATATGGATGTAGTTGCTAGTCTGAAAGTAGTTGCTAGTCTGGGTGTAGTTGCTAGTCTGGGTGAAGTTACTAGTCTGGGTGTAGTTGCTAGTCTGGGTGTAGTTGCTAGTCTGGGTGAAGTTTCTAGTCTGGGTGTAGTTGCTAGTCTGGGTGAAGTTACTAGTCTGGATGTAGTTGCTAGTTTGGGTGTAGTTGCTAGT
This sequence comes from Lamellibrachia columna, assembly GCA_963662155.1. Classification (NCBI taxonomy): domain Eukaryota; kingdom Metazoa; phylum Annelida; class Polychaeta; order Sabellida; family Siboglinidae; genus Lamellibrachia; species Lamellibrachia columna. The sequence goes on from OY759262.1 coordinate 51,726,558, forward strand.
CTGGGTGTAGTTGCTAGTCTGGGTGTAGTTGCTAGTCTGGGTGAAGTTACTAGTCTGGGTGTAGTTGCTAGTCTGGGTGTAGTTGCTAGTCTGGGTGAAGTTTCTAGTCTGGGTGTAGTTGCTAGTCTGGGTGAAGTTACTAGTCTGGATGTAGTTGCTAGTTTGGGTGTAGTTGCTAGTCTGGGTGTAGTTGCTAGTCTGGGTGTAGTTGCTAGTCTGGGTGTAGTTGCTAGTCTGGGTGAAGTTGCTAGTCTGGGTGTAGTTGCTAGTCTGGGTGAAGTTGCTAGTCTGGGTGTAGTTGCTAGTATGGATGTAGTTGCTACTCTGGGTGAAGTTGCTAGTCTGGGTGTAGTTGCTAGTCTGGGTGAAGTTGCTAGTCTGGGAGTAGTTGCTAGTCTGGGTGAAGTTACTAGTCTTGGTGTAGTTGCTAGTCTGGGTGAAGTTGCTAGTCTGGGTGTAGTTGCTAGTCTGGGTGGAGTTGCTAGTCTGGATGTAGTTGCTAGTCTGGGTTAAGTTACTAGTCTGGGTGTAGTTGCTAGTCTGGGTGAAGTTTCTAGTCTGGGTGTAGTTGCTAATCTGGGTGTAGTTGCTAGGCTGGATGTAGTTGCTAGTCTGGATGTAGTTGCTACTCTGGGTGAAGTTGCTAGTCTGGGTGAAGTTGCTAGTCTGGGAGTAGTTGATAGTCTGGGTGTAGTTGCTAGTCTGGGTGTAGTTGCTAGTCTTGATGTAGTTGCTAGTCTGGATGTAGTTGCTAGTCTGGTTGAAGTTGCTAGTCTGGGTGTAGTTGCTAGACTGGGTGAAGTTACTAGTCTGGGTGTAGTTGCTTGTCTTGGTGAAGTTGCTAGTCTGGGTGTAGTTGCTAGTCTGGGTGTAGTTGCTAGTCTGGGTGTAGTTGCTAGTTTGGGTGAAGTTGCTAGTCTGGGTGAAGTTGCTAGTCTGGATGTAGTTGCTTGTCTGGGTGTAGTTGCTAGTCTGGGTGAAGTAGCTAGTCTGGGTGAAGTTGCTAGTTTGGATGTAGTTGCTAGTCTGGGTGTAGTTGCTAGTCTGGGTGTAGTTACTATTCTGGGTGAAGTTGCTAGTCTGGGTGAAGTTGCTAGTATGGATGTAGTTGCTAGTCTGGGTGAAGTTGCTAGTTTGGATATAGTTGCTAGTATGGATGTAGTTGCTAGTTTGGATGTAGTTGCTAGTCTGGGTGTAGTTGCTAGTATGGGTGTAGTTACTAGTCTGAGTGAATTTGCTAGTCTGGGTGAAGTTGCTAGTATGGATGTAGTTGCTAGTCTGGGTGTAGTTGCTAGTTTGGATGTAGTTGCTAGTATGGATGTAGTTGCTAGTTTAGTTAAAGTTGCTAGTCTGGGTGAAGTTGCTAGTCTTGGTGTAGTTGCTTGTCTGGGTGTAGTTGCTCGTATGGATTGTAGTTGCTAGTCTGGATGTAGTTGCTAGTCTGGATGTAGTTGCTAGTCTGGGTGAAGTTGCTAGTCTGGGTGTAGTTGCTAGACTGGGTGAAGTTACTAGTCTGGGTGTAATTGCTAGTCTGGGTGAAGTTGCTAGTCTGGATGTAGTTGCTAGTCTGGTTGAAGTTACTAGTCTGGGTGTAGTTGCTAGTCTGGGTGTAGTTGCTAGTCTGGGTTTAGTTGCTAGCATGGATGTAGTTGCTAGTCTGGGTGTAGTTGCTAGTCTTGGTGAATTTGCTAGTCTGGGTGAAGTTGCTAGTCTGGGTGTAGTTGCTAGTCTGGGTGAAGTTACTAGTCTGGGTGTAGTTGCTAGTCTGGGTGTAGTTGCTAATATGGATGTAGTTGCTAGTCTGAAAGTAGTTGCTAGTCTGGGTGTAGTTGCTAGTCTGGGTGAAGTTACTAGTCTGGGTGTAGTTGCTAGTCTGGGTGTAGTTGCTAGTCTTGGTGAAGTTTCTAGTCTGGGTGTAGTTGCTAGTCTGGGTGAAGTTACTAGTCTGGATGTAGTTGCTAGTTTGGGTGTAGTTGCTAGTCTGGGTGTAGTTGCTAGTCTGGGTGTAGTTGCTAGTCTGGGTGTAGTTGCTAGTCTGGGTGAAGTTGCTAGTCTGGGTGTAGTTGCTAGTCTGGGTGAAGTTGCTAGTCTGGGTGTAGTTGCTAGTATGGATGTAGTTGCTACTCTGGGTGAAGTTGCTAGTCTGGGTGTAGTTGCTAGTCTGGGTGAAGTTGCTAGTCTGGGAGTAGTTGCTAGTCTGGGTGAAGTTACTAGTCTTGGTGTAGTTGCTAGTCTGGGTGAAGTTGCTAGTCTGGGTGTAGTTGCTAGTCTGGGTGGAGTTGCTAGTCTGGATGTAGTTGCTAGTCTGGGTTAAGTTACTAGTCTGGGTGTAGTTGCTAGTCTGGGTGAAGTTTCTAGTCTGGGTGTAGTTGCTAATCTGGGTGTATTTGCTAGGCTGGGTGTAGTTGCTAGTCTGGATGTAGTTGCTACTCTGGGTGAAGTTGCTAGTCTGGGTGAAGTTGCTAGTCTGGGAGTAGTTGATAGTCTGGGTGTAGTTGCTAGTCTGGGTGTAGTTGCTAGTCTGGATGTAGTTGCTAGTCTGGATGTAGTTGCTAGTCTGGGTGAAGTTGCTAGTCTGGGTGTAGTTGCTAGACTGGGTGAAGTTACTAGTCTGGGTGTAGTTGCTTGTCTTGGTGAAGTTGCTAGTCTGGGTGTTGTTGCTAGTCTGGGTGTAGTTGCTAGTCTGGGTGTAGTTGCTAGTTTGGGTGAAGTTGCTAGTCTGGGTGAAGTTGCTAGTCTGGATGTAGTTGCTTGTCTGGGTGTAGTTGCTAGTCTGGGTGAAGTAGCTAGTCTGGGTGAAGTTGCTAGTTTGGATGTAGTTGCTAGTCTGGGTGTAGTTGCTAGTCTGGGTGTAGTTACTATTCTGGGTGAAGTTGCTAGTCTGGGTGAAGTTGCTAGTATGGATGTAGTTGCTAGTCTGGGTGAAGTTGCTAGTTTGGATATAGTTGCTAGTATGGATGTAGTTGCTAGTTTGGATGTAGTTGCTAGTCTGGGTGTAGTTGCTAGTATGGGTGTAGTTACTAGTCTGAGTGAATTTGCTAGTCTGGGTGAAGTTGCTAGTATGGATGTAGTTGCTAGTCTGGGTGTAGTTGCTAGTTTGGATGTAGTTGCTAGTATGGATGTATTTGCTAGTTTAGTTAAAGTTGCTAGTCTGGGTGAAGTTGCTAGTCTTGGTGTAGTTGCTTGTCTGGGTGTAGTTGCTCGTATGGATGTAGTTGCTAGTATGGATGTAGTTGCTAGTTTGGATGTAGATGCTAGTCTGGGTGTAGTTGCTAGTCTGGGTGTATTTATTAGTCTGAGTGAAGTTGCTAGTCTGAGTGAAGTTGCTAGTCTGGGTGTAGTTGCTAGTCTGGGTGAAGTTTCTAGTTTGGGTGAAGTTACTTGTCTGGGTGTAGTTGCTAGTCTGAGTGTAGTTGCTAGTATGGATTTAGTTGCTATTCTGGGTGTAGTTGCTAGTCTGGGTGAAGTTACTAGTCTTGGTGTAGTTGCTAGCCTGGGTGTAGTTGCTAGTCTTGGTGAATTTGCTAGTCTGGGTGAAGTTGCTAGTCTGGGTGTAGTTGCTAGTCTGGGTGAAGTTACTTGTCTGGGTGTAGTTGCTAGTCTGGGTGTAGTTGCTAATATGGATGTAGTTGCTAGTCTGAATGTAGTTGCTAGTCTGGGTGTAGTTGCTAGTCTGGGTGAAGTTACTAGTCTGGGTGTAGTTGCTAGTCTGGGTGTAGTTGCTAGTCTGGGTGAAGTTACTAGTCTGGGTGTAGTTGCTAGTCTGGGTGAAGTTGCTAGTCTGGATGTAGTTGCTAGTCTGAGTGTAGTTGCTAGTATGGATTTAGTTGCTATTATGGGTGTAGTTGCTAGTCTGGGTGAAGTTACTAGTCTGGGTGTAGTTGCTAGCCTGGGTGTAGTTGATAGTCTGGGTGAAGTTACTAGTCTGGGTGTAGTTGCTAGTCTGGGTGAAGTTACTTGTCTGGGTGTAGTTGCTAGTCTGGATGTAGTTGCTACTCTGGGTGAAGTTGCTAGTCTGGGTGAAGTTGCTAGTCTGGGAGTAGTTGATAGTCTGAGTGAAGTTACTAGTCTGGGTGTAGTTGCTAGTCTGAGTGTAGTTGCTAGTATGGATTTAGTTGCTATTTTGGGAGTAGTTGCTAGTCTGGGTGAAGTTACTAGTCTGGGTGTAGTTGCTAGCCTGGGTGTAGTTGCTAGTCTGGGTGAAGTTACTAGTCTTGGTGTAGTTGCTAGTCTGGGTGAATTTACTAGTCTGGGTGTAGTTGCTAGTCTGGGTGTAGTTGCTAGTCTGGGTGTAGTTGCTAGTCTGGATGTTGATACTAGTCTGGGTGTAGTTGCTAGTCTGGATGTAGTTTCTGGTCTGGGTGAAGTTGCTAGTCTGGGTGTAGTTGCTATTCTGGGTGTAGTTGTTAGTCTGGGTGAAGTTACTAGTCTGGGTGTAGTTGCTAGCCTGGGTGTAGTTGCTAGTCTGGGTGAAGTTACTAGTCTGGGTGTAGTTGCTAGTCTGGGTGAAGTTACTAGTCTGGGTGTAGTTGCTAGTCTGGGTGTAGTTGCTAGTCTGGTTGAAGTTACTAGTCTGGGTGTAGTTACTAGTCTTGGTGTAGTTGCTAATATGGATGTAGTTGCTAGTCTGAATGTAGTTGCTAGTCTGGGTGTAGTTGCTAGTCTGGGTGAAGTTACTAGTCTGGGTGTAGTTGCTAGTCTGGGTGAAGTTTCTAGTCTGGGTGTAGTTGCTAGTCTGGGTGAAGTTACTATTCTGGATGTAGTTGCTAGTTTGGGTGTAGTTGTTAGTCTGGGTGTAGTTGCTAGTCTGGGTGTAGTTGCTAGTCTGGGTGTAGTTGCTAGTCTGGGTGTAGTTGCTAGTCTGGATGTAGTTGCTGGTCTGGGTGAAGTTGCTAGTCTGGGTGTAGTTGCTAGTCTGGGTGAAGTTGCTAGTCTGGGTGTAGTTGCTAGTCTGGGTGAAGTTACTAGAACGGGTGTAGTTGCTAGTCTGGGTGTAGTTGCTAATATGGATGTAGTTGCTAGTCTGGATGTAGTTGCTAGTCTGGGTGTAGTTGCTAGTCTGGGTGAAGTTACTAGTCTGGGTGTAGTTGCTAGTCTGGGTGTAGTTGCTAGTCTGGGTGAAGTTACTAGTCTGGGTGTAGTTGCTAATCTGGGTGAAGTTACTAGTCTGGATGTAGTTGCTAGTTTGGGTGTAGTTGCTAGTCTGGGTGTAGTTGCTAGTCTGTTTGTAGTTGCTAGTCTGGGTGTAGTTGCTAGTCTGGGTGTAGTTGCTAGTCTGGGTGAAGTTGCTAGTCTGGGTGTAGTTGCTAGTATGGATGTAGTTGCTAGTCTGGGTGAAGTTGCTAGTCTGGGTGTAGTTGCTAGTCTGGGTGAAGTTGCTAGTCTGGGTGTAGTTGCTAGTCTGGGTGAAGTTACTAGTCTTGGTGTAGTTGCTAATCTGGGTGAAGTTGCTAGTCTGGGTGTAGTTGCTAGTCTGGGTGTAGTTGCTAGTCTGGGTGTAGTTGCTAGGCTGTGTGTAGTTGCTAGTCTGGATGTAGTTGCTACTCTGGGTGAAGATGCTAGTCTGGGTGAAGTTGCTAGTCTGGGAGTTGTTGATAGTCTGAGTGAAGTTACTAGTCTGGGTGTAGTTGCTAGTCTGAGTGTAGTTGCTAGTATGGATTTAGTTGCTATTCTGGGTGTTGTTGCTAGTCTGGGTGAAGTTGCTAGTCTGGGTGTAGTTGCTAGTCTAGGTGAAGTTGCTAGTCTGGGTGTAGTTGCTAGTATGGATGTAGTTGCTACTCAGGGTGAAGTTGCTAGTCTGGGTGTAGTTGCTAGTCTGGGTGAAGTTGCTAGTCTGGGAGTAGTTGCTAGTCTGGGTGAAGTTACTAGTCTTGATGTAGTTGCTAGTCTGGGTGAAGTTGCTAGTCTGGGTGTAGTTGCTAGTCTGGGTGGAGTTGCTAGTCTGGGTGTAGTTGCTAGTCTGGGTTAAGTTACTAGTCTGGGTGTAATTGCTAGTCTGGGTGAAGTTTCTAGTCTGGGTGTAGTTACTAGTCTGGGTGTAGTTGCTAGTCTGGGTGTAGTTGCTAGGCTGTGTGTAGTTGCTAGTCTGGATGTAGTTGCTACTCTGGGTGAAGTTGCTAGTCTGGGTGAAGTTGCTAGTCTGGGAGTTGTTCATAGTCTGAGTGAAGTTACTAGTCTGGGTGTAGTTGCTAGTCTGAGTGTAGTTGCTAGTATGGATTTAGTTGCTATTCTGGATGTTGTTGCTAGTCTGGGTGAAGTTACTAGTCTGGGTGTAGTTACTAGTCTGGGTGTAGTTGCTAGTCTGGGTGTAGTTGCTAGGCTGGGTGTAGTTGCTAGTCTGGATGTAGTTGCTACTCTGGGTGAAGTTGCTAGTCTGGGTGAAGTTGCTAGTCTTGGAGTAGTTGATAGTCTGAGTGAAGTTACTAGTCTGGGTGTAGTTGCTAGTCTGAGTGTAGTTGCTAGTATGGATTTAGTTGCTATTCTGGGTGTAGTTGCTAGTCTGGGTGAAGTTACTAGTCTGGGTGTAGTTGCTAGCCTGGGTGTAGTTGCTAGTCTGGGTGAAGTTACTAGTCTGGGTGTAGTTGCTAGTCTGGGTGAAGTTACTAGTCTGGGTGTAGTTGCTAGTCTGGGTGTAGTTGCTAGTCTGGATGTAGATACTAGTCTGGATGTAGTTGCTAGTCTGGATGTAGTTGCTGGTCTGGGTGAAGTTGCTAGTCTGGGTGTAGTTGCTAGTCTGAGTGTAGTTGCTAGTATGGATTTAGTTGCTATTCTGGGTGTAGTTGCTAGTTTGGGTGAAGTTGCTAGTCTGGGTGTAGTTGCTATTCTGGGTGTAGTTGTTAGTCTGGGTGAAGTTACTAGTCAGGGTGTAGTTGCTAGCCTGGGTGTAGTTGCTAGTCTGGGTGTAGTTACTAGTCTGGGTGAAGTTGCTAGTCTGGGTGAAGTTGCTAGTATGGATGTAGTTGCTAGTCTGGGTGAAGTTGCTAGTTTGGATATAGTTGCTAGTATGGATGTAGTTGCTAGTTTGGATGTAGTTGCTAGTCTGGGTGTAGTTGCTAGTCTGGGTGTAGTTACTAGTCTGAGTGAATTTGCTAGTCTGGGTGAAGTTGCTTTTATGGATGTAGTTGCTAGTCTGGGTGTAGTTGCTAGTTTGGATGTAGTTGCTAGTATGGATGTAGTTGCTAGTTTAGGTAAAGTTGCTAGTCTGGGTGAAGTTGCTAGTCTTGGTGTAGTTGCTTGTCTGGGTGTAGTTGCTCGTATGGATGTAGTTGCTAGTATGGATGTAGTTGCTAGTTTGGATGTAGTTGCTAGTCTGGGTGTAGTTGCTAGTCTGGGTGTATTTATTAGTCTGAGTGAAGTTGCTAGTCTGAGTGAAGTTGCTAGTCTGGGTGTAGTTGCTAGTCTGAGTGTAGTTGCTAGTATGGATTTAGTTGCTATTCTGGGTGTAGTTGCTAGTCTGGGTGAAGTTACTAGTCTGGGTGTAGTTGCTAGTCTGGGTGAAGTTACTAGTCTGGGTGTAGTTGCTAGTCTGGGTGTAGTTGCTAGTCTGGGTGAAGTTACTAGCCTGGGTGTAGTTGCTAGTCTGGGTGAAGTTGCTAGTCTGGATGTAGTTGCTAGTCTTGGTGAAGTTGCTAGTCTGGGTGTAGTTGCTAGTCTGGGTGTAGTTGCTAGTCTGGGTGAAGTTTCTAGTTTGGGTGAAGTTACTAGTCTGGGTGTAGTTGCTAGTCTGAGTGTAGTTGCTAGTATGGATTTAGTTGCTATTCTGGGTGTAGTTGCTAGTCTGGGTGAAGTTACTAGTCTGGGTGTAGTTGCTAGCCTGGGTGTAGTTGATAGTCTGGTTGAAGTTACTAGTCTGGGTGTAGTTGCTAGTCTGGATGAAGTTACTAGTCTGGGTGTAGTTGCTAGTTTGGATGTAGTTGCTACTCTGTGTGAAGTTGCTAGTCTGGGTGAAGTTGCTAGTCTGGGAGTAGTTGATAGTCTGAGTGAAGTTACTAGTCTGGGTGTAGTTGCTAGTCTGAGTGTAGTTGCTAGTATGGATTTAGTTGCTATTCTGGGAGTAGTTGCTAGTCTGGGTGAAGTTACTAGTATGGGTGTAGTTGCTAGCCTGGGTGTAGTTGCTAGTCTGGGTGAAGTTACTGGTCTGGGTGTAGTTGCTAGTCTGGGTGAAGTTACTAGTCTGGGTGTAGTTGCTAGTCTGGGTGTAGTTGCTAGTCTGGGTGTAGTTGCTAGTCTGGATGTTGATACTAGTCTGGATGTAGTTGCTAGTCTGGATGTAGTTGCTGGTCTGGGTGAAGTTGCTAGTCTGGGTGTAGTTGCTATTATGGGTGTAGTTGCTAGTCTGGGTGAAGTTACTAGTCTGGGTGTAGTTGCTAGCCTGGGTGTAATTGCTAGTCTGGGTGAAGTTACTAGTCTGGGTGTAGTTGCTAGTCTGGGTGAAGTTACTAGTCTGGGTGTAGTTGCTAGTCTGGGTGTAGTTGCTAGTCTGGGTTTAGTTGCTAGCATGGATGTAGTTGCTAGTCTGGGTGTAGTTGCTAGTCTTGGTGAATTTGCTAGTCTGGGTGAAGTTGCTAGTCTGGGTGTAGTTGCTAGTCTGGGTGAAGTTACTAGTCTGGGTGTAGTTGCTAGTCTGGGTGTAGTTGCTAATATGGATGTAGTTGCTAGTCTGAAAGTAGTTGCTAGTCTGGGTGTAGTTGCTAGTCTGGGTGAAGTTACTAGTCTGGGTGTAGTTGCTAGTCTGGGTGTAGTTGCTAGTCTGGGTGAAGTTTCTAGTCTGGGTGTAGTTGCTAGTCTGGGTGAAGTTACTAGTATGGATGTAGTTGCTAGTTTGGGTGTAGTTGCTAGTCTGGGTGTAGTTGCTAGTCTGGGTGTAGTTGCTAGTCTGGGTGTAGTTGCTAGTCTGGGTGAAGTTGCTAGTCTGGGTGTAGTTGCTAGTCTAGGTGAAGTTGCTAGTCTGGGTGTAGTTGCTAGTATGGATGTAGTTGCTACTCTGGGTGAAGTTGCTAGTCTGGGTGTAGTTGCTAGTCTGGGTGAAGTTGCTAGTCTGGGAGTAGATGCTAGTCTGGGTGAAGTTACTAGTCTTGGTGTAGTTGCTAGTCTGGGTGAAGTTGCTAGTCTGGGTGTAGTTGCTAGTCTGGGTGGAGTTGCTAGTCTGGGTGTAGTTGCTAGTCTGGGTTAAGTTACTAGTCTGGGTGTAGTTGCTAGTCTGGGTGAAGTTTCTAGTCTGGGTGTAGTTACTAGTCTGGGTGTAGTTGCTAATCTGGGTGTAGTTGCTAGGCTGGGTGTAGTTGCTAGTCTGGATGTAGTTGCTACTCTGGGTGAAGTTGCTAGTCTGGGTGAAGTTGCTAGTCTGGGAGTAGTTGATAGTCTGGGTGTAGTTGCTAGTCTGGGTGTAGTTGCTAGTCTGGATGTAGTTGCTAGTCTGGATGTAGTTGCTAGTCTGGATGTAGTTGCTAGTCTGGGTGAAGTTGCTAGTCTGGGTGTAGTTGCTAGACTGGGTGAAGTTACTAGTCTGGGTGTAGTTGCTTGTCTTTGTGAAGTTGCTAGTCTGGGTGTAGTTGCTAGTCTGGGTGTAGTTGCTAGTCTGGGTGTAGTTGCTAGTTTGGGTGAAGTTGCTAGTCTGGGTGAAGTTGCTAGTCTGGATGTAGTTGCTTGTCTGGGTGTAGTTGCTAGTCTGGGTGAAGTAGCTAGTCTGGGTAAAGTTGCTAGTTTGGATGTAGTTGCTAGTCTGGGTGTAGTTGCTAGTCTGGGTGTAGTTACTAGTATGGGTGAAGTTGCTAGTCTGGGTGAAGTTGCTAGTATGGATGTAGTTGCTAGTCTGGGTGAAGTTGCTAATTTGGATATAGTTGCTAGTATGGATGTATTTGCTAGTTTGGATGTAGTTGCTAGTCTGGGTGTAGTTGCTAGTATGGGTGTAGTTACTAGTCTGAGTGAATTTGCTAGTCTGGGTGAAGTTGCTAGTATGGATGTAGTTGCTAGTCTGGGTGTAGTTGCTAGTTTGGATGTAGTTGCTAGTATGGATGTAGTTGCTAGTTTAGGTAAAGTTGCTAGTCTGGGTGAAGTTGCTAGTCTTGGTGTAGTTGCTTGTCTGGGTGTAGTTGCTCGTATGGATGTAGTTGCTAGTATGGATGTAGTTGCTAATTTGGATGTAGTTGCTAGTCTGGGTGTAGTTGCTAGTCTGGGTGTATTTATTAGTCTGAGTGAAGTTGCTAGTCTGAGTGAAGTTGCTAGTCTGGGTGTAGTTGCTAGTCTGGGTGAAGTTTCTAGTTTGGGTGAAGTTACTTGTCTGGGTGTAGTTGCTAGTCTGAGTGTAGTTGCTAGTATGGATTTAGTTGCTATTCTGGGTGTAGTTGCTAGTCTGGGTGAAGTTACTAGTCTGGGTGTAGTTGCTAGCCTGGGTGTAGTTGCTAGTCTTGGTGAATTTGCTAGTCTGGGTGAAGTTGCTAGTCTGGGTGTAGTTGCTAGTCTGGGTGAAGTTACTAGTCTGGGTGTAGTTGCTAGTCTGGGTGTAGTTGCTAATATGGATGTAGTTGCTAGTCTGAATGTAGTTGCTAGTCTGGGTGTAGTTGCTAGTCTGGGTGAAGTTACTAGTCTGGGTGTAGTTGCTAGTCTGGGTGTAGTTGCTAGTCTGGGTGAAGTTACTAGTCTGGGTGTAGTTGCTAGTCTGGGTGAAGTTGCTAGTCTGGATGTAGTTGCTAGTCTGGTTGAAGTTACTAGTCTGGGTGTAGTTGCTAGTCTGGGTGTAGTTGCTAGTCTGGGTTTAGTTGCTAGCATGGATGTAGTTGCTAGTCTGGTTGTAGTTGCTAGTCTTGGTGAATTTGCTAGTCTGGGTGAAGTTGTTAGTCTGGGTGTAGTTGCTAGTCTGGGTGAAGTTACTAGTCTGGGTGTAGTTGCTAGTCTGGGTGTAGTTGCTAATATGGATGTAGTTGCTAGTCTGAAAGTAGTTGGTAGTCTGGGTGTAGTTGCTAGTCTGGGTGAAGTTACTAGTCTGGGTGTAGTTGCTAGTCTGGGTGTAGTTGCTAGTCTGGGTGAAGTTTCTAGTCTGGGTGTAGTTGCTAGTCTGGGTGAAGTTACTAGTCTGGATGTAGTTGCTAGTTTGGGTGTAGTTGCTAGTCTGGGTGTAGTTGCTAGTCTGGGTGTAGTTGCTAGTCTGGGTGTAGTTGCTAGTCTGGGTGAAGTTGCTAGTCTGGGTGTAGTTGCTAGTCTGGGTGAAGTTGCTAGTCTGGGAGTAGTTGCTAGTATGGATGTAGTTGCTACTCTGGGTGAAGTTGCTAGTCTGGGTGTAGTTGCTAGTATGGGTGAAGTTGCTAGTCTGGGAGTAGTTGCTAGTCTGGGTGAAGTTACTAGTCTTGGTGTAGTTGCTAGTCTGGGTGAAGTTGCTAGTCTGGGTGTAGTTGCTAGTCTGGGTGGAGTTGCTAGTCTGGATGTAGTTGCTAGTCTGGGTTAAGTTACTAGTCTGGGTGTAGTTGCTAGTCTGGGTGAAGTTTCTAGTCTGGGTGTAGTTACTAGTCTGGGTGTAGTTGCTAATCTGGGTGTAGTTGCTAGGCTGGGTGTAGTTGCTAGTCTGGATGTAGTTGCTACTCTGGGTGAAGTTGCTAGTCTGGGTGAAGTTGCTAGTCTGGGAGTAGTTGATAGTCTGGGTGTAGTTGCTAGTCTGGGTGTAGTTGCTAGTCTGGATGTAGTTGCTAGTCTGGATGTAGTTGCTAGTCTGGATGTAGTTGCTAGTCTGGGTGAAGTTGCTAGTCTGGGTGTAGTTGCTAGACTGGGTGAAGTTACTAGTCTGGGTGTAGTTGCTTGTCTTGGTGAAGTTGCTAGTCTGGGTGTAGTTGCTAGTCTGGGTGTAGTTGCTAGTCTGGGTGTAGTTGCTAGTTTGGGTGAAGTTGCTAGTCTGGGTGAAGTTGCTAGTCTGGATGTAGTTGCTTGTCTGGGTGTAGTTGCTAGTCTGGGTGAAGTAGCTAGTCTGGGTGAAGTTGCTAGTTTGGATGTAGTTGCTAGTCTGGGTGTAGTTGCTAGTCTGGGTGTAGTTACTATTCTGGGTGAAGTTGCTAGTCTGGGTGAAGTTGCTAGTATGGATGTATTTGCTAGTCTGGGTGAAGTTGCTAGTTTGGATATAGTTGCTAGTATGGATGTAGTTGCTAGTTTGGATGTAGTTGCTAGTCTGGGTGTAGTTGCTAGTATGGGTGTAATTACTAGTCTGAGTGAATTTGCTAGTCTGGGTGAAGTTGCTAGTATGGATGTAGTTGCTAGTCTGGGTGTAGTTGCTAGTTTCGATGTAGTTGCTAGTATGGATGTAGTTGCTAGTTTAGGTAAAGTTGCTAGTCTGGGTGAAGTTGCTAGTCTTGGTGTAGTTGCTTGTCTGGGTGTAGTTGCTCGTATGGATGTAGTTGCTAGTATGGATGTAGTTGCTAGTTTGGATGTAGTTGCTAGTCTGGGTGTAGTTGCTAGTCTGGGTGTATTTATTAGTCTGAGTGAAGTTGCTAGTCTGAGTGAAGTTGCTAGTCTGGGTGTAGTTGCTAGTCTGGGTGAAGTTTCTAGTTTGGGTGAAGTTACATGTCTGGGTGTAGTTGCTAGTCTGAGTGTAGTTGCTAGTATGGATTTAGTTGCTATTATGGGTGTAGTTGCTAGTCTGGGTGAAGTTACTAGTCTGGGTGTAGTTGCTAGCCTGGGTGTAGTTGCTAGTCTTGGTGAATTTGCTAGTCTGGGTGAAGTTGCTAGTCTGGGTGTAGTTGCTAGTCTGGGTGAAGTTACTTGTCTTGGTGTAGTTGCTAGTCTGGGTGTAGTTGCTAATATGGATGTAGTTGCTAGTCTGAATGTAGTTGCTAGTCTGGGTGTAGTTGCTAGTCTGGGTGAAGTTACTAGTCTGGGTGTAGTTGCTAGTCTGGGTGTAGTTGCTAGTCTGGGTGAAGTTACTAGTCTGGGTGTAGTTGCTAGTCTGGGTGAAGTTGCTAGTCTGGATGTAGTTGCTAGTCTTGGTGAAGTTTCTAGTTTGGGTGAAGTTACTAGTCTGGGTGTAGTTGCTAGTCTGGGTGAAGTTACTAGTCTGGGTGTAGTTGCTAGTCTGGGTGTAGTTGCTAGTCTGGGTGAAGTTACTAGTCTGGGTGTAGTTGCTAGTCTGGGTGTAGTTGCTAGTCTGGGTGTAGTTGCTAGTCTGGGTGAAGTTTCTAGTTTGGGTGAAGTTACTAGTCTGGGTGTAGTTGCTAGTCTGAGTGTAGTTGCTAGTATGGATTTAGTTGCTATTCTGGGTGTAGTTGCTAGTCTGGGTGAAGTTACTAGTCTGGGTGTAGTTGCTAGCCTGGGTGTAGTTGATAGTCTGGGTGAAGTTACTAGTCTGGGTGTAGTTGCTAGTCTGGGTGAAGTTACTAGTCTGGGTGTAGTTGCAAGTCTGGATGTAGTTGCTACTCTGGGTGAAGTTGCTAGTCTGGGTGAAGTTGCTAGTCTGGGAGTAGTTGATAGTCTGAGTGAAGTTACTAGTCTGGGTGTAGTTGCTAGTCTGAGTGTAGTTGCTAGTATGGATTTAGTTGCTATTCTGGGAGTAGTTGCTAGTCTGGGTGAAGTTACTAGTCTGGGTGTAGTTGCTAGCCTGGGTGTAGTTGCTAGTCTGGGTGAAGTTACTAGTCTGGGTGTAGTTGCTAGTCTGGGTGAAGTTACTAGTCTGGGTGTAGTTGCTAGTCTGGGTGTAGTTGCTAGTCTGGGTGTAGTTGCTAGTCTGGATGTTGATACTAGTCTGGGTGTAGTTGCTAGTCTGGATGTAGTTGCTGGTCTGGGTGAAGTTGCTAGTCTGGGTGTAGTTGCTATTATGGGTGTAGTTGTTAGTCTGGGTGAAGTTACTAGTCTGGGTGTAGTTGCTAGCCTGGGTGTAGTTGCTAGTCTGGGTGAAGTTACTAGTCTGGGTGTAGTTGCTAGTCTGGGTGAAGTTACTAGTCTGGGTGTAGTTGCTAGTCTGGGTGTAGTTGCTAGTCTGGTTGAAGTTACTAGTCTGGGTGTAGTTGCTAGTCTGGGTGTAGTTGCTAGTCTGGGTTTAGTTGCTAGCATGGATGTAGTTGCTAGTCTGGGTGTAGTTGCTAGTCTTGGTGAATTTGCTAGTCTGGGTGAAGTTGCTAGTCTGGGTGTAGTTGCTAGTCTGGGTGAAGTTACTAGTCTGGGTGTAGTTGCTAGTCTGGGTGTAGTTGCTAATATGGATGTAGTTGCTAGTCTGAATATAGTTGCTAGTCTGGGTGTAGTTGCTAGTCTGGGTGAAGTTACTAGTCTGGGTGTAGTTGCTAGTCTGGGTGTAGTTGCTAGTCTGGGTGAAGTTTCTAGTCTGGGTGTAGTTGCTAGTCTGGGTGAAGTTACTAGTCTGGATGTAGTTGCTAGTTTGGGTGTAGTTGCTAGTCTGGGTGTAGTTGCTAGTCTGGGTGTAGTTGCTAGTCTGGGTGTAGTTGCTAGTCTGGGTGAAGTTGCTAGTCTGGGTGTAGTTGCTAGTCTAGGTGAAGTTGCAAGTCTGGGTGTAGTTGCTAGTTTGGATGTAGTTGCTACTCTGGGTGAAGTTGCTAGTCTGGGTGTAGTTGCTAGTCTGGGTGAAGTTGCTAGTCTGGGAGTAGTTGCTAGTCTGGGTGAAGTTACTAGTCTGGGTGTAGTTGCTAGTCTGGGTGAAGTTGCTAGTCTGGATGTAGTTGCTAGTCTTGGTGAAGTTGCTAGTCTGGGTGTAGTTGCTAGTCTGGGTGTAGTTGCTAGTCTGGGTGAAGTTTCTAGTCTGGGTGAAGTTTCTAGTCTGGGTGTAGTTACTAGTCTGGGTGTAGTTGCTAGTCTGGGTGTAGTTGCTAGGCTGGGTGTAGTTGCTAGTCTGGATGTAGTTGCTACTCTGGGTGAAGTTGCTAGTCTGGGTGAAGTTGCTAGTCTGGGAGTAGTTGATAGTCTGAGTGAAGTTACTAGTCTGGGTGTAGTTGCTTGTCTGAGTGTAGTTGCTAGTATGGATTTAGTTGCTATTCTGGGTGTAGTTGCTAGTCTGGGTGAAGTTACTAGTCTGGGTGTAGTTGCTAGCCTGGGTGTAGTTGCTAGTCTGGGTGAAGTTACTAGTCTGGGTGTAGTTGCTATTCTGGGTGAAGTTACTAGTCTGGGTGTAGTTGCTAATCTGGGTGTAGTTGCTAGTATGGGTGTAGTTGCTAGTCTGGATGTAGATACTAGTCTGGATGTAGTTGCTAGTATGGATGTAGTTGCTGGTTTGGGTGAAGTTGCTAGTCTTGGTGTAGTTGCTAGTCTGGGTGAAGTTGCTAGTCTGGGTGTAGTTGCTAGTCTGGGTGTAGTTGCTAGTCTGGGTGTAGTTGCTAGTCTGGATGTAGTTGCTAGTCTGGATGTAGTTGCTAGTCTGGATGTAGTTGCTTGTCTGGATATAGTTGCTAGTCTGGGTGAAGTTGCTAGTCTGGGTGTAGTTGCTAGACTGGGTGAAGTTACTAGTCTGGGTGTAGTTGCTTGTCTTGGTGAAGTTGCTAGTCTGGGTGTAGTTGCTAGTCTGGGTGTAGTTGCTAGTCTGGGTGTAGTTGCTAGTTTGGGTGAAGTTGCTAGTCTGGGTGAAGTTGCTAGTCTGGATGTGGTTGCTAGTCTGGGTGTAGTTGCTAGTCTGGGTGAAGTTGCTAGTCTGGGTGAAGTTGCTAGTTTGGATGTAGTTGCTAGTCTGGGTGTAGTTGCTAGTCTGAGTGTAGTTACTAGTCTGGGTGAAGTTGCTAGTCTGGGTGAAGTTGCTAGTATGGATGTAGTTGCTAGTCTGGGTGAAGTTGCTAGTTTGGATATAGTTGCTAGTATGGATGTAGTTGCTAGTTTGGATGTAGTTGCTAGTATGGGTGTAGTTGCTAGTCTGGGTGTAGTTACTAGTCTGAGTGAATTTGCTAGTCTGGGTGAAGTTGCTAGTATGGATGTAGTTGCTAGTCTGGGTGTAGTTGCTAGTTTGGATGTAGTTGCTTGTATGGATGTAGTTGCTAGTTTAGGTAAAGTTGCTAGTCTGGGTGAAGTTGCTAGTCTTGGTGTAGTTGCTTGTCTGGGTGTAGTTGCTCGTATGGATGTAGTTGCTAGTATGGATGTAGTTGCTAGTTTGGATGTAGTTGCTAGTCTGGGTGTAGTTGCTAGTCTGGGTGTATTTATTAGTCTGAGTGAAGTTGCTAGTCTGAGTGAAGTTGCTAGTCTGGGTGTAGTTGCTAGTCTGAGTGTAGTTGCTAGTATGGATTTAGTTGCTATTCTGGGTGTAGTTGCTAGTCTGGGTGAAGTTACTAGTCTGGGTGTAGTTGCTAGCCTGGGTGTAGTTGCTAGTCTTGGTGAATTTGCTAGTCTGGGTGAAGTTGCTAGTCTGGGTGTAGTTGCTAGTCTGGGTGGAGTTAATAGTCTGGGTGTAGTTGCTAGTCTGGGTGTAGTTCCTAATATGGATGTAGTTACTAGTCTGAATGTAGTTGCTAGTCTGGGTGTAGTTGCTAGTCTGGGTGAAGTTACTAGTCTGGGTGTAGTTGCTAGTCTGGGTGTAGTTGCTAGTCTGGGTGAAGTTACTAGTCTGGGTGTAGTTGCTAGTCTGGGTGAAGTTGCTAGTCTGGATGTAGTTGCTAGTCTTGGTGAAGTTGCTAGTCTGGGTGTAGTTGCTAGTCTGGGTGTAGTTGCTAGTCTGGGTGAAGTTTCTAGTTTGGGTGAAGTTACTAGTCTGGGTGTAGTTGCTAGTCTGAGTGTAGTTGCTACTATGGATTTAGTTGCTATTCTGGGTGTAGTTGCTAGTCTGGGTGAAGTTACTAGTCTGGGTGTAGTTGCTAGCCTGGGTGTAGTTGCTAGTCCGGGTGAAGTTACTAGTCTGGGTGTAGTTGCTAGTCTGGGTGAAGTTACTAGTCTGGGTGTAGTTGCTAATCTGGGTGTAGTTGCTAGTATGGGTGTAGTTGCTAGTCTGGATGTAGATACTAGTCTGGGTGTAGTTGCTAGTCTGGGTGAAGTTACTAGTCTGGATGTAGTTGCTAGTTTGGGTGTAGTTGCTAGTCTGGGTGTAGTTGCTAGTCTGGGTGTAGTTGCTAGTCTGGGTGTAGTTGCTAGTCTGGGTGAAGTTGCTAGTCTGGGTGTAGTTGCTAGTCTAGGTGAAGTTGCAAGTCTGGGTGTAGTTGCTAGTTTGGATGTAGTTGCTACTCTGGGTGAAGTTGCTAGTCTGGGTGTAGTTGCTAGTCTGGGTGAAGTTGCTAGTCTGGGAGTAGTTGCTATTCTGGGTGAAGTTACTAGTCTGGGTGTAGTTGCTAGTCTGGGTGAAGTTGCTAGTCTGGATGTAGTTGCTAGTCTTGGTGAAGTTGCTAGTCTGGGTGTAGTTGCTAGTCTGGGTGTAGTTGCTAGTCTGGGTGAAGTTTCTAGTCTGGGTGAAGTTTCTAGTCTGGGTGTAGTTACTAGTCTGGGTGTAGTTGCTAGTCTGGGTGTAGTTGCTAGGCTGGGTGTAGTTGCTAGTCTGGATGTAGTTGCTACTCTGGGTGAAGTTGCTAGTCTGGGTGAAGTTGCTAGTCTGGGAGTAGTTGATAGTCTGAGTGAAGTTACTAGTCTGGGTGTAGTTGCTAGTCTGAGTGTAGTTGCTAGAATGGATTTAGTTGCTATTCTGGGTGTAGTTGCTAGTCTGGGTGAAGTTACTAGTCTGGGTGTAGTTGCTAGCCTGGGTGTAGTTGCTAGTCTGGGTGAAGTTACTAGTCTGGGTGTAGTTGCTAGTCTGGGTGAAGTTACTAGTCTGGGTGTAGTTGCTAATCTGGGTGTAGTTGCTAGTATGGGTGTAGTTGCTAGTCTGGATGTAGATACTAGTCTGGATGTAGTTGCTAGTATGGATGTAGTTGCTGGTTTGGGTGAAGTTGCTAGTCTTGGTGTAGTTGCTAGTCTGGGTGAAGTTGCTAGTCTGGGTGTAGTTGCTAGTCTGGGTGTAGTTGCTAGTCTGGGTGTAGTTGCTAGTCTGGATGTAGTTGCTAGTCTGGATGTAGTTGCTAGTCTGGATGTAGTTGCTTGTCTGGATATAGTTGCTAGTCTGGGTGAAGTTGCTAGTCTGGGTGTAGTTGCTAGACTGGGTGAAGTTACTAGTCTGGGTGTAGTTGCTTGTCTTGGTGAAGTTGCTAGTCTGGGTGTAGTTGCTAGTCTGGGTGTAGTTGCTAGTCTGGGTGTAGTTGCTAGTTTGGGTGAAGTTGCTAGTCTGGGTGAAGTTGCTAGTCTGGATGTGGTTGCTAGTCTGGGTGTAGTTGCTAGTCTGGGTGAAGTTGCTAGTCTGGGTGAAGTTGCTAGTTTGGATGTAGTTGCTAGTCTGGGTGTAGTTGCTAGTCTGAGTGTAGTTACTAGTCTGGGTGAAGTTGCTAGTCTGGGTGAAGTTGCTAGTATGGATGTAGTTGCTAGTCTGGGTGAAGTTGCTAGTTTGGATATAGTTGCTAGTATGGATGTAGTTGCTAGTTTGGATGTAGTTGCTAGTATGGGTGTAGTTGCTAGTCTGGGTGTAGTTACTAGTCTGAGTGAATTTGCTAGTCTGGGTGAAGTTGCTAGTATGGATGTAGTTGCTAGTCTGGGTGTAGTTGCTAGTTTGGATGTAGTTGCTTGTATGGATGTAGTTGCTAGTTTAGGTAAAGTTGCTAGTCTGGGTGAAGTTGCTAGTCTTGGTGTAGTTGCTTGTCTGGGTGTAGTTGCTCGTATGGATGTAGTTGCTAGTATGGATGTAGTTGCTAGTTTGGATGTAGTTGCTAGTCTGGGTGTAGTTGCTAGTCTGGGTGTATTTATTAGTCTGAGTGAAGTTGCTAGTCTGAGTGAAGTTGCTAGTCTGGGTGTAGTTGCTAGTCTGAGTGTAGTTGCTAGTATGGATTTAGTTGCTATTCTGGGTGTAGTTGCTAGTCTGGGTGAAGTTACTAGTCTGGGTGTAGTTGCTAGCCTGGGTGTAGTTGCTAGTCTTGGTGAATTTGCTAGTCTGGGTGAAGTTGCTAGTCTGGGTGTAGTTGCTAGTCTGGGTGGAGTTAATAGTCTGGGTGTAGTTGCTAGTCTGGGTGTAGTTCCTAATATGGATGTAGTTGCTAGTCTGAATGTAGTTGCTAGTCTGGGTGTAGTTGCTAGTCTGGGTGAAGTTACTAGTCTGGGTGTAGTTGCTAGTCTGGGTGTAGTTGCTAGTCTGGGTGAAGTTACTAGTCTGGGTGTAGTTGCTAGTCTGGGTGAAGTTGCTAGTCTGGATGTAGTTGCTAGTCTTGGTGAAGTTGCTAGTCTGGGTGTAGTTGCTAGTCTGGGTGTAGTTGCTAGTCTGGGTGAAGTTTCTAGTTTGGGTGAAGTTACTAGTCTGGGTGTAGTTGCTAGTCTGAGTGTAGTTGCTACTATGGATTTAGTTGCTATTCTGGGTGTAGTTGCTAGTCTGGGTGAAGTTACTAGTCTGGGTGTAGTTGCTAGCCTGGGTGTAGTTGCTAGTCCGGGTGAAGTTACTAGTCTGGGTGTAGTTGCTAGTCTGGGTGAAGTTACTAGTCTGGGTGTAGTTGCTAATCTGGGTGTAGTTGCTAGTATGGGTGTAGTTGCTAGTCTGGATGTAGATACTAGTCTGGATGTAGTTGCTAGTCTGGATGTAGTTGCTGGTCTGGGTGAAGTTGCTAGTCTGGGTGTAGTTGCTAGTCTGGGTGAAATGCTAGTCTGGGTGTAGTTGCTAGTCTGGGTGAAGTTACTAGTCTGGGTGTAGTTGCTAGTCTGGGTGTAGTTGCTAGTCTGGGTGAAGTTACTAGTCTGGGTGTAGTTGCTAGTCTGGATGTAGTTGCTAGTCTGGGTGTAGTTGCTAGTCTGGGTGTAGTTGCTAGTCTGGGTGTAGTTGCTAGTCTGGGTGTAGTTGCTAGTCTGGGTGTAGTTGCTAGTCTGGGTGTAGTTGCTAGTCTGGGTGTAGTTGCTAGTCTGGGTGTAGTTGCTAGTCTGGGTGAAGTTGCTAGTCTGGGTGTAGTTGCTAGTCTGGGTGTAGTTGCTAGTCTGTGTGTAGTTGCTAGTCTGGGTGAAGTTGCTAGTCTGTTTGTAGTTGCTAGTCTGGGTGTAGTTGCTAGTCTGGATGTAGTTGCTAGTCTGTGTGTAGTTGCTAGTCTGGGTGTAGTTGCTAGTCTGGGTGTAGTTGCTAGTCTGGGTGTAGTTGCTAGTCTGGGTGTAGTTGCTAGTCTGGGTGTAGTTGCTAGTCTGGATGTAGTTGCTAGTCTGGATGTAGTTGCTAGTCTGGGTGTAGTTGCTAGTCTGGGTGAAGTTGCTAGTCTGGGTGTAGTTGCTAGTCTGGGTGTAGTTGCTAGTCTGGGTGTAGTTGCTAGTCTGGGTGAAGTTGCTAGTCTGGGTGTAGTTGCTAGTCTGGGTGTAGTTGCTAGTCTGTGTGTAGTTGCTAGTCTGGGTGAAGTTGCTAGTCTGGGTGTAGTTGCTAGACTGGGTGAAGTTACTAGTCTGGGTGTAGTTGCTTGTCTTGGTGAAGTTGCTAGTCTGGGTGTAGTTGCTAGTCTGGGTGTAGTTGCTAGTATGGGTGTAGTTGCTAGTTTGGGTGAAGTTGCTAGTCTGGGTGAAGTTGCTAGTCTGGATGTAGTTGCTAGTCTGGGTGTAGTTGCTAGTCTGGGTGAAGTTGCTAGTCTGGGTGAAGTTGCTAGTTTGGATGTAGTTGCTAGTCTGGGTGAAGTTGCTAGTTTGGATATAGTTGCTAGTATGGATGTAGTTGCTAGTTTGGATGTAGTTGCTAGTATGGGTGTAGTTGCTAGTCTGGGTGTAGTTACTAGTCTGAGTGAATTTGCTAGTCTGGGAGAAGTTGCTAATATGGATGTAGTTGCTAGTCTGGGTGTAGTTGCTAGTTTGGATGTAGTTGCTAGTATGGATGTAGTTGCTAGTTTAGGTAAAGTTGCTAGTCTGGGTGAAGTTGCTAGTCTTGGTGTAGTTGCTTGTCTGGGTGTAGTTGCTCGTATGGATGTAGTTGCTAGTATGGATGTAGTTGCTAGTTTGGATGTAGTTGCTAGTCTGGGTGTAGTTGCTAGTCTGAGTGAAGTTGCTAGTCTGGGTGTAGTTGCTAGTCTGGGTGTAGTTGCTAGTCTGGGTGTAGTTGCTAGTCTGGATGTAGTTGCTAGTCTGGATGTAGTTGCTAGTCTGGATGTAGTTGCTAGTCTGGATATAGTTGCTAGTCTGGGTGAAGTTGCTAGTCTGGGTGTAGTTGCTAGACTGGGTGAAGTTACTAGTCTGGGTGTAGTTGCTTGTCTTGGTGAAGTTGCTAGTCTGGGTGTAGTTGCTAGTCTGGGTGTAGTTGCTAGTCTGGGTGTAGTTGCTAGTTTGGGTGAAGTTGCTAGTCTGGGTGAAGTTGCTAGTCTGGATGTGGTTGCTAGTCTGGGTGTAGTTGCTAGACTGGGTGAAGTTGCTAGTCTGGGTGAAGTTGCTAGTTTGGATGTAGTTGCTAGTCTGGGTGTAGTTGCTAGTCTGAGTGTAGTTACTAGTCTGGATGAAGTTGCTAGTCTGGGTGAAGTTGCTAGTATGGATGTAGTTGCTAGTCTGGGTGAAGTTGCTAGTTTGGATATAGTTGCTAGTATGGATGTAGTTGCTAGTTTGGATGTAGTTGCTAGTATGGGTGTAGTTGCTAGTCTGGGTGTAGTTACTAGTCTGAGTGAATTTGCTAGTCTGGGTGAAGTTGCTAGTATGGATGTAGTTGCTAGTCTGGGTGTAGTTGCTAGTTTGGATGTAGTTGATTGTATGGATGTAGTTGCTAGTTTAGGTAAAGTTGCTAGTCTGGATGAAGTTGCTAGTCTTGGTGTAGTTGCTTGTCTGGGTGTAGTTGCTCGTATGGATGTAGTTGCTAGTATGGATGTAGTTGCTAGTTTGGATGTAGTTGCTAGTCTGGGTGTAGTTGCTAGTCTGGGTGTATTTATTAGTCTGAGTGAAGTTGCTAGTCTGAGTGAAGTTGCTAGTCTGGGTGTAGTTGCTAGTCTGAGTGTAGTTGCTAGTATGGATTTAGTTGCTATTCTGGGTGTAGTTGCTAGTCTGGGTGAAGTTACTACTCTGGGTGTAGTTGCTAGCCTGGGTGTAGTTGCTAGTCTTGGTGAATTTGCTAGTCTGGGTGAAGTTGCTAGTCTGGGTGTAGTTGCTAGTCTGGGTGTAGTTGCTTGTCTGGGTGAAGTTGCTAGTCTGGGTGGAGTTAATAGTCTGGGTGTAGTTGCTAGTCTGGGTGTAGTTCCTAATATGGATGTAGTTGCTAGTCTGAATGTAGTTGCTAGTCTGGGTGTAGTTGCTAGTCTGGGTGAAGTTACTAGTCTGGGTGTAGTTGCTAGTCTGGGTGTAGTTGCTTGTCTGGATGTAGTTGCTAGTCTGGGTGTAGTTGCTAGTCTGGGTGTAGTTGCTAGTCTGGGTGTAGTTGCTAGTCTGGGTGTAGTTGCTAGTCTGGGTGTAGTTGCTAGTCTGGGTGTAGTTGCTAGTCTGGGTGTAGTTGCTAGTCTGGGTGTAGTTGCTAGTCTGGGTGAAGTTGCTAGTCTGGGTGTAGTTGCTAGTCTGGGTGTAGTTGCTAGTCTGTGTGTAGTTGCTAGTCTGGGTGAAGTTGCTAGTCTGTTTGTAGTTGCTAGTCTGGGTGTAGTTGCTAGTCTGGATGTAGTTGCTAGTCTGTGTGTAGTTGCTAGCCTGGGTGTAGTTGCTAGTCTGGGTGTAGTTGCTAGTCTGGGTGTAGTTGCTAGTCTGGGTGTAGTTGCTAGTCTGGGTGTAGTTGCTAGTCTGGATGTAGTTGCTAGTCTGGATGTAGTTGCTAGTCTGGGTGTAGTTGCTAGTCTGGGTGAAGTTGCTAGTCTGGGTGTAGTTGCTAGTCTGGGTGTAGTTGCTAGTCTGGGTGTAGTTGCTAGTCTGGGTGAAGTTGCTAGTCTGGGTGTAGTTGCTAGTCTGGGTGTAGTTGCTAGTCTGTGTGTAGTTGCTAGTCTGGGTGAAGTTGCTAGTCTGGGTGTAGTTGCTAGACTGGGTGAAGTTACTAGTCTGGGTGTAGTTGCTTGTCTTGGTGAAGTTGCTAGTCTGGGTGTAGTTGCTAGTCTGGGTGTAGTTGCTAGTATGGGTGTAGTTGCTAGTTTGGGTGAAGTTGCTAGTCTGGGTGAAGTTGCTAGTCTGGATGTAGTTGCTAGTCTGGGTGTAGTTGCTAGTCTGGGTGAAGTTGCTAGTCTGGGTGAAGTTGCTAGTTTGGATGTAGTTGCTAGTCTGGGTGAAGTTGCTAGTTTGGATATAGTTGCTAGTATGGATGTAGTTGCTAGTTTGGATGTAGTTGCTAGTATGGGTGTAGTTGCTAGTCTGGGTGTAGTTACTAGTCTGAGTGAATTTGCTTGTCTGGGAGAAGTTGCTAATATGGATGTAGTTGCTAGTCTGGGTGTAGTTGCTTGTTTGGATGTAGTTGCTAGTATGGATGTAGTTGCTAGTTTAGGTAAAGTTGCTAGTCTGGGTGAAGTTGCTAGTCTTGGTGTAGTTGCTTGTCTGGGTGTAGTTGCTCGTATGGATGTAGTTGCTAGTATGGATGTAGTTGCTAGTTTGGATGTAGTTGCTAGTCTGGGTGTAGTTGCTAGTCTGAGTGAAGTTGCTAGTCTGGGTGTAGTTGCTAGTCTGGGTGTAGTTGCTAGTCTGGGTGTAGTTGCTAGTCTGGATGTAGTTGCTAGTCTGGATGTAGTTGCTAGTCTGGATGTAGTTGCTAGTCTGGATATAGTTGCTAGTCTGGGTGAAGTTGCTAGTCTGGGTGTAGTTGCTAGACTGGGTGAAGTTACTAGTCTGGGTGTAGTTGCTTGTCTTGGTGAAGTTGCTAGTCTGGGTGTAGTTGCTAGTCTGGGTGTAGTTGCTAGTCTGGGTGTAGTTGCTAGTTTGGGTGAAGTTGCTAGTCTGGGTGAAGTTGCTAGTTTGGATGTGGTTGCTAGTCTGGGTGTAGTTGCTAGACTGGGTGAAGTTGCTAGTCTGGGTGAAGTTGCTAGTTTGGATGTAGTTGCTAGTCTGGGTGTAGTTGCTAGTCTGAGTGTAGTTACTAGTCTGGGTGAAGTTGCTAGTCTGGGTGAAGTTACTAGTATGGATGTAGTTGCTAGTCTGGGTGAAGTTGCTAGTTTGGATATAGTTGCTAGTATGGATGTAGTTGCTAGTTTGGATGTAGTTGCTAGTATGGGTGTAGTTGCTAGTCTGGGTGTAGTTACTAGTCTGAGTGAATTTGCTAGTCTGGGTGAAGTTGCTAGTATGGATGTAGTTGCTAGTCTGGGTGTAGTTGCTAGTTTGGATGTAGTTGATTGTATGGATGTAGTTGCTAGTTTAGGTAAAGTTGCTAGTCTGGGTGAAGTTGCTAGTCTTGGTGTAGTTGCTTGTCTGGGTGTAGTTGCTCGTATGGATGTAGTTGCTAGTATGTATGGATGTAGTTGCTAGTTTGGATGTAGTTGCTAGTCTGGGTGTAGTTGCTAGTCTGGGTGTATTTATTAGTCTGAGTGAAGTTGCTAGTCTGAGTGAAGTTGCTAGTCTGGGTGTAGTTGCTAGTCTGAGTGTAGTTGCTAGTATGGATTTAGTTGCTATTCTGGGTGTAGTTGCTAGTCTGGGTGAAGTTACTACTCTGGGTGTAGTTGCTAGCCTGGGTGTAGTTGCTAGTCTGGGTGGAGTTAATAGTCTGGGTGTAGTTGCTAGTCTGGGTGTAGTTCCTAATATGGATGTAGTTGCTAGTCTGAATGTAGTTGCTAGTCTGGGTGTAGTTGCTAGTCTGGGTGAAGTTACTAGTCTGGGTGTAGTTGCTAGTCTGGGTTTAGTTGCTTGTCTGGGTGAAGTTACTAGTCTGGGTGTAGTTGCTAGTCTGGGTGAAGTTGCTAGTCTGGATGTAGTTGCTATTCTTTGTGAAGTTGCTAGTCTTGGTGTAGTTGCTAGTCTGGGTGTAGTTGCTAGTCTGGGTGAAGTTTCTAGTTTGGGTGAAGTTACTAGTCTGGGTGTAGTTGCTAGTCTGAGTGTAGTTGCTACTATGGATTTAGTTGCTATTCTGGGTGTAGTTGGGTGTAGTTTTTTTTAGTCTGAGTGAAGTTGCTAGTCTGAGTGAAGTTGCTAGTCTGGGTGTAGTTGCTAGTCTGGGTGAAGTTACTAGTCTGGGTGTAGTAGCTAGCCTGGGTGTAGTTGCTAGTCTTGGTGAATTTGCTAGTCTGGGTGAAGTTGCTAGTCTGGGTGTAGTTGCTAGTCTGGGTGGAGTTACTAGTCTGGGTGAAGTTACTAGTCTGGGTGTAGTTGCAAGTCTGGGTGTAGTTGCTAGTCTGGGTGAAGTTACTAGTCTGGGTGTAGTTGCTAGTCTGGGTGAAGTTGCTAGTCTGGATGTTGTTGCTAGTCTTGGTGAAGTTGCTAGTCTGGGTGTAGTTGCTAGTCTGGGTGTAGTTGCTAGTCTGGGTGAAGTTTCTAGTTTGGGTGAAGTTACTAGTCTGGGTGTAGTTGCTAGTCTGAGTGTAGTTGCTAGTATGGATTTAGTTGCTATTCTGGGTGTAGTTGCTAGTCTGGGTGAAGTTACTAGTCTGGGTGTAGTTGCTAGCCTGGGTGTAGTTGATAATCTGGGTGAAGTTACTAGTCTGGGTGTAGTTGCTAGTCTGGGTGAAGTTACTAGTCTGGGTGTAGTTGCTAGTCTGGATGTAGTTGCTACTCTGGGTGAAGTTGCTAGTCTGGGTGAAGTTGCTAGTCTGGGAGTAGTTGATAGTCTGAGTGAAGTTACTAGTCTGGGTGTAGTTGCTAGTCTGAGTGTAGTTGCTAGTATGGATTTAGTTGCTATTCTGGGTGTAGTTGCTAGCCTGGGTGTAGTTGCTAGTCTGGGTGAAGTTACTGGTCTGGGTGTAGTTGCTAGTCTGGGTGAAGTTACTAGTCTGGGTGTAGTTGCTAGTCTGGGTGTAGTTGCTAGTCTGGGTGTAGTTGCTAGTCTGGATGTTGATACTAGTTTGGATGTAGTTGCTAGTCTGGATGTAGTTGCTGGTCTGGGTGAAGTTACTAGTCTGGGTGTAGTTGCTAGTCTGGGTGTAGTTGCTAGTCTGGTTGAAGTTACTAGTCTGGGTGTAGTTGCTAGTCTGGGTGTAGTTGCTAGTCTGGGTTTAGTTGCTAGCATGGATGTAGTTGCTAGTCTGGGTGTAGTTGCTAGTCTTGGTGAATTTGCTAGTCTGGGTGAAGTTGCTAGTCTGGGTGTAGTTGCTAGTCTGGGTGAAGTTACTAGTCTGGGTGTAGTTGCTAGTCTGGGTGTAGTTGCTAATATGGATGTAGTTGCTAGTCTGAAAGTAGTTGCTAGTCTGGGTGTAGTTGCTAGTCTGGGTGAAGTTACTAGTCTGGGTGTAGTTGCTAGTCTGGGTGTAGTTGCTAGTCTGGGTGAAGTTTCTAGTCTGGGTGTAGTTGCTAGTCTGGGTGAAGTTACTAGTCTGGATGTAGTTGCTAGTTTGGGTGTAGTTGCTAGTCTGGGTGTAGTTGCTAGTCTGGGTGTAGTTGCTAGTCTGGGTGTAGTTGCTAGTCTGGGTGAAGTTGCTAGTCTGGGTGTAGTTGCTAGTCTAGGTGAAGTTGCTAGTCTGGGTGTAGTTGTTAGTCTGGGTGAAGTTGCTAGTCTGGGAGTAGTTGCTAGTCTGGGTGAAGTTACTAGTCTTGGTGTAGTTGCTAGTCTGGGTGAAGTTGCTAGTCTGGGTGTAGTTGCTAGTCTGGGTGGAGTTGCTAGTCTGGGTGTAGTTGCTAGTCTGGGTTAAGTTACTAGTATGGGTGTAGTTGCTAGTCTGGGTGAAGTTTCTAGTCTGTGTGTAGTTACTAGTCTGGGTGTAGTTGCTAATCTGGGTGTAGTTGCTAGGCTGGGTGTAGTTGCTAGTCTGGATGTAGTTGCTACTCTGGGTGAAGTTGCTAGTCTGGGTGAAGTTGCTAGTCTGGGAGTAGTTGATAGTCTGGGTGTAGTTGCTAGTCTGGGTGTAGTTGCTAGTCTGGATGTAGTTGCTAGTCTGGATGTAGTTGCTAGTCTGGATGTAGTTGCTAGTCTGGGTGAAGTTGCTAGTATGGGTGTAGTTGCTAGACTGGGTGAAGTTACTAGTCTGGGTGTAGTTGCTTGTTTTAGTGAAGTTGCTAGTCTGGGTGTAGTTGCTAGTCTGGGTGTAGTTGCTAGTCTGGGTGTAGTTGCTAGTTTGGGTGAAGTTGCTAGTCTGGGTGAAGTTGCTAGTCTGGATGTAGTTGCTTGTCTGGGTGTAGTTGCTAGTCTGGGTGAAGTAGCTAGTCTGGGTGAAGTTGCTAGTTTGGATGTAGTTGCTAGTCTGGGTGTAGTTGCTAGTCTGGGTGTAGTTACTAGTCTGGGTGAAGTTGCTAGTCTGGGTGAAGTTGCTAGTATGGATGTAGTTGCTAGTCTGGGTGAAGTTGCTAGTTTGGATATAGTTGCTAGTATGGATGTAGTTGCTAGTTTGGATGTAGTTGCTAGTCTGGGTGTTGTTGCTAGTATGGGTGTAGTTACTAGTCTGAGTGAATTTGCTAGTCTGGGTGAAGTTGCTAGTATGGATGTAGTTGCTAGTCTGGGTGTAGTTTCTAGTTTGGATGTAGTTGCTAGTATGGATGTAGTTGCTAGTTTAGGTAAAGTTGCTAGTCTGGGTGAAGTTGCTAGTCTTGGTGTAGTTGCTTGTCTGGGTGTAGTTGCTCGTATGGATGTAGTTGCTAGTATGGATGTAGTTGCTAGTTTGGATGTAGTTGCTAGTCTGGGTGTAGTTGCT
The DNA here is from genome assembly GCA_963662155.1 of Lamellibrachia columna. Classification (NCBI taxonomy): domain Eukaryota; kingdom Metazoa; phylum Annelida; class Polychaeta; order Sabellida; family Siboglinidae; genus Lamellibrachia; species Lamellibrachia columna. Next base: position 51,754,184 of record OY759262.1, read on the forward strand.
AGTCTGGGTGTATTTATTAGTCTGAGTGAAGTTGCTAGTCTGAGTGAAGTTGCTAGTCTGGGTGTAGTTGCTAGTCTGGGTGAAGTTTCTAGTTTGGGTGAAGTTACTTGTCTGGGTGTAGTTGCTAGTCTGAGTGTAGTTGCTAGTATGGATTTAGTTGCTATTCTGGGTGTAGTTGCTAGTCTGGGTGAAGTTACTAGTCTGGGTGTAGTTGCTAGCCTGGGTGTAGTTGCTAGTCTTGGTGAATTTGCTAGTCTGGGTGAAGTTGCTAGTCTGGGTGTAGTTGCTAGTCTGGGTGAAGTTACTAGTCTGGGTGTAGTTGCTAGTCTGGGTGTAGTTGCTAATATGGATGTAGTTGCTAGTCTGAATGTAGTTGCTAGTCTGGGTGTAGTTGCTAGTCTGGGTGAAGTTACTAGTCTGGGTGTAGTTGCTAGTCTGGGTGTAGTTGCTAGTCTGGGTGTAGTTGCTAGTCTGGATGTAGTTGCTAGTCTGGATGTAGTTGCTAGTCTGGATGTAGTTGCTAGTCTGGGTGAAGTTGCTAGTATGGGTGTAGTTGCTAGACTGGGTGAAGTTGCTAGTCTGGGAGTAGTTGATAGTCTGGGTGTAGTTGCTAGTCTGGGTGTAGTTGCTAGTCTGGATGTAGTTGCTAGTCTGGATGTAGTTGCTAGTCTGGATGTAGTTGCTAGTCTGGGTGAAGTTGCTAGTATGGGTGTAGTTGCTAGACTGGGTGAAGTTACTAGTCTGGGTGTAGTTGCTTGTTTTAGTGAAGTTGCTAGTCTGGGTGTAGTTGCTAGTCTGGGTGTAGTTGCTAGTCTGGGTGTAGTTGCTAGTTTGGGTGAAGTTGCTAGTCTGGGTGAAGTTGCTAGTCTGGATGTAGTTGCTTGTCTGGGTGTAGTTGCTAGTCTGGGTGAAGTAGCTAGTCTGGGTGAAGTTGCTAGTTTGGATGTAGTTGCTAGTCTGGGTGTAGTTGCTAGTCTGGGTGTAGTTACTAGTCTGGGTGAAGTTGCTAGTCTGGGTGAAGTTGCTAGTATGGATGTAGTTGCTAGTCTGGGTGAAGTTGCTAGTTTGGATATAGTTGCTAGTATGGATGTAGTTGCTAGTTTGGATGTAGTTGCTAGTCTTGGTGTAGTTGCTAGTATGGGTGTAGTTACTAGTCTGAGTGAATTTGCTAGTCTGGGTGAAGTTGCTAGTATGGATGTAGTTGCTAGTCTGGGTGTAGTTTCTAGTTTGGATGTAGTTGCTAGTATGGATGTAGTTGCTAGTTTAGGTAAAGTTGCTAGTCTGGGTGAAGTTGCTAGTCTTGGTGTAGTTGCTTGTCTGGGTGTAGTTGCTCGTATGGATGTAGTTGCTAGTATGGATGTAGTTGCTAGTTTGGATGTAGTTGCTAGTCTGGGTGTAGTTGCTAGTCTGGGTGTATTTATTAGTCTGAGTGAAGTTGCTAGTCTGAGTGAAGTTGCTAGTCTGGGTGTAGTTGCTAGTCTGGGTGAAGTTTCTAGTTTGGGTGAAGTTACTTGTCTGGGTGTAGTTGCTAGTCTGAGTGTAGTTGCTAGTATGGATTTAGTTGCTATTCTGGGTGTAGTTGCTAGTCTGGGTGAAGTTACTAGTCTGGGTGTAGTTGCTAGCCTGGGTGTAGTTGCTAGTCTTGGTGAATTTGCTAGTCTGGGTGAAGTTGCTAGTCTGGGTGTAGTTGCTAGTCTGGGTGAAGTTACTAGTCTGGGTGTAGTTGCTAGTCTGGGTGTAGTTGCTAATATGGATGTAGTTACTAGTCTGAATGTAGTTGCTAGTCTGGGTGTAGTTGCTAGTCTGGGTGAAGTTACTAGTCTGGGTGTAGTTGCTAGTCTGGGTGTAGTTGCTAGTCTGGGTGTAGTTGCTAGTCTGGATGTAGTTGCTAGTCTGGATGTAGTTGCTAGTCTGGATGTAGTTGCTAGTCTGGGTGAAGTTGCTAGTATGGGTGTAGTTGCTAGACTGGGTGAAGTTACTAGTCTGGGTGTAGTTGCTTGTTTTGGTGAAGTTGCTAGTCTGGGTGTAGTTGCTAGTCTGGGTGTAGTTGCTAGTCTGGGTGTAGTTGCTAGTTTGGGTGAAGTTGCTAGTCTGGGTGAAGTTGCTAGTCTGGATGTAGTTGCTTGTCTGGGTGTAATTGCTAGTCTGGGTGAAGTAGCTAGTCTGGGTGAAGTTGCTAGTTTGGATGTAGTTGCTAGTCTGGGTGTAGTTGCTAGTCTGGGTGTAGTTACTAGTCTGGGTGAAGTTGCTAGTCTGGGTGAAGTTGCTAGTATGGATGTAGTTGCTAGTCTGGGTGAAGTTGCTAGTTTGGATATAGATGCTAGTATGGATGTAGTTGCTAGTTTGGATGTAGTTGCTAGTCTGGGTGTAGTTGCTAGTATGGGTGTAGTTACTAGTCTGAGTGAATTTGCTAGTCTGGGTGAAGTTGCTAGTATGGATGTAGTTGCTAGTCTGGGTGTAGTTTCTAGTTTGGATGTAGTTGCTAGTATGGATGTAGTTGCTAGTTTAGGTAAAGTTGCTAGTCTGGGTGAAGTTGCTAGTCTTGGTGTAGTTGCTTGTCTGGGTGTAGTTGCTCATATGGATGTAGTTGCTAGTATGGATGTAGTTGCTAGTTTGGATGTAGTTGCTAGTCTGGGTGTAGTTGCTAGTCTGGGTGTATTTATTAGTCTGAGTGAAGTTGCTAGTCTGAGTGAAGTTGCTAGTCTGGGTGTAGTTGCTAGTCTGGGTGAAGTTTCTAGTTTGGGGAAGTTACTTGTCTGGGTGTAGTTGCTAGTCTGAGTGTAGTTGCTAGTATGGATTTAGTTGCTATTCTGGGTGTAGTTGCTAGTCTGGGTGAAGTTACTAGTCTGGGTGTAGTTGCTAGCCTGGGTGTAGTTGCTAGTCTTGGTGAATTTGCTAGTCTGGGTGAAGTTGCTAGTCTGGGTGTAGTTGCTAGTCTGGGTGAAGTTACTAGTCTGGGTGTAGTTGCTAGTCTGGGTGTAGTTGCTAATATGGATGTAGTTGCTAGTCTGAATGTAGTTGCTAGTCTGGGTGTAGTTGCTAGTCTGGGTGAAGTTACTAGTCTCGGTGTAGTTGCTAGTCTGGGTGTAGTTGCTAGTCTGGGTGAAGTTACTAGTCTGGGTGTAGTTGCTAGTCTGGGTGAAGTTGCTAGTCTGGATGTAGTTGCTAGTCTTGGTGAAGTTGCTAGTCTGGGTGTAGTTGCTAGTCTGGGTGTAGTTGCTAGTCTGGGTGAAGTTTCTAGTTTGGGTGAAGTTACTAGTCTGGGTGTAGTTGCTAGTCTGAGTGTAGTTGCTAGTATGGATTTAGTTGCTATTCTGGGTGTAGTTGCTAGTCTGGGTGAAGTTACTAGTCTGGGTGTAGTTGCTAGCCTGGGTGTAGTTGATAGTCTGGGTGAAGTTACTAGTCTGGGTGTAGTTGCTAGTCTGGATGAAGTTACTAGTCTGGGTGTAGTTGCTAGTCTGGATGTAGTTGCTAGTCTGGGTGAAGTTGCTAGTATGGGTGTAGTTGCTAGACTGGGTGAAGTTACTAGTCTGGGTGTAGTTGCTTGTTTTAGTGAAGTTGCTAGTCTGGGTGTAGTTGCTAGTCTGGGTGTAGTTGCTAGTCTGGGTGTAGTTGCTAGTTTGGGTGAAGTTGCTAGTCTGGGTGAAGTTGCTAGTCTGGATGTAGTTGCTTGTCTGGGTGTAGTTGCTAGTCTGGGTGAAGTAGCTAGTCTGGGTGAAGTTGCTAGTTTGGATGTAGTTGCTAGTCTGGGTGTAGTTGCTAGTCTGGGTGTAGTTACTAGTCTGGGTGAAGTTGCTAGTCTGGGTGTAGTTGCTATTCTGGATGTAGTTGCTGGTCTTGGTGAAGTTGTTAGTCTGGGTGTAGTTGCTATTCTGGGTGTAGTTGCTAGTCTGGGTGAAGTTACTAGTCAGGGTGTAGTTGCTAGCCTGGGTGTAGTTGCTAGTCTGGGTGAAGTTACTAGTCTGGGTGTAGTTGCTAGTCTGGGTGAAGTTACTAGTCTGGGTGTAGTTGCTAGTCTGGGTGTAGTTGCTAGTCTGGTTGAAGTTACTAGTCTGGGTGTAGTTGCTAGTATGGGTGTAGTTGCTAGTCTGGGTTTAGTTGCTAGCATGGATGTAGTTGCTAGTCTGGGTGTAGTTGCTAGTCTTGGTGAATTTGCTAGTCTGGGTGAAGTTGCTAGTATGGGTGTAGTTGCTAGTCTGGGTGAAGTTACTAGTCTGGGTGTAGTTGCTAGTCTGGGTGTAGTTGCTAATATGGATGTAGTTGCTAGTCTGAATGTAGTTGCTAGTCTGGGTGTAGTTGCTAGTCTGGGTGAAGTTACTAGTCTGGGTGTAGTTGCTAGTCTGGATGTAGTTGCTAGTCTGGGTGAAGTTTCTAGTCTGGGTGTAGTTGCTAGTCTGGGTGAAGTTACTAGTCTGGATGTAGTTGCTAGTTTGGGTGTAGTTGCTAGTCTGGGTGTAGTTGCTAGTCTGGGTGTAGTTGCTAGTCTGGGTGTAGTTGCTAGTCTGGGTGTAGTTGCTAGTCTAGGTGAAGTTGCTAGTCTGGGTGTAGTTGCTAGTATGGATGTAGTTGCTACTCTGGGTGAAGTTGCTAGTCTGGGTGTAGTTGCTAGTCTGGGTGAAGTTGCTAGTCTGGGAGTAGTTGCTAGTCTGGGTGAAGTTACTAGTCTTGGTGTAGTTGCTAGTCTGGGTGAAGTTGCTAGTCTGGGTGTAGTTGCTAGTCTGGGTGAAGTTTCTAGTCTGGGTGTAGTTACTAGTCTGGGTGTAGTTGCTAGTCTGGGTGTAGTTGCTAGGCTGGGTGTAGTTGCTAGTCTGGATGTAGTTGCTACTCTGGGTGAAGTTGCTAGTCTGGGTGAAGTTGCTAGTCTGGGAGTAGTTGATAGTCTGAGTGAAGTTACTAGTCTGGGTGTAGTTGCTAGTCTGAGTGTAGTTGCTAGTATGGATTTAGTTGCTATTCTGGGTGTAGTTGCTAGTCTGGGTGAAGTTACTAGTCTGGGTGTAGTTACTATTCTGGGTGTAGTTGCTAGTCTGGGTGTAGTTGCTAGGCTGGGTGTAGTTGCTAGTCTGGATGTAGTTGCTACTCTGGGTGAAGTTGCTAGTCTTGGTGAAGTTGCTAGTATGGGAGTATTTGATAGTCTGAGTGAAGTTACTAGTCTGGGTGTAGTTGCTAGTCTGAGTGTAGTTGCTAGTCTGAGTGTAGTTGCTAGTATGGATTTAGTTGCTATTCTGGGTGTAGTTGCTAGTCTGGGTGAAGTTACTAGTCTGGGTGTAGTTGCTAGCCTGGGTGTAGTTGCTAGTCTGGGTGAAGTTACTAGTCTGGGTGTAGTTGCTAGTCTGGGTGAAGTTACTAGTCTGGGTGTAGTTGCTAGTCTGGGTGTAGTTGCTAGTCTGGGTGTAGTTGCTAGTCTGGATGTAGATACTAGTCTGGATGTAGTTGCTAGTCTGGATGTAGTTGCTGGTCTGGGTGAAGTTGCTAGTCTGGGTGTATTTGCTATTCTGGGTGAAGTTGCTAGTCTGGGTGTAGTTGCTAGTCTGGGTGAAGTTACTAGACTGGGTGTAGTTGCTAATATGGATGTAGTTGCTAGTCTGGATGTAGTTGCTAGTCTGGGTGTAGTTGCTAGTCTGGGTGAAGTTACTAGTCTGGGTGTAGTTGTTAGTCTGGGTGAAGTTACTAGTCTGGGTGTAGTTGCTAGTCTGGGTGTAGTTGCTAGTCTGGGTGTAGTTGCTAGTCTGGATGTAGATACTAGTCTGGATGTAGTTGCTAGTCTGGATGTAGTTGCTGGTCTGGGTGAAGTTGCTAGTCTGGGTGTATTTGCTAGTCTGGGTGAAGTTGCTAGTCTGGGTGTAGTTGCTAGTCTGGGTGAAGTTACTAGACTGGGTGTAGTTGCTAGTCTGGGTGTAGTTGCTAGTCTGGGTGAAGTTGCTAGTCTGGGTGTAGTTGCTAGACTGGGTGAAGTTACTAGTCTGGGTGTAGTTGCTTGTCTTGGTGAAGTTGCTAGTCTGGGTGTAGTTGCTAGTCTGGGTGTAGTTGCTAGTATGGGTGTAGTTGCTAGTTTGGGTGAAGTTGCTAGTCTGGGTGAAGTTGCTAGTCTGGATGTAGTTGCTAGTCTGGGTGTAGTTGCTAGTCTGGGTGAAGTTGCTAGTCTGGGTGAAGTTGCTAGTTTGGATGTAGTTGCTAGTCTGGGTGAAGTTGCTAGTTTGGATATAGTTGCTAGTATGGATGTAGTTGCTAGTTTGGATGTAGTTGCTAGTATGGGTGTAGTTGCTAGTCTGGGTGTAGTTACTAGTCTGAGTGAATTTGCTTGTCTGGGAGAAGTTGCTAATATGGATGTAGTTGCTAGTCTGGGTGTAGTTGCTTGTTTGGATGTAGTTGCTAGTATGGATGTAGTTGCTAGTTTAGGTAAAGTTGCTAGTCTGGGTGAAGTTGCTAGTCTTGGTGTAGTTGCTTGTCTGGGTGTAGTTGCTCGTATGGATGTAGTTGCTAGTATGGATGTAGTTGCTAGTTTGGATGTAGTTGCTAGTCTGGGTGTAGTTGCTAGTCTGAGTGAAGTTGCTAGTCTGGGTGTAGTTGCTAGTCTGGGTGTAGTTGCTAGTCTGGGTGTAGTTGCTAGTCTGGATGTAGTTGCTAGTCTGGATGTAGTTGCTAGTCTGGATGTAGTTGCTAGTCTGGATATAGTTGCTAGTCTGGGTGAAGTTGCTAGTCTGGGTGTAGTTGCTAGACTGGGTGAAGTTACTAGTCTGGGTGTAGTTGCTTGTCTTGGTGAAGTTGCTAGTCTGGGTGTAGTTGCTAGTCTGGGTGTAGTTGCTAGTCTGGGTGTAGTTGCTAGTTTGGGTGAAGTTGCTAGTCTGGGTGAAGTTGCTAGTTTGGATGTGGTTGCTAGTCTGGGTGTAGTTGCTAGACTGGGTGAAGTTGCTAGTCTGGGTGAAGTTGCTAGTTTGGATGTAGTTGCTAGTCTGGGTGTAGTTGCTAGTCTGAGTGTAGTTACTAGTCTGGGTGAAGTTGCTAGTCTGGGTGAAGTTACTAGTATGGATGTAGTTGCTAGTCTGGGTGAAGTTGCTAGTTTGGATATAGTTGCTAGTATGGATGTAGTTGCTAGTTTGGATGTAGTTGCTAGTATGGGTGTAGTTGCTAGTCTGGGTGTAGTTACTAGTCTGAGTGAATTTGCTAGTCTGGGTGAAGTTGCTAGTATGGATGTAGTTGCTAGTCTGGGTGTAGTTGCTAGTTTGGATGTAGTTGATTGTATGGATGTAGTTGCTAGTTTAGGTAAAGTTGCTAGTCTGGGTGAAGTTGCTAGTCTTGGTGTAGTTGCTTGTCTGGGTGTAGTTGCTCGTATGGATGTAGTTGCTAGTATGTATGGATGTAGTTGCTAGTTTGGATGTAGTTGCTAGTCTGGGTGTAGTTGCTAGTCTGGGTGTATTTATTAGTCTGAGTGAAGTTGCTAGTCTGAGTGAAGTTGCTAGTCTGGGTGTAGTTGCTAGTCTGAGTGTAGTTGCTAGTATGGATTTAGTTGCTATTCTGGGTGTAGTTGCTAGTCTGGGTGAAGTTACTACTCTGGGTGTAGTTGCTAGCCTGGGTGTAGTTGCTAGTCTGGGTGGAGTTAATAGTCTGGGTGTAGTTGCTAGTCTGGGTGTAGTTCCTAATATGGATGTAGTTGCTAGTCTGAATGTAGTTGCTAGTCTGGGTGTAGTTGCTAGTCTGGGTGAAGTTACTAGTCTGGGTGTAGTTGCTAGTCTGGGTTTAGTTGCTTGTCTGGGTGAAGTTACTAGTCTGGGTGTAGTTGCTAGTCTGGGTGAAGTTGCTAGTCTGGATGTAGTTGCTATTCTTTGTGAAGTTGCTAGTCTTGGTGTAGTTGCTAGTCTGGGTGTAGTTGCTAGTCTGGGTGAAGTTTCTAGTTTGGGTGAAGTTACTAGTCTGGGTGTAGTTGCTAGTCTGAGTGTAGTTGCTACTATGGATTTAGTTGCTATTCTGGGTGTAGTTGGGTGTAGTTTTTTTTAGTCTGAGTGAAGTTGCTAGTCTGAGTGAAGTTGCTAGTCTGGGTGTAGTTGCTAGTCTGGGTGAAGTTACTAGTCTGGGTGTAGTAGCTAGCCTGGGTGTAGTTGCTAGTCTTGGTGAATTTGCTAGTCTGGGTGAAGTTGCTAGTCTGGGTGTAGTTGCTAGTCTGGGTGGAGTTACTAGTCTGGGTGAAGTTACTAGTCTGGGTGTAGTTGCAAGTCTGGGTGTAGTTGCTAGTCTGGGTGAAGTTACTAGTCTGGGTGTAGTTGCTAGTCTGGGTGAAGTTGCTAGTCTGGATGTTGTTGCTAGTCTTGGTGAAGTTGCTAGTCTGGGTGTAGTTGCTAGTCTGGGTGTAGTTGCTAGTCTGGGTGAAGTTTCTAGTTTGGGTGAAGTTACTAGTCTGGGTGTAGTTGCTAGTCTGAGTGTAGTTGCTAGTATGGATTTAGTTGCTATTCTGGGTGTAGTTGCTAGTCTGGGTGAAGTTACTAGTCTGGGTGTAGTTGCTAGCCTGGGTGTAGTTGATAATCTGGGTGAAGTTACTAGTCTGGGTGTAGTTGCTAGTCTGGGTGAAGTTACTAGTCTGGGTGTAGTTGCTAGTCTGGATGTAGTTGCTACTCTGGGTGAAGTTGCTAGTCTGGGTGAAGTTGCTAGTCTGGGAGTAGTTGATAGTCTGAGTGAAGTTACTAGTCTGGGTGTAGTTGCTAGTCTGAGTGTAGTTGCTAGTATGGATTTAGTTGCTATTCTGGGTGTAGTTGCTAGCCTGGGTGTAGTTGCTAGTCTGGGTGAAGTTACTGGTCTGGGTGTAGTTGCTAGTCTGGGTGAAGTTACTAGTCTGGGTGTAGTTGCTAGTCTGGGTGTAGTTGCTAGTCTGGGTGTAGTTGCTAGTCTGGATGTTGATACTAGTTTGGATGTAGTTGCTAGTCTGGATGTAGTTGCTGGTCTGGGTGAAGTTACTAGTCTGGGTGTAGTTGCTAGTCTGGGTGTAGTTGCTAGTCTGGTTGAAGTTACTAGTCTGGGTGTAGTTGCTAGTCTGGGTGTAGTTGCTAGTCTGGGTTTAGTTGCTAGCATGGATGTAGTTGCTAGTCTGGGTGTAGTTGCTAGTCTTGGTGAATTTGCTAGTCTGGGTGAAGTTGCTAGTCTGGGTGTAGTTGCTAGTCTGGGTGAAGTTACTAGTCTGGGTGTAGTTGCTAGTCTGGGTGTAGTTGCTAATATGGATGTAGTTGCTAGTCTGAAAGTAGTTGCTAGTCTGGGTGTAGTTGCTAGTCTGGGTGAAGTTACTAGTCTGGGTGTAGTTGCTAGTCTGGGTGTAGTTGCTAGTCTGGGTGAAGTTTCTAGTCTGGGTGTAGTTGCTAGTCTGGGTGAAGTTACTAGTCTGGATGTAGTTGCTAGTTTGGGTGTAGTTGCTAGTCTGGGTGTAGTTGCTAGTCTGGGTGTAGTTGCTAGTCTGGGTGTAGTTGCTAGTCTGGGTGAAGTTGCTAGTCTGGGTGTAGTTGCTAGTCTAGGTGAAGTTGCTAGTCTGGGTGTAGTTGTTAGTCTGGGTGAAGTTGCTAGTCTGGGAGTAGTTGCTAGTCTGGGTGAAGTTACTAGTCTTGGTGTAGTTGCTAGTCTGGGTGAAGTTGCTAGTCTGGGTGTAGTTGCTAGTCTGGGTGGAGTTGCTAGTCTGGGTGTAGTTGCTAGTCTGGGTTAAGTTACTAGTATGGGTGTAGTTGCTAGTCTGGGTGAAGTTTCTAGTCTGTGTGTAGTTACTAGTCTGGGTGTAGTTGCTAATCTGGGTGTAGTTGCTAGGCTGGGTGTAGTTGCTAGTCTGGATGTAGTTGCTACTCTGGGTGAAGTTGCTAGTCTGGGTGAAGTTGCTAGTCTGGGAGTAGTTGATAGTCTGGGTGTAGTTGCTAGTCTGGGTGTAGTTGCTAGTCTGGATGTAGTTGCTAGTCTGGATGTAGTTGCTAGTCTGGATGTAGTTGCTAGTCTGGGTGAAGTTGCTAGTATGGGTGTAGTTGCTAGACTGGGTGAAGTTACTAGTCTGGGTGTAGTTGCTTGTTTTAGTGAAGTTGCTAGTCTGGGTGTAGTTGCTAGTCTGGGTGTAGTTGCTAGTCTGGGTGTAGTTGCTAGTTTGGGTGAAGTTGCTAGTCTGGGTGAAGTTGCTAGTCTGGATGTAGTTGCTTGTCTGGGTGTAGTTGCTAGTCTGGGTGAAGTAGCTAGTCTGGGTGAAGTTGCTAGTTTGGATGTAGTTGCTAGTCTGGGTGTAGTTGCTAGTCTGGGTGTAGTTACTAGTCTGGGTGAAGTTGCTAGTCTGGGTGAAGTTGCTAGTATGGATGTAGTTGCTAGTCTGGGTGAAGTTGCTAGTTTGGATATAGTTGCTAGTATGGATGTAGTTGCTAGTTTGGATGTAGTTGCTAGTCTGGGTGTTGTTGCTAGTATGGGTGTAGTTACTAGTCTGAGTGAATTTGCTAGTCTGGGTGAAGTTGCTAGTATGGATGTAGTTGCTAGTCTGGGTGTAGTTTCTAGTTTGGATGTAGTTGCTAGTATGGATGTAGTTGCTAGTTTAGGTAAAGTTGCTAGTCTGGGTGAAGTTGCTAGTCTTGGTGTAGTTGCTTGTCTGGGTGTAGTTGCTCGTATGGATGTAGTTGCTAGTATGGATGTAGTTGCTAGTTTGGATGTAGTTGCTAGTCTGGGTGTAGTTGCTAGTCTGGGTGTATTTATTAGTCTGAGTGAAGTTGCTAGTCTGAGTGAAGTTGCTAGTCTGGGTGTAGTTGCTAGTCTGGGTGAAGTTTCTAGTTTGGGTGAAGTTACTTGTCTGGGTGTAGTTGCTAGTCTGAGTGTAGTTGCTAGTATGGATTTAGTTGCTATTCTGGGTGTAGTTGCTAGTCTGGGTGAAGTTACTAGTCTGGGTGTAGTTGCTAGCCTGGGTGTAGTTGCTAGTCTTGGTGAATTTGCTAGTCTGGGTGAAGTTGCTAGTCTGGGTGTAGTTGCTAGTCTGGGTGAAGTTACTAGTCTGGGTGTAGTTGCTAGTCTGGGTGTAGTTGCTAATATGGATGTAGTTGCTAGTCTGAATGTAGTTGCTAGTCTGGGTGTAGTTGCTAGTCTGGGTGAAGTTACTAGTCTGGGTGTAGTTGCTAGTCTGGGTGTAGTTGCTAGTCTGGGTGTAGTTGCTAGTCTGGATGTAGTTGCTAGTCTGGATGTAGTTGCTAGTCTGGATGTAGTTGCTAGTCTGGGTGAAGTTGCTAGTATGGGTGTAGTTGCTAGACTGGGTGAAGTTGCTAGTCTGGGAGTAGTTGATAGTCTGGGTGTAGTTGCTAGTCTGGGTGTAGTTGCTAGTCTGGATGTAGTTGCTAGTCTGGATGTAGTTGCTAGTCTGGATGTAGTTGCTAGTCTGGGTGAAGTTGCTAGTATGGGTGTAGTTGCTAGACTGGGTGAAGTTACTAGTCTGGGTGTAGTTGCTTGTTTTAGTGAAGTTGCTAGTCTGGGTGTAGTTGCTAGTCTGGGTGTAGTTGCTAGTCTGGGTGTAGTTGCTAGTTTGGGTGAAGTTGCTAGTCTGGGTGAAGTTGCTAGTCTGGATGTAGTTGCTTGTCTGGGTGTAGTTGCTAGTCTGGGTGAAGTAGCTAGTCTGGGTGAAGTTGCTAGTTTGGATGTAGTTGCTAGTCTGGGTGTAGTTGCTAGTCTGGGTGTAGTTACTAGTCTGGGTGAAGTTGCTAGTCTGGGTGAAGTTGCTAGTATGGATGTAGTTGCTAGTCTGGGTGAAGTTGCTAGTTTGGATATAGTTGCTAGTATGGATGTAGTTGCTAGTTTGGATGTAGTTGCTAGTCTGGGTGTAGTTGCTAGTATGGGTGTAGTTACTAGTCTGAGTGAATTTGCTAGTCTGGGTGAAGTTGCTAGTATGGATGTAGTTGCTAGTCTGGGTGTAGTTTCTAGTTTGGATGTAGTTGCTAGTATGGATGTAGTTGCTAGTTTAGGTAAAGTTGCTAGTCTGGGTGAAGTTGCTAGTCTTGGTGTAGTTGCTTGTCTGGGTGTAGTTGCTCGTATGGATGTAGTTGCTAGTATGGATGTAGTTGCTAGTTTGGATGTAGTTGCTAGTCTGGGTGTAGTTGCTAGTCTGGGTGTATTTATTAGTCTGAGTGAAGTTGCTAGTCTGAGTGAAGTTGCTAGTCTGGGTGTAGTTGCTAGTCTGGGTGAAGTTTCTAGTTTGGGTGAAGTTACTTGTCTGGGTGTAGTTGCTAGTCTGAGTGTAGTTGCTAGTATGGATTTAGTTGCTATTCTGGGTGTAGTTGCTAGTCTGGGTGAAGTTACTAGTCTGGGTGTAGTTGCTAGCCTGGGTGTAGTTGCTAGTCTTGGTGAATTTGCTAGTCTGGGTGAAGTTGCTAGTCTGGGTGTAGTTGCTAGTCTGGGTGAAGTTACTAGTCTGGGTGTAGTTGCTAGTCTGGGTGTAGTTGCTAATATGGATGTAGTTACTAGTCTGAATGTAGTTGCTAGTCTGGGTGTAGTTGCTAGTCTGGGTGAAGTTACTAGTCTGGGTGTAGTTGCTAGTCTGGGTGTAGTTGCTAGTCTGGGTGTAGTTGCTAGTCTGGATGTAGTTGCTAGTCTGGATGTAGTTGCTAGTCTGGATGTAGTTGCTAGTCTGGGTGAAGTTGCTAGTATGGGTGTAGTTGCTAGACTGGGTGAAGTTACTAGTCTGGGTGTAGTTGCTTGTTTTGGTGAAGTTGCTAGTCTGGGTGTAGTTGCTAGTCTGGGTGTAGTTGCTAGTCTGGGTGTAGTTGCTAGTTTGGGTGAAGTTGCTAGTCTGGGTGAAGTTGCTAGTCTGGATGTAGTTGCTTGTCTGGGTGTAATTGCTAGTCTGGGTGAAGTAGCTAGTCTGGGTGAAGTTGCTAGTTTGGATGTAGTTGCTAGTCTGGGTGTAGTTGCTAGTCTGGGTGTAGTTACTAGTCTGGGTGAAGTTGCTAGTCTGGGTGAAGTTGCTAGTATGGATGTAGTTGCTAGTCTGGGTGAAGTTGCTAGTTTGGATATAGATGCTAGTATGGATGTAGTTGCTAGTTTGGATGTAGTTGCTAGTCTGGGTGTAGTTGCTAGTATGGGTGTAGTTACTAGTCTGAGTGAATTTGCTAGTCTGGGTGAAGTTGCTAGTATGGATGTAGTTGCTAGTCTGGGTGTAGTTTCTAGTTTGGATGTAGTTGCTAGTATGGATGTAGTTGCTAGTTTAGGTAAAGTTGCTAGTCTGGGTGAAGTTGCTAGTCTTGGTGTAGTTGCTTGTCTGGGTGTAGTTGCTCATATGGATGTAGTTGCTAGTATGGATGTAGTTGCTAGTTTGGATGTAGTTGCTAGTCTGGGTGTAGTTGCTAGTCTGGGTGTATTTATTAGTCTGAGTGAAGTTGCTAGTCTGAGTGAAGTTGCTAGTCTGGGTGTAGTTGCTAGTCTGGGTGAAGTTTCTAGTTTGGGGAAGTTACTTGTCTGGGTGTAGTTGCTAGTCTGAGTGTAGTTGCTAGTATGGATTTAGTTGCTATTCTGGGTGTAGTTGCTAGTCTGGGTGAAGTTACTAGTCTGGGTGTAGTTGCTAGCCTGGGTGTAGTTGCTAGTCTTGGTGAATTTGCTAGTCTGGGTGAAGTTGCTAGTCTGGGTGTAGTTGCTAGTCTGGGTGAAGTTACTAGTCTGGGTGTAGTTGCTAGTCTGGGTGTAGTTGCTAATATGGATGTAGTTGCTAGTCTGAATGTAGTTGCTAGTCTGGGTGTAGTTGCTAGTCTGGGTGAAGTTACTAGTCTCGGTGTAGTTGCTAGTCTGGGTGTAGTTGCTAGTCTGGGTGAAGTTACTAGTCTGGGTGTAGTTGCTAGTCTGGGTGAAGTTGCTAGTCTGGATGTAGTTGCTAGTCTTGGTGAAGTTGCTAGTCTGGGTGTAGTTGCTAGTCTGGGTGTAGTTGCTAGTCTGGGTGAAGTTTCTAGTTTGGGTGAAGTTACTAGTCTGGGTGTAGTTGCTAGTCTGAGTGTAGTTGCTAGTATGGATTTAGTTGCTATTCTGGGTGTAGTTGCTAGTCTGGGTGAAGTTACTAGTCTGGGTGTAGTTGCTAGCCTGGGTGTAGTTGATAGTCTGGGTGAAGTTACTAGTCTGGGTGTAGTTGCTAGTCTGGATGAAGTTACTAGTCTGGGTGTAGTTGCTAGTCTGGATGTAGTTGCTAGTCTGGGTGAAGTTGCTAGTATGGGTGTAGTTGCTAGACTGGGTGAAGTTACTAGTCTGGGTGTAGTTGCTTGTTTTAGTGAAGTTGCTAGTCTGGGTGTAGTTGCTAGTCTGGGTGTAGTTGCTAGTCTGGGTGTAGTTGCTAGTTTGGGTGAAGTTGCTAGTCTGGGTGAAGTTGCTAGTCTGGATGTAGTTGCTTGTCTGGGTGTAGTTGCTAGTCTGGGTGAAGTAGCTAGTCTGGGTGAAGTTGCTAGTTTGGATGTAGTTGCTAGTCTGGGTGTAGTTGCTAGTCTGGGTGTAGTTACTAGTCTGGGTGAAGTTGCTAGTCTGGGTGTAGTTGCTATTCTGGATGTAGTTGCTGGTCTTGGTGAAGTTGTTAGTCTGGGTGTAGTTGCTATTCTGGGTGTAGTTGCTAGTCTGGGTGAAGTTACTAGTCAGGGTGTAGTTGCTAGCCTGGGTGTAGTTGCTAGTCTGGGTGAAGTTACTAGTCTGGGTGTAGTTGCTAGTCTGGGTGAAGTTACTAGTCTGGGTGTAGTTGCTAGTCTGGGTGTAGTTGCTAGTCTGGTTGAAGTTACTAGTCTGGGTGTAGTTGCTAGTATGGGTGTAGTTGCTAGTCTGGGTTTAGTTGCTAGCATGGATGTAGTTGCTAGTCTGGGTGTAGTTGCTAGTCTTGGTGAATTTGCTAGTCTGGGTGAAGTTGCTAGTATGGGTGTAGTTGCTAGTCTGGGTGAAGTTACTAGTCTGGGTGTAGTTGCTAGTCTGGGTGTAGTTGCTAATATGGATGTAGTTGCTAGTCTGAATGTAGTTGCTAGTCTGGGTGTAGTTGCTAGTCTGGGTGAAGTTACTAGTCTGGGTGTAGTTGCTAGTCTGGATGTAGTTGCTAGTCTGGGTGAAGTTTCTAGTCTGGGTGTAGTTGCTAGTCTGGGTGAAGTTACTAGTCTGGATGTAGTTGCTAGTTTGGGTGTAGTTGCTAGTCTGGGTGTAGTTGCTAGTCTGGGTGTAGTTGCTAGTCTGGGTGTAGTTGCTAGTCTGGGTGTAGTTGCTAGTCTAGGTGAAGTTGCTAGTCTGGGTGTAGTTGCTAGTATGGATGTAGTTGCTACTCTGGGTGAAGTTGCTAGTCTGGGTGTAGTTGCTAGTCTGGGTGAAGTTGCTAGTCTGGGAGTAGTTGCTAGTCTGGGTGAAGTTACTAGTCTTGGTGTAGTTGCTAGTCTGGGTGAAGTTGCTAGTCTGGGTGTAGTTGCTAGTCTGGGTGAAGTTTCTAGTCTGGGTGTAGTTACTAGTCTGGGTGTAGTTGCTAGTCTGGGTGTAGTTGCTAGGCTGGGTGTAGTTGCTAGTCTGGATGTAGTTGCTACTCTGGGTGAAGTTGCTAGTCTGGGTGAAGTTGCTAGTCTGGGAGTAGTTGATAGTCTGAGTGAAGTTACTAGTCTGGGTGTAGTTGCTAGTCTGAGTGTAGTTGCTAGTATGGATTTAGTTGCTATTCTGGGTGTAGTTGCTAGTCTGGGTGAAGTTACTAGTCTGGGTGTAGTTACTATTCTGGGTGTAGTTGCTAGTCTGGGTGTAGTTGCTAGGCTGGGTGTAGTTGCTAGTCTGGATGTAGTTGCTACTCTGGGTGAAGTTGCTAGTCTTGGTGAAGTTGCTAGTATGGGAGTATTTGATAGTCTGAGTGAAGTTACTAGTCTGGGTGTAGTTGCTAGTCTGAGTGTAGTTGCTAGTCTGAGTGTAGTTGCTAGTATGGATTTAGTTGCTATTCTGGGTGTAGTTGCTAGTCTGGGTGAAGTTACTAGTCTGGGTGTAGTTGCTAGCCTGGGTGTAGTTGCTAGTCTGGGTGAAGTTACTAGTCTGGGTGTAGTTGCTAGTCTGGGTGAAGTTACTAGTCTGGGTGTAGTTGCTAGTCTGGGTGTAGTTGCTAGTCTGGGTGTAGTTGCTAGTCTGGATGTAGATACTAGTCTGGATGTAGTTGCTAGTCTGGATGTAGTTGCTGGTCTGGGTGAAGTTGCTAGTCTGGGTGTATTTGCTATTCTGGGTGAAGTTGCTAGTCTGGGTGTAGTTGCTAGTCTGGGTGAAGTTACTAGACTGGGTGTAGTTGCTAATATGGATGTAGTTGCTAGTCTGGATGTAGTTGCTAGTCTGGGTGTAGTTGCTAGTCTGGGTGAAGTTACTAGTCTGGGTGTAGTTGTTAGTCTGGGTGAAGTTACTAGTCTGGGTGTAGTTGCTAGTCTGGGTGTAGTTGCTAGTCTGGGTGTAGTTGCTAGTCTGGATGTAGATACTAGTCTGGATGTAGTTGCTAGTCTGGATGTAGTTGCTGGTCTGGGTGAAGTTGCTAGTCTGGGTGTATTTGCTAGTCTGGGTGAAGTTGCTAGTCTGGGTGTAGTTGCTAGTCTGGGTGAAGTTACTAGACTGGGTGTAGTTGCTAGTCTGGGTGTAGTTGCTAATATGGATGTAGTTGCTAGTCTGGATGTAGTTGCTAGTCTGTTTGTAGTTGCTAGTCTGGATGTAGTTGCTAGTCTGGATGTAGTTGCTAGTCTTGGTGTAGTTGCTAATCTGGGTGAAGTTACTAGTCTGGGTGTAGTTGCTAATCTGGGTGAAGTTGCTAGTCTGGGTGTAGTTGCTAGTCTGGGTGTAGTTGCTAGTCTGGGTGTAGTTGCTAGTCTGGGTGTAGTTGCTAGTCTGGATGTAGTTGCTAGTCGGGATGTAGTTGCTAGTCTGGATGTAGTTGCTAGTCTGGGTGAAGTTGCTAGTCTGGGTGTAGTTGCTAGACTGGGTGAAGTTACTAGTCTGGGTGTAGTTGCTTGTTTTGGTGAAGTTGCTAGTCTGGGTGTAGTTGGTAGTCTGGGTGGAGTTGCTAGTCTGAGTGTAGTTGCTAGTCTGGATGAAGTTACTAGTCTGGGTGTAGTTGCTAGTCTGGGTGAAGTTGCTAGTCTGGGTGTAGTTACTAGTCTGGGTGTAGTTGCTAGTCTGGGTGTAGTTGCTAGTCTGGGTGTAGTTGCTAGTCTGGATGTAGTTGCTACTCTGGGTGTAGTTGCTAGTCTGGGTGAAGTTGCTAGACTGAGTATAGTTGCTAGTCTGGGTGTAGTTGCTAGTCTGAGTGTAGTTGCTTGTCTGTGTGAAGTTGCTAGTCTGGGTGAAGTTGCTAGTCTGGGTGTAGTTGCTAGTATGGGTGTAGTTGCTAGTCTGGGTGTAGTTGCTAGCCTGGGTGTAGTTGCTAGTCTAGGTGTAGTTGCTATTCTGGGTGTAGTTGCTAGTCTGGATGTAGTTGCTACTCTGGGTGTAGTTGCTAGTCTGGGTGAAGTTTCTAGTTTTGTTGAAGTTACTAGTCTGGGTGAAGTTGCTAGTCTGGGTGTAGTTACTAGTCTGGGTGTAGTTGCTAGTCTGGGTGTAGTTGCTAGTCTGGGTGTAGTTGCTAGTCTGGATGTAGTTGCTACTCTGGATTTAGTTGCTATTTTGGGTGTAGTTGCTAGTCTGGGTGAAGTTACTAGTCTGGGTGTAGTTGCTAGCCTGGGTGTAGTTGCTAGTCTGGATGAAGTTACTAGTCTGGGTGTAGTTGCTAGTCTGGGTGAAGTTACTAGTCTGGGTGTAGTTGCTAGTCTGGGTGTAGTTGCTAGTCTGTGTGTAGTTGCTTGTCTGGATGTAGTTGCTAGTCTGGATGTAGTTGCTAGTCTTGATGTAGTTGCTAGTCTGGGTGAAGTTGCTAGTCTGGGTGTAGTTGCTAGTCTGGGTGAAGTTGCTAGTCTGGGTGTAGTTGCTAGTCTGGGTGAAGTTACAAGACTGGGTGTAGTTGCTAGTCTGGGTGTAGTTGCTAATATGGATGTAGTTGCTAGTCTGGATGTAGTTGCTAGTCTGGGTGTAGTTGCTAGTCTGGGTGAAGTTAATAGTCTGGGTGTAGTTGCTAGTCTGGGTGTAGTTGCTAGTCTGGGTGAAGTTGCTAGTCTGGGTGTAGTTGCTAGTCTGGGTGAAGTTACTAGTCTGGATGTAGTTCCTAGTTTGGGTGTAGTTGCTAGTCTGGTTGAAGTTGCTAGTCTGGGTGTAGTTGCTAGTTTGGGTGAAGTTGCTAGTTTGTGTGTAGTTGCTAGTATGGATGTAGCTGCTAGTCTGGGTGAAGTTGCTAGTCTGGGTGTAGTTGCTAGTCTGGGTGAAGTTGCTAGTCTGGGTGTAGTTGCTAGTCTGGGTGAAGTTACTAGTCTTGGTGTAATTGCTAGTCTGGGTGAAGTTGCTAGTCTGGGTGTAGTTGCTAGTCTGGGTGTAGTTGCTAGTCTGGATGTAGTTGCTAGTCTGGGTGAAGTTGCTAGTCTGGGTGTAGTTGCTAGTCTGGATGTAGTTGCTAGTCTGGGTGAAGTTGCTAGTCTGGGTGTAGTTGCTAGTCTGGGTGTAGTTGCTAGTCTGGGTGTAGTTGCTAGTCTGGGTGTAGTTGCTAGTCTGGGTGAAGTTGCTAGTCTGGGTGTAGTTGCTAGACTGGGTGAAGTTACTAGTCTGGGTGTAGTTGCTTGTCTTGGTGAAGTTGCTAGTCTGGGTGTAGTTGCTAGTCTGGGTGTAGTTGCTAGTCTTGGTGTAGTTGCTAGTTTGGGTGAAGTTGCTAGTCTGGGTGTAGTTGCTAGTCTGAGTGTAGTTGCTAGTATGGATTTAGTTGCTATTCTGGGTGTAGTTGCTAGTCTGGGTGAAGTTACTAGTCTGGGTGTAGTTACTATTCTGGGTGTAGTTGCTAGTCTGGGTGTAGTTGCTAGGCTGGGTGTAGTTGCTAGTCTGGATGTAGTTGCTACTCTGGGTGAAGTTGCTAGTCTGGGTGAAGTTGCTAGTATGGGAGTATTTGATAGTCTGAGTGAAGTTACTAGTCTGGGTGTAGTTGCTAGTCTGAGTGTAGTTGCTAGTATGGATTTAGTTGCTATTCTGGGTGTAGTTGCTAGTCTGGGTGAAGATACTAGTCTGGGTGTAGTTGCTAGCCTGGGTGTAGTTGCTAGTCTGGGTGAAGTTACTAGTCTGGGTGTAGTTGCTAGTCTGGGTGAAGTTACTAGTCTGGGTGTAGTTGCTAGTCTGGGTGTAGTTGCTAGTCTGGGTGTAGTTGCTAGTCTGGATGTAGATACTAGTCTGGATGTAGTTGCTAGTCTGGATGTAGTTGCTGGTCTGGGTGAAGTTGCTAGTCTGGGTGTATTTGCTAGTCTGGGTGAAGTTGCTAGTCTGGGTGTAGTTGCTAGTCTGGGTGAAGTTACTAGACTGAGTGTAGTTGCTAGTCTGGGTGTAGTTGCTAATATGGATGTAGTTGCTAGTCTGGATGTAGTTGCTAGTCTGGGTGTAGTTGCTAGTCTGGGTGAAGTTACTAGTCTGGGTGTAGTTGCTAGTCTGGGTGTAGTTGCTAGTCTGGGTGATGTTACTAGTATGGGTGTAGTTGCTAATCTGGGTGAAGTTACTAGTCTGGATGTAGTTGCTAGTTTGGGTGAAGTTGCTAGTCTGGGTGAAGTTACTAGTCTGGGTGTAGTTGCTAGTCTGGGTGTAGTTGCTAATATGGATGTAGTTGCTAGTCTGAATGTAGTTGCTAGTCTGGGTGTAGTTGCTAGTCTGGGTGAAGTTACTAGTCTGGGTGTAGTTGCTAGTCTGGGTGTAGTTGCTAGTCTGGGTGAAGTTTCTAGTCTGGGTGTAGTTGCTATTCTGGGTGAAGTTACTAGTCTGGATGTAGTTGCTAGTTTGGGTGTAGTTGCTAGTCTGGGTGTAGTTGCTAGTCTGGGTGTAGTTGCTAGTCTGGGTGTAGTTGCTAGTATGGGTGAAGTTGCTAGTCTGGGTGTAGTTGCTAGTCTAGGTGAAGTTGCTAGTCTGGGTGTAGTTGCTAGTATGGATGTAGTTGCTACTCTGGGTGAAGTTGCTAGTCTGGGTGTAGTTGCTAGTCTGGAGGAAGTTGCTAGTCTGGGAGTAGTTGCTAGTCTGGGTGAAGTTACTAGTCTTGGTGTAGTTGCTAGTCTGGGTGAAGTTGATAGTCTGGGTGTAGTTGCTAGTCTGGGTGGAGTTGCTAGTCTGGGTGTAGTTGCTAGTCTGGGTTAAGTTACTAGTCTGGGTGTAGTTGCTAGTCTGGGTGAAGTTTCTAGTCTGGGTGTAGTTACTAGTCTGGGTGTAGTTGCTAGTCTGGGTGTAGTTGCTAGGCTGGGTGTAGTTGCTAGTCTGGATGTAGTTGCTACTCTGGGTGAAGTTGCTAGTCTGGGTGAAGTTGCTAGTCTGGGAGTAGTTGATAGTCTGAGTGAAGTTACTAGTCTTGGTGTAGTTGCTAGTCTGAGTGTAGTTGCTAGTATGGATTTAGTTGCTATTCTGGGTGTAGTTGCTAGTCTGGGTGAAGTTACTAGTCTGGGTGTAGTTACTATTCTGGGTGTAGTTGCTAGTCTGGGTGTAGTTGCTAGGCTGGGTGTAGTTGCTAGTCTGTATGTAGTTGCTACTCTGGGTGAAGTTGCTAGTCTTGGTGAAGTTGCTAGTATGGGAGTATTTGATAGTCTGAGTGAAGTTACTAGTCTGGGTGTAGTTGCTAGTCTGAGTGTAGTTGCTAGTATGGATTTAGTTGCTATTCTGGGTGTAGTTGCTAGTCTGGGTGAAGTTACTAGTCTGGGTGTAGTTGCTAGCCTGGGTGTAGTTGCTAGTCTGGGTGAAGTTACTAGTCTGGGTGTAGTTGCTAGTCTGGGTGAAGTTACTAGTCTGGGTGTAGTTGCTAGTCTGGGTGTAGTTGCTAGTCTGGGTGTAGTTGCTAGTCTGGATGTAGATACTAGTCTGGATGTAGTTGCTAGTCTGGATGTAGTTGCTGGTCTGGGTGAAGTTGCTAGTCTGGGTGTATTTGCTAGTCTGGGTGAAGTTGCTAGTCTGGGTGTAGTTGCTAGTCTGGGTGAAGTTACTAGACTGGGTGTAGTTGCTAATATGGATGTAGTTGCTAGTCTGGATGTAGTTGCTAGTCTGGGTGTAGTTGCTAGTCTGGGTGAAGTTACTAGTCTGGGTGTAGTTGCTAGTCTGGGTGAAGTTACTAGTCTGGGTGTAGTTGCTAGTCTGGGTGTAGTTGCTAGTCTGGGTGTAGTTGCTAGTCTGGATGTAGATACTAGTCTGGATGTAGTTGCTAGTCTGGATGTAGTTGCTGGTCTGGGTGAAGTTGCTAGTCTGGGTGTATTTGCTAGTCTGGGTGAAGTTGCTAGTCTGGGTGTAGTTGCTAGTCTGGGTGAAGTTACTAGACTGGGTGTAGTTGCTAGTCTGGGTGTAGTTGCTAATATGGATGTAGTTGCTAGTCTGGATGTAGTTGCTAGTCTGTTTGTAGTTGCTAGTCTGGATGTAGTTGCTAGTCTGGATGTAGTTGCTAGTCTTGGTGTAGTTGCTAATCTGGGTGAAGTTACTAGTCTGGGTGTAGTTGCTAATCTGGGTGAAGTTGCTAGTCTGGGTGTAGTTGCTAGTCTGGGTGTAGTTGCTAGTCTGGGTGTAGTTGCTAGTCTGGGTGTAGTTGCTAGTCTGGATGTAGTTGCTAGTCTGGATGTAGTTGCTAGTCTGGATGTAGTTGCTAGTCTGGGTGAAGTTGCTAGTCTGGGTGTAGTTGCTAGACTGGGTGAAGTTACTAGTCTGGGTGTAGTTGCTTGTTTTGGTGAAGTTGCTAGTCTGGGTGTAGTTGGTAGTCTGGGTGGAGTTGCTAGTCTGGGTGTAGTTGCTAGTCTGGATGAAGTTACTAGTCTGGGTGTAGTTGCTAGTCTGGGTGAAGTTGCTAGTCTGGGTGTAGTTACTAGTCTGGGTGTAGTTGCTAGTCTGGGTGTAGTTGCTAGTCTGGGTGTAGTTGCTAGTTTGGATGTAGTTGCTACTCTGGGTGTAGTTGCTAGTCTGGGTGAAGTTGCTAGACTGAGTATAGTTGCTAGTCTGGGTGTAGTTGCTAGTCTGAGTGTAGTTGCTTGTCTGTGTGAAGTTGCTAGTCTGGGTGAAGTTGCTAGTCTGGGTGTAGTTGCTAGTATGGGTGTAGTTGCTAGTCTGGGTGTAGTTGCTAGCCTGGGTGTAGTTGCTAGTCTAGGTGTAGTTGCTATTCTGGGTGTAGTTGCTAGTCTGGATGTAGTTGCTACTCTGGGTGTAGTTGCTAGTCTGGGTGAAGTTTCTAGTTTTGGTGAAGTTACTAGTCTGGGTGAAGTTGCTAGTCTGGGTGTAGTTACTAGTCTGGGTGTAGTTGCTAGTCTGGGTGTAGTTGCTAGTCTGGGTGTAGTTGCTAGTCTGGATGTAGTTGCTACTCTGGGTGAAGTTGCTAGTCTGGGTGAAGTTGCAAGTCTGGGAGTAGTTGATAGTCTGAGTGAAGTTACTAGTCTGAGTGTAGTTGCTAGTCTGAGTGTAGTTGCTAATATGGATTTAGTTGCCATTTTGGGTGTAGTTGCTAGTCTGGGTGAAGTTACTAGTCTGGGTGTAGTTGCTAGCCTGGGTGTAGTTGCTAGTCTGGATGAAGTTACTAGTCTGGGTGTAGTTGCTAGTCTGGGTGAAGTTACTAGTCTGGGTGAAGTTGCTAGTCTGGGTGTAGTTGCTAGTCTGTGTGTAGTTGCTAGTCTGGATGTAGTTGCTAGTCTGGATGTAGTTGCTAGTCTGGATGTAGTTGCTAGTCTGGGTGAAGTTGCTAGTCTGGGTGTAGTTGCTAGTCTGGGTGAAGTTGCTAGTCTGGGTGTAGTTGCTAGTCTGGGTGAAGTTACAAGACTGGGTGTAGTTGCTAGTCTGGGTGTAGTTGCTAATATGGATGTAGTTGCTAGTCTGGATGTAGTTGCTAGTCTGGGTGTAGTTGCTAGTCTGGGTGAAGTTAATAGTCTGGGTGTAGTTGCTAGTCTGGGTGTAGTTGCTAGTCTGGGTGAAGTTGCTAGTCTGGGTGTAGTTGCTAGTCTGGGTGAAGTTACTAGTCTTGGTGTAATTGCTAGTCTGGGTGAAGTTGCTAGTCTGGGTGTAGTTGCTAGTCTGGGTGTAGTTGCTAGTCTGGGTGTAGTTGCTAGTCTGGATGTAGTTGCTAGTCTGGATGTAGTTGCTAGTCTGGATGTAGTTGCTAGTCTTGGTGTAATTGCTAGTCTGGGTGAAGTTGCTAGTCTGGGTGTAGTTGCTAGTCTGGGTGTAGTTGCTAGTCTGGATGTAGTTGCTAGTCTGGATGTAGTTGCTAGTCTGGATGTAGTTGCTAGTCTGGGTGAAGTTGCTAGTCTGGGTGTAGTTGCTAGACTGGGTGAAGTTACTAGTCTGGGTGTAGTTGCTTGTCTTGGTGAAGTTGTTAGTCTGGGTGTAGTTGCTAGTCTGGGTGTAGTTGCTAGTCTGGGTGTAGTTGCTAGTTTGGGTGAAGTTGCTAGTCTGGGTGTAGTTGCTAGTCTGGGTGTAGTTGCTAGTATGGATTTAGTTGCTATTCTGGGTGTAGTTGCTAGTCTGGGTGAAGTTACTAGTCTGGGTGTAGTTACTATTCTGGGTGTAGTTGCTAGTCTGGGTGTAGTTGCTAGGCTGGGTGTAGTTGCTAGTCTGGATGTAGTTGCTACTCTGGGTGAAGTTGCTAGTCTGGGTGAAGTTGCTAGTATGGGAGTATTTGATAGTCTGAGTGAAGTTACTAGTCTGGGTGTAGTTGCTAGTCTGAGTGTAGTTGCTAGTATGGATTTAGTTGCTATTCTGGGTGTAGTTGCTAGTCTGGGTGAAGTTACTAGTCTGGGTGTAGTTGCTAGCCTGGGTGTAGTTGCTAGTCTGGGTGAAGTTACTAGTCTGGGTGTAGTTGCTAGTCTGGGTGAAGTTACTAGTCTGGGTGTAGTTGCTAGTCTGGGTGTAGTTGCTAGTCTGGGTGTAGTTGCTAGTCTGGATGTAGATACTAGTCTGGATGTAGTTGCTAGTCTGGATGTAGTTGCTGGTCTGGGTGAAGTTGCTTGTCTGGGTGTATTTGCTAGTCTGGGTGAAGTTGCTAGTCTGGGTGTAGTTGCTAGTCTGGGTGAAGTTACTAGACTGGGTGTAGTTGCTAGTCTGGGTGTAGTTGCTAATATGGATGTAGTTGCTAGTCTGGATGTAGTTGCTAGTCTGGGTGTAGTTGCTAGTCTGGGTGAAGTTACTAGTCTGGGTGTAGTTGCTAGTCTGGGTGTAGTTGCTAGTCTGGGTGAAGTTACTAGTCTGGGTGTAGTTGCTAATCTGGGTGAAGTTACTAGTCTGGATGTAGTTGCTAGTTTGGGTGAAGTTACTAGTCTGGATGTAGTTGCTAGTCTGGGTGTAGTTGCTAGTCTGGGTGAAGTTACTAGACTGGGTGTAGTTGCTAGTCTGGGTGTAGTTGCTAGTCTGGGTGTAGTTGCTAGTCTGGGTGTAGTTGCTAGTCTGGGTGTAGTTGCTAGTCTGGATGTAGTTGCTACTCTGGGTGTAGTTGCTAGTCTGGGTGAAGTTGCTAGACTGAGTATAGTTGCTAGTCTGGGTGTAGTTGCTAGTCTGAATGTAGTTACTAGACTGGGTGTAGTTGCTAGTCTGGGTGTAGTTGCTAATATGGATGTAGTTGCTAGTCTGGGTGTAGTTGCTAATATGGATGTAGTTGCTAGTCTGGATGTAGATACTAGTCTGGATGTAGTTGCTAGTCTGGATGTAGTTGCTGGTCTGGGTGAAGTTGCTACTCTGGGTGTAGTTGCTAGTCTGGGTGAAGTTTCTAGTTTTGGTGAAGTTACTAGTCTGGGTGAAGTTGCTAGTCTGGGTGTAGTTGCTAATCTGGGTGAAGTTGCTAGTCTGGGTGTAGTTGCTAGTCTGGGTGTAGTTGCTAGTCTGGGTGTAGTTGCTAGTCTGGGTGTAGTTGCTAGTCTGGATGTAGTTGCTACTCTGGATTTAGTTGCTATTTTGGGTGTAGTTGCTAGTCTGGGTGAAGTTACTAGTCTGGGTGTAGTTGCTAGCCTGGGTGTAGTTGCTAGTCTGGATGAAGTTACTAGTCTGGGTGTAGTTGCTAGTCTGGATGAAGTTACTAGTCTGGGTGTAGTTGCTAGTCTGGGTGAAGTTACTAGTCTGGGTGTAGTTGCTAGTCTGGGTGTAGTTGCTAGTCTGGATGTAGTTGCTAGTCTGGATGTAGTTGCTAGTCTGGGTGAAGTTGCTAGTCTGGGTGTAGTTGCTAGTCTGGGTGAAGTTGCTAGTCTGGGTGTAGTTGCTAGTCTGGGTGAAGTTACAAGACTGGGTGTAGTTGCTAGTCTGGGTGTAGTTGCTAATATGGATGTAGTTGCTAGTCTGGATGTAGTTGCTAGTCTGGGTGTAGTTGCTAGTCTGGGTGAAGTTAATAGTCTGGGTGTATTGCTAGTCTGGGTGTAGTTGCTAGTCTGGGTGAAGTTGCTAGTCTGGGTGTAGTTGCTAGTCTGGGTGAAGTTACTAGTCTGGGTGTAGTTGCTAGTTTGGGTGAAGTTGCTAGTTTGTGTGTAGTTGCTAGTATGGATGTAGCTGCTAGTCTGGGTGAAGTTGCTAGTCTGGGTGTAGTTGCTAGTCTGGGTGAAGTTGCTAGTCTGGGTGTAGTTGCTAGTCTGGGTGAAGTTACTAGTCTTGGTGTAATTGCTAGTCTGGGTGAAGTTGCTAGTCTGGGTGTAGTTGCTAGTCTGGGTGTAGTTGCTAGTCTGGATGTAGTTGCTAGTCTGGATGTAGTTGCTAGTCTGGGTGAAGTTGCTAGTCTGGGTGTAGTTGCTAGACTGGGTGAAGTTACTAGTCTGGGTGTAGTTGCTTGTCTTGGTGAAGTTGCTAGTCTGGGTGTAGTTGCTAGTCTGGGTGTAGTTGCTAGTCTTGGTGTAGTTGCTAGTTTGGGTGAAGTTGCTAGTCTGGGTGTAGTTGCTAGTCTGAGTGTAGTTGCTAGTATGGATTTAGTTGCTATTCTGGGTGTAGTTGCTAGTCTGGGTGAAGTTACTAGTCTGGGTGTAGTTACTATTCTGGGTGTAGTTGCTAGTCTGGGTGTAGTTGCTAGGCTGGGTGTAGTTGCTAGTCTGGATGTAGTTGCTACTCTGGGTGAAGTTGCTAGTCTGGGTGAAGTTGCTAGTATGGGAGTATTTGATAGTCTGAGTGAAGTTACTAGTCTGGGTGTAGTTGCTAGTCTGAGTGTAGTTGCTAGTATGGATTTAGTTGCTATTCTGGGTGTAGTTGCTAGTCTGGGTGAAGATACTAGTCTGTGTGTAGTTGCTAGCCTGGGTGTAGTTGCTAGTCTGGGTGAAGTTACTAGTCTGGGTGTAGTTGCTAGTCTGGGTGAAGTTACTAGTCTGGGTGTAGTTGCTAGTCTGGGTGTAGTTGCTAGTCTGGGTGTAGTTGCTAGTCTGGATGTAGATACTAGTCTGGATGTAGTTGCTAGTCTGGATGTAGTTGCTGGTCTGGGTGAAGTTGCTAGTCTGGGTGTATTTGCTAGTCTGGGTGAAGTTGCTAGTCTGGGTGTAGTTGCTAGTCTGGGTGAAGTTACTAGACTGGGTGTAGTTGCTAGTCTGGGTGTAGTTGCTAATATGGATGTAGTTGCTAGTCTGGATGTAGTTGCTAGTCTGGGTGTAGTTGCTAGTCTGGGTGAAGTTACTAGTCTCGGTGTAGTTGCTAGTCTGGGTGTAGTTGCTAGTCTGGGTGAAGTTACTAGTATGGGTGTAGTTGCTAATCTGGGTGAAGTTACTAGTCTGGATGTAGTTGCTAGTTTGGGTGAAGTTGCTAGTCTGGGTGAAGTTACTAATCTGGGTGTAGTTGCTAATCTGGGTGTAGTTGCTAATATGGATGTAGTTGCTAGTCTGAATGTAGTTGCTAGTCTGGGTGTAGTTGCTAGTCTGGGTGAAGTTACTAGTCTGGGTGTAGTTGCTAGTCTGGGTGTAGTTGCTAGTCTGGGTGAAGTTTCTAGTCTGGGTGTAGTTGCTATTCTGGGTGAAGTTACTAGTCTGGATGTAGTTGCTAGTTTGGGTGTAGTTGCTAGTCTGGGTGTAGTTGCTAGTCTGGGTGTAGTTGCTAGTCTGGGTGTAGTTGCTAGTATGGGTGAAGTTGCTAGTCTGGGTGTAGTTGCTAGTCTAGGTGAAGTTGCTAGTCTGGGTGTAGTTGCTAGTATGGATGTAGTTGCTACTCTGGGTGAAGTTGCTAGTCTGGGTGTAGTTGCTAGTCTGGGTGAAGTTGCTAGTCTGGGAGTAGTTGCTAGTCTGGGTGAAGTTACTAGTCTTGGTGTAGTTGCTAGTCTGGGTGAAGTTGCTAGTCTGGGTGTAGTTGCTAGTCTGGGTGGAGTTGCTAGTCTGGGTGTAGTTGCTAGTCTGGGTTAAGTTACTAGTCTGGGTGTAGTTGCTAGTCTGGGTGAAGTTGCTAGTCTGGGAGTAGTTGATAGTCTGAGTGAAGTTACTAGTCTGGGTGTAGTTGCTAGTCTGAGTGTAGTTGCTAGTATGGATTTAGTTGCTATTCTGGGTGTAGTTGCTAGTCTGGGTGAAGTTACTAGTCTGGGTGTAGTTACTATTCTGGGTGTAGTTGCTAGTCTGGGTGTAGTTGCTAGGCTGGGTGTAGTTGCTAGTCTGGATGTAGTTGCTACTCTGGGTGAAGTTGCTAGTCTTGGTGAAGTTGCTAGTATGGGAGTATTTGATAGTCTGAGTGAAGTTACTAGTCTGGGTGTAGTTGCTAGTCTGAGTGTAGTTGCTAGTATGGATTTAGTTGCTATTCTGGGTGTAGTTGCTAGTCTGGGTGAAGTTACTAGTCTGGGTGTAGTTGCTAGCCTGGGTGTAGTTGCTAGTCTGGGTGAAGTTACTAGTCTGGGTGTAGTTGCTAGTCTGGGTGAAGTTACTAGTCTGGGTGTAGTTGCTAGTCTGGGTGTAGTTGCTAGTCTGGGTGTAGTTGCTAGTCTGGATGTAGATACTAGTCTGGATGTAGTTGCTAGTCTGGATGTAGTTGCTGGTCTGGGTGAAGTTGCTAGTCTGGGTGTATTTGCTAGTCTGGGTGAAGTTGCTAGTCTGGGTGTAGTTGCTAGTCTGGGTGAAGTTACTAGACTGGGTGTAGTTGCTAATATGGATGTAGTTGCTAGTCTGGATGTAGTTGCTAGTCTGGGTGTAGTCGCTAGTCTGGGTGAAGTTACTAGTCTGGGTTTAGTTGCTAGTCTGGGTGAAGTTACTAGTCTGGGTGTAGTTGCTAGTCTGGGTGTAGTTGCTAGTCTGGGTGTAGTTGCTAGTCTGGATGTAGATACTAGTCTGGATGTAGTTGCTAGTCTGGATGTAGTTGCTGGTCTGGGTGAAGTTGCTAGTCTGGGTGTATTTGCTAGTCTGGGTGAAGTTGCTAGTCTGGGTGTAGTTGCTAGTCTGGGTTAAGTTACTAGACTGGGTGTAGTTGCTAGTCTGGGTGTAGTTGCTAATATGGATGTAGTTGCTAGTCTGGATGTAGTTGCTAGTCTGTTTGTAGTTGCTAGTCTGGATGTAGTTGCTAGTCTGGATGTAGTTGCTAGTCTTGGTGTAGTTGCTAATCTGGGTGAAGTTACTAGTCTGGGTGTAGTTGCTAATCTGGGTGAAGTTGCTAGTCTGGGTGTAGTTGCTAGTCTGGGTGTAGTTGCTAGTCTGGGTGTAGTTGCTAGTCTGGGTGTAGTTGCTAGTCTGGATGTAGTTGCTAGTCTGGATGTAGTTGCTAGTCTGGATGTAGTTGCTAGTCTGGGTGAAGTTGCTAGTCTGGGTGTAGTTGCTAGACTGGGTGAAGTTACTAGTCTGGGTGTAGTTGCTTGTTTTGGTGAAGTTGCTAGTCTGGGTGTAGTTGGTAGTCTGGGTGGAGTTGCTAGTCTGGGTGTAGTTGCTAGTCTGGATGAAGTTACTAGTCTGGGTGTAGTTGCTAGTCTGGGTGAAGTTG
Organism: Lamellibrachia columna; assembly: GCA_963662155.1. Classification (NCBI taxonomy): domain Eukaryota; kingdom Metazoa; phylum Annelida; class Polychaeta; order Sabellida; family Siboglinidae; genus Lamellibrachia; species Lamellibrachia columna. The sequence continues at coordinate 51,783,068 of OY759262.1, forward strand.
CTAGTCTGGGTGTAGTTACTAGTCTGGGTGTAGTTGCTAGTCTGGGTGTAGTTGCTAGTATGGGTGTAGTTGCTAGTCTGGATGTAGTTGCTACTCTGGGTGTAGTTGCTAGTCTGGGTGAAGTTGCTAGACTGAGTATAGTTGCTAGTCTGGGTGTAGTTGCTAGTCTGAGTGTAGTTGCTTGTCTGTGTGAAGTTGCTAGTCTGGGTGAAGTTGCTAGTCTGGGTGTAGTTGCTAGTATGGGTGTAGTTGCTAGTCTGGGTGTAGTTGCTAGCCTGGGTGTAGTTGCTAGTCTAGGTGTAGTTGCTATTCTGGGTGTAGTTGCTAGTCTGGATGTAGTTGCTACTCTGGGTGTAGTTGCTAGTCTGGGTGAAGTTTCTAGTTTTGGTGAAGTTACTAGTCTGGGTGAAGTTGCTAGTCTGGGTGTAGTTACTAGTCTGGGTGTAGTTGCTAGTCTGGGTGTAGTTGCTAGTCTGGGTGTAGTTGCTAGTCTGGATGTAGTTGCTACTCTGGGTGAAGTTGCTAGTCTGGGTGAAGTTGCAAGTCTGGGAGTAGTTGATAGTCTGAATGAAGTTACTAGTCTGAGTGTAGTTGCTAGTCTGAGTGTAGTTGCTAATATGGATTTAGTTGCCATTTTGGGTGTAGTTGCTAGTCTGGGTTAAGTTACTAGTCTGGGTGTAGTTGCTAGCCTGGGTGTAGTTGCTAGTCTGGATGAAGTTACTAGTCTGGGTGTAGTTGCTAGTCTGGGTGAAGTTACTAGTCTGGGTGAAGTTGCTAGTCTGGGTGTAGTTGCTAGTCTGTGTGTAGTTGCTAGTATGGATGTAGTTGCTAGTCTGGATGTAGTTGCTAGTCTGGATGTAGTTGCTATTCTGGGTGAAGTTGCTAGTCTGGGTGTAGTTGCTAGTCTGGGTGAAGTTGCTAGTCTGGGTGTAGTTGCTAGTCTGGGTGAAGTTACAAGACTGGGTGTAGTTGCTAGTCTGGGTGTAGTTGCTAATATGGATGTAGTTGCTAGTCTGGATGTAGTTGCTAGTCTGGGTGTAGTTGCTAGTCTGGGTGAAGTTAATAGTCTGGGTGTAGTTGCTAGTCTGGGTGTAGTTGCTAGTCTGGTTGAAGTTGCTAGTCTGGGTGTAGTTGCTAGTCTGGGTGAAGTTACTAGTCTTGGTGTAATTGCTAGTCTGGGTGAAGTTGCTAGTCTGGGTGTAGTTGCTAGTCTGGGTGTAGTTGCTAGTCTGGATGTAGTTGCTAGTCTGGATGTAGTTGCTAGTCTGGATGTAGTTGCTAGTCTTGATGTAGTTGCTAGTCTGGGTGAAGTTGCTAGTCTGGGTGTAGTTGCTAGACTGGGTGAAGTTACTAGTCTGGGTGTAGTTGCTTGTCTTGGTGAAGTTGCTAGTCTGGGTGTAGTTGCTAGTCTGGGTGTAGTTGCTAGTCTGGGTGTAGTTGCTAGTTTGGGTGAAGTTGCTAGTCTGGGTGTAGTTGCTAGTCTGGGTGTAGTTGCTAGTATGGATTTAGTTGCTATTCTGGGTGTAGTTGCTAGTCTGGGTGAAGTTACTAGTCTGGGTGTAGTTACTATTCTGGGTGTAGTTGCTAGTCTGGGTGTAGTTTCTAGGCTGGGTGTAGTTGCTAATCTGGATGTAGTTGCTACTCTGGGTGAAGTTGCTAGTCTGGGTGAAGTTGCTAGTATGGGAGTATTTGATAGTCTGAGTGAAGTTACTAGTCTGGGTGTAGTTGCTAGTCTGAGTGTAGTTGCTAGTATGGATTTAGTTGCTATTCTGGGTGTAGTTGCTAGTCTGAGTGAAGTTACTAGTCTGGGTGTAGTTGCTAGCCTGGGTGTAGTTGCTAGTCTGGGTGAAGTTACTAGTCTGGGTGTAGTTGCTAGTCTGGGTGAAGTTACTAGTCTGGGTGTAGTTGCTAGTCTGGGTGTAGTTGCTAGTCTGGGTGTAGTTGCTAGTCTGGATGTAGATACTAGTCTGGATGTAGTTGCTAGTCTGGATGTAGTTGCTGGTCTGGGTGAAGTTGCTTGTCTGGGTGTATTTGCTAGTCTGGGTGAAGTTGCTAGTCTGGGTGTAGTTGCTAGTCTGGGTGAAGTTACTAGACTGGGTGTAGTTGCTAGTCTGGGTGTAGTTGCTAATATGGATGTAGTTGCTAGTCTGGATGTAGTTGCTAGTCTGGGTGTAGTTGCTAGTCTGGGTGAAGTTACTAGTCTGGGTGTAGTTGCTAGTCTGGGTGTAGTTGCTAGTCTGGGTGAAGTTACTAGTCTGGGTGTAGTTGCTAATCTGGGTGAAGTTACTAGTCTGGATGTAGTTGCTAGTTTGGGTGAAGTTACTAGTCTGGATGTAGTTGCTAGTCTGGGTGTAGTTGCTAGTCTGGGTGAAGTTACTAGACTGGGTGTAGTTGCTAGTCTGGGTGTAGTTGCTAATATGGATGTAGTTGCTAGTCTGGATGTAGTTGCTAGTCTGGGTGTAGTTGCTAGTCTGGGTGAAGTTACTAGTCTGGATGTAGTTGCTAGTTTGGGTGTAGTTGCTAGTCTGTTTGTAGTTACTAGTCTGGGTGTAGTTGCTAGTCTGGGTGTAGTTGCTAGTCTGGGTGTAGTTGCTAGTATGGATGTAGTTGCTAGTCTGAATGTAGTTGCTAGTCTGGGTGAAGTTACTAGTCTGGGTGTAGTTGCTAGTCTGGGTGTAGTTGCTAGTCTGTTTGTAGTTGCTAGTCTGGGTGTAGTTGCTAGTCTGGGTGAAGTTGCTAGTCTGGGTGTAGTTGCTAGTATGGATGTAGTTGCTAGTCTGGGTGAAGTTGCTAGTCTGGGTGTAGTTGCTAGTCTGGGTGAAGTTGCTAGTCTGGGTGTAGTTGCTAGTCTGGGTGAAGTTACTAGTCTTGGTGTAGTTGCTAATCTGGGTGAAGTTGCTAGTCTGGGTGTAGTTGCTAGTCTGGGTGTAGTTGCTAGTCTGGGTGTAGTTGCTAGTCTGGGTGTAGTTGCTAGTCTGGATGTAATTGCTAGTCTGGATGTAGTTGCTAGTCTGGATGTAGTTGCTAGTCTGGGTGAAGTTGCTAGTCTGGGTGTAGTTGCTAGACTGGGTGAAGTTACTAGTCTGGGTGTAGTTGCTTGTTTTGGTGAAGTTGCTAGTCTGGGTGTAGTTGGTAGTCTGGGTGGAGTTGCTAGTCTGGGTGAAGTTGCTAGTCTGGATGAATTTACTAGTCTGGGTGTAGTTGCTAGTCTGGGTGAAGTTGCTAGTCTGGGTGTAGTTACTAGTCTGGGTGTAGTTGCTAGTCTGGGTGTAGTTGCTAGTCTGGGTGTAGTTGCTAGTCTGGATGTAGTTGCTACGCTGGGTGTAGTTGCTAGTCTGGGTGAAGTTGCTAGACTGAGTATAGTTGCTAGTCTGGGTGTAGTTGCTAGTCTGAGTGTAGTTGCTTGTCTGTGTGAAGTTGCTAGTCTGGGTGAAGTTGCTAGTCTGGGTGTAGTTGCTAGTATGGGTGTAGTTGCTAGTCTGGGTGTAGTTGCTAGCCTGGGTGTAGTTGCTAGTCTAGGTGTAGTTGCTATTCTGGGTGTAGTTGCTAGTCTGGATGTAGTTGCTACTCTGGGTGTAGTTGCTAGTCTGGGTGAAGTTTCTAGTTTTGGTGAAGTTACTAGTCTGGGTGAAGTTGCTAGTCTGGGTGTAGTTACTAGTCTGGGTGTAGTTGCTAGTCTGGGTGTAGTTGCTAGTCTGGGTGTAGTTGCTAGTCTGGATGTAGTTGCTACTCTGGGTGAAGTTGCTAGTCTGGGTGAAGTTGCTAGTCTGGGAGTAGTTGATAGTCTGAGTGAAGTTACTAGTCTGGGTGTAGTTGCTAGTCTGAGTGTAGTTGCTAATATGGATTTAGTTGCTATTTTGGGTGTAGTTGCTAGTCTGGGTGAAGTTACTAGTCTGGGTGTAGTTGCTAGCCTGGGTGTAGTTGCTAGTCTGGATGAAGTTACTAGTCTGGGTGTAGTTGCTAGTCTGGGTGAAGTTACTAGTCTGGGTGTAGTTGCTAGTCTGGGTGTAGTTGCTAGTCTGTGTGTGTGTAGTTGCTAGTCTGGATGTAGTTGCTAGTCTGGATGTAGTTGCTAGTCTGGATGTATTTGCTAGTCTGGGTGAAGTTGCTAGTCTGGGTGAAGTTGCTAGTCTGGGTGTAGTTGCTAGTCTGGGTGAAGTTGCTAGTCTGGGTGTAGTTGCTAGTCTGGGTGAAGTTACTAGACTGGGTGTAGTTGCTAGTCTGGGTGTAGTTGCTAATATGGATGTAGTTGCTAGTCTGGATGTAGTTGCTAGTCTGGGTGTAGTTGCTAGTCTGGGTGAAGTTAATAGTCTGGGTGTAGTTGCTAGTCTGGGTGTAGTTGCTAGTCTGGGTGAAGTTGCTAGTCTGGGTGTAGTTGCTAGTCTGGGTGAAGTTACTAGTCTGGGTGTAGTTGCTAGTCTGGGTGAAGTTGCTAGTCTGGGTGAAGTTAATAGTCTGGGTGTAGTTGCTAGTCTGGGTGTAGTTGCTAGTCTGGGTGAAGTTGCTAGTCTGGGTGTAGTTGCTAGTCTGGGTGAAGTTACTAGTCTGGGTGTAGTTGCTAGTCTGGGTGAAGTTGCTAGTCTGGGTGTAGTTCCTAGTTTGGGTGTAGTTGCTAGTCTGGTTGAAGTTGCTAGTCTGGGTGTAGTTGCTAGTTTGGGTGAAGTTGCTAGTTTGTGTGTAGTTGCTAGTATGGATGTAGCTGCTAGTCTGGGTGAAGTTGCTAGTCTGGGTGTAGTTGCTAGTCTGGGTGAAGTTGCTAGTCTTGGTGTAGTTGCTAGTCTGGGTGAAGTTACTAGTCTTGGTGTAATTGCTAGTCTGGGTGAAGTTGCTAGTCTGGGTGAAGTTGCTAGTCTGGGTGTAGTTGCTAGTCTGGGTGTAGTTGCTAGTCTGGATGTAGTTGCTAGTCTGGATGTAGTTGCTAGACTGAGTATAGTTGCTAGTCTGGGTGTAGTTGCTAGTCTGAGTGTAGTTGCTTGTCTGTGTGAAGTTGCTAGTCTGGGTGAAGTTGCTAGTCTGGGTGTAGTTGCTAGTATGGGTGTAGTTGCTAGTCTGGGTGTAGTTGCTAGCCTGGGTGTAGTTGCTAGTCTAGGTGTAGTTGCTATTCTGGGTGTAGTTGCTAGTCTGGATGTAGTTGCTACTCTGGGTGTAGTTGCTAGTCTGGGTGAAGTTTCTAGTTTTGGTGAAGTTACTAGTCTGGGTGAAGTTGCTAGTCTGGGTGTAGTTACTAGTCTGGGTGTAGTTGCTAGTCTGGGTGTAGTTGCTAGTCTGGGTGTAGTTGCTAGTCTGGATGTAGTTGCTACTCTGGGTGAAGTTGCTAGTCTGGGTGAAGTTGCTAGTCTGGGAGTAGTTGATAGTCTGAGTGAAGTTACTAGTCTGGGTGTAGTTGCTAGTCTGAGTGTAGTTGCTAATATGGATTTAGTTGCTATTTTGGGTGTAGTTGCTAGTCTGGGTGAAGTTACTAGTCTGGGTGTAGTTGCTAGCCTGGGTGTAGTTGCTAGTCTGGATGAAGTTACTAGTCTGGGTGCAGTTGCTAGTCTGGGTGAAGTTACTAGTCTGGGTGTAGTTGCTAGTCTGGGTGTAGTTGCTAGTCTGTGTGTAGTTGCTAGTCTGGATTTAGTTGCTAGTCTGGATGTAGTTGCTAGTCTGGATGTAGTTGCTAGTCTGGGTGAAGTTGCTAGTCTGGGTGAAGTTGCTAGTCTGGGTGTAGTTGCTAGTCTGGGTGAAGTTGCTAGTCTGGGTGTAGTTGCTAGTCTGGGTGAAGTTACTAGACTGGGTGTAGTTGCTAGTCTGGGTGTAGTTGCTAGTCTGGGTGTAGTTGCTAGTCTGGGTGTAGTTGCTAGTCTGGATGTAGTTGCTACTCTGGGTGTAGTTGCTAGTCTGGGTGAAGTTGCTAGACTGAGTATAGTTGCTAGTCTGGGTGTAGTTGCTAGTCTGAGTGTAGTTGCTTGTCTGTGTGAAGTTGCTAGTCTGGGTGAAGTTGCTAGTCTGGGTGTAGTTGCTAGTCTGGGTGTAGTTGCTAGTCTGGGTGTAGTTGCTAGTCTGGATGTAGTTGCTACTCTGGGTGAAGTTGCTAGTCTGGGTGAAGTTGCTAGTCTGGGAGTAGTTGATAGTCTGAGTGAAGTTACTAGTCTGGGTGTAGTTGCTAGTCTGAGTGTAGTTGCTAATATGGATTTAGTTGCTATTTTGGGTGTAGTTGCTAGTCTGGGTGAAGTTACTAGTCTGGGTGTAGTTGCTAGCCTGGGTGTAGTTGCTAGTCTGGATGAAGTTACTAGTCTGGGTGTAGTTGCTAGTCTGGGTGAAGTTACTAGTCTGGGTGTAGTTGCTAGTCTGGGTGTAGTTGCTAGTCTGTGTGTAGTTGCTAGTCTGGATGTAGTTGCTAGTCTGGATGTAGTTGCTAGTCTGGATGTAGTTGCTAGTCTGGGTGAAGTTGCTAGTCTGGGTGAAGTTGCTAGTCTGGGTGTAGTTGCTAGTCTGGGTGAAGTTGCTAGTCTGGGTGTAGTTGCTAGTCTGGGTGAAGTTACTAGACTGGGTGTAGTTGCTAGTCTGGGTGTAGTTGCTAATATGGATGTAGTTGCTAGTCTGGATGTAGTTGCTAGTCTGGGTGTAGTTGCTAGTCTGGGTGAAGTTAATAGTCTGGGTGTAGTTGCTAGTCTGGGTGTAGTTGCTAGTCTGGGTGAAGTTGCTAGTCTGGGTGTAGTTGCTAGTCTGGGTGAAGTTACTAGTCTGGATGTAGTTCCTAGTTTGGGTGTAGTTGCTAGTCTGGTTGAAGTTGCTAGTCTGGGTGTAGTTGCTAGTTTGGGTGAAGTTGCTAGTTTGTGTGTAGTTGCTAGTATGGATGTAGCTGCTAGTCTGGGTGAAGTTGCTAGTCTGGGTGTAGTTGCTAGTCTGGGTGAAGTTGCTAGTCTGGGTGTAGTTGCTAGTCTGGGTGAAGTTACTAGTCTTGGTGTAATTGCTAGTCTGGGTGAAGTTGCTAGTCTGGGTGAAGTTGCTAGTCTGGGTGTAGTTGCTAGTCTGGGTGTAGTTGCTAGTCTGGATGTAGTTGCTAGTCTGGATGTAGTTGCTAGTCTGGATGTAGTTGCTAGTCTGGGTGAAGTTGCTAGTCTGGGTGTAGTTGCTAGACTGGGTGAAGTTACTAGTCTGGGTGTAGTTGCTTGTCTTGGTGAAGTTGCTAGTCTGGGTGTAGTTGCTAGTCTGGGTGTAGTTGCTAGTCTGGGTGTAGTTGCTAGTTTGGGTGAAGTTGCTAGTCTGGGTGAAGTTGCTAGTCTGGATGTAGTTGCTAGTCTGGGTGTAGTTGCTAGTCTGGGTGAAGTAGCTAGTCTGGGTGAAGTTGCTAGTTTGGATGTAGTTGCTAGTCTGGGTGTAGTTGCTAGTCTGGGTGTAGTTACTAGTCTGGGTGAAGTTGCTAGTCTGGGTGAAGTTGCTAGTATGGATGTAGTTGCTAGTCTGGGTGAAGTTGCTAGTTTGGATATAGTTGCTAGTATGGATGTAGTTGCTAGTTTGGATGTAGTTGCTAGTCTGGGTGTAGTTGCTAGTCTGGGTGTAGTTACTAGTCTGAGTGAATTTGCTAGTCTGGGTGAAGTTGCTAGTATGGATGTAGTTGCTAGTCTGGGTGTAGTTGCTAGTTTGGATGTAGTTGCTAGTATGGATGTAGTTGCTAGTTTAGGTAAAGTTGCTAGTCTGGGTGAAGTTGCTAGTCTTGGAGTAGTTGCTTGTCTGGGTGTAGTTGCTCATATGGATGTAGTTGCTAGTATGGATGTAGTTGCTAGTTTGGATGTAGTTGCTAGTCTGGGTGTAGTTGCTAGTCTGGGTGTATTTATTAGTCTGAGTGAAGTTGCTAGTCTGGGTGAAGTTGCTAGTATGGATGTAGTTGCTAGTCTGAGTGTAGTTGCTAGTCTGGGTGTAGTTGCTAGTCTGGATGTAGTTGCTAGTTTGGATGTAGTTGCTAGTCTGGGTGTAGTTGCTAGTCTGGGTGAAGTTGCTAGTCTTGGTGTAGTTGCTAGTCTGGGTGTAGTTGCTAGTCTGGGTGAAGTTGCTAGTCTGGGTGAAGTTACTAGTTTGGGTGAAGTTGCTAGTCTGGGTGTAGTTGCTAGTATGGATGTAGTTGCTAGTCTGGGTGAAGTTGCTAGTCTGGGTGTAGTTGCTAGTCTGGATGTAGTTGCTAGTTTGGGTGTAGTTGGTAGTCTGGGTGAAGTTACTAGTCTGGGTGTAGTTGCTAGTCTGGGTGTAGTTGCTAGTTTGGGTGAAGTTGCTAGTCTGGGTGTAGTTGCTAGTATGGATGTAGTTGCTAGTCTGGGTGAAGTTGCTAGTCTGGGTGTAGTTGCTAGTCTGGATGTAGTTGCTAGTTTGGGTGTAGTTGGTAGCCTGGGTGAAGTTACTAGTCTGGGTGTAGTTGCTAGTCTGGGTGTAGTTGCTAGTTTGGGTGTAGTTGCTAGTCTGGGTGAAGTTTCTAGTCTGGGTGTAGTTGCTAGTCTGGGTGAAGTTACTAGTCTGGGTGTAGTTACTAGTCTGGGTGAAGTTGCTAGTGTGGGTGTAGTTGCTAGTCTGGGTGTAGTTGCTAGTCTGGGTGTAGTTGCTAGTCTGGGTGTAGTTACTAGTTTGTGTGTAGTTACTAGTCTGGGTGAAGTTACTAGTCTGGGTGAAGTTGCTAGTTTGGGTGTAGTTGCTAGTCTGGTTGAAGTTGAGATAAAAGTCTGCATAATAACATTAGCATAAAGCAGACACTGGTGTCGTTAACATAATCTTGATAGGTACATGTATACGATAGTCTACAAGTACAGGCAATCTTTAATCACGTGGCCCTGTCAGTAAATGTATAATCTGCAATGTATATGATCCTTCGCAAAAGCATTCGTGCATATTCGTGTGTCACCTGTGTACATGTTGTGAATTTGAATTATGTTTGATGATAGTTTAGTATATACATTGATATTGTATTTGCATGTCATTCTTTTAATATATTTGTTATTAAATATATAGGCATGACCTAAAATACAACAAGAAATAGAAGAAGCGGTTTGCGTCGGATGTGTTTTAAAATCATAATTTAGTTTTGCTTATGTAGAGACCTCATTATGTTAGCACTACGTCATCGTTTTTTGAAATGCAACTTAACATAGTTCGATCCACAACATATTCGTACATGAAATTGCAGCTGATGTAGCTGTATGTTGTATGTACATTATGCTAAGATAATAAATATTTTCATATGTCACACTTTTATAAGAGTTCCACACATCATTGCAATAAATACCAACGAAGTATAAGTTTCTGTCAGTCATTGGTGTCCAACGCACACTGTATTTTAACTCATGTCGACTACGTAAGAAACAAAATGCACGTCACACTACTAATGGTTAAATAAACACGTACGTCAATATCATAGTAATTTAATCGTTCAACTTCACAAATTAATACAATAGCATACGTCCACGTCGCTCAACCAGATTGGATTACGTCTAACGTATCCACGGTCCTGGGCGATGCCACGGTTGTGGGTTTGGCCAAAACGGACCCGGTCTCGGCCATGGTCCTGGCATCGGCCAGGGTTCTTGCCATGGTCCGGGGTTTGGAGGTCCAGGCCACATCAGTTCTCCAATCGGCTGCCTTAACGACCGTTTCTCCCTGGGACTTTGGTCTTCTAGTATCGGACTGGAATGTTACAAAACAAAACGGTTTCGTATTGCTCGATGGGGAGGGGTCGTGATATAGGGAGCGCAACTTCCAACCTATATCGTGAATGAGGACGAGGTAGAATGTGATTGAGCGTTACATAGCGTTTTCAAAATAACGCAGCATTGTTTTCCATCACATACATTGTGATCAGTCATACTTTTTTATTACCACCGATTGTTGTGTCAAATCAAAGCTAATGAAATGAAACAAATATTATCAAAAATAGTAAGCCCACTGTATGAGTGTAACTTGTGTTTTAACACTGGGAAGGGACAGGCAGGGGTGGGAGGATGAGTGAGAGAGTGAGTCTATTTTCCGAAACTTTATATGTACATACAAAATATACAAAACGAAAAGAGTACAAACAGGTAATTAGTAATACAGCTTCAGGTTAACAGCGGAGCCACGTGGCTGTAGCCAGTTAGGCAAACACAAGTATAGCGAAAAACATCTCATGTAGAAATACGCTTAATACGTCCCATGTAGAAATAAAACAAGTCCCTTAAAATATGTCACGCATACCATGATGATATAATTGTTGAATATAATGCTGCATGACATTTCGTTTTCTATATATTGACGAATTCATTGTTTATTTCTTAGTTGAATAATACAAATATTTGAGTGCCTATCGTAAAGATTTTGATTTAACTGTTGACAATGATAATATAGAGTAGTTCTGTTTGTGTGCGATCACAAATAAGACACCAACAAATCTAACTGGGGCAAATGTACTGCATTGTAGGCGACCACATACCTGGTGATTTCACAGACCGGGTATGTTGGACAACGCCCTCGTATGCACCTAGCTGTCGCCACTAGACATGTTCTGTCAGGTGGGCACTCGAAATCCTACAAACATTAAACCATCGTTATATTAACTTTCTTTATTACTCTGACAGTCATTACTCCAGAATATATTCTGTAACGCAGTGTGTGCTCTTTTTGTTTGTATGTCTGTTTGTTCGAAAATTCGAAATTCCCCCGGGGAGTGGAGATTTTACGAAATAACTTTACGTAGATCACGTAATTCGTTGTATACCTATTTCATAACCGGCTGTTTTATCGGTTAATGATTGCATTATCGGTGATGCGCTTTCGACTAAATAACGGAATCCCGTATCGTGATTACTAGCCATTTGATAAATATTATATACTGCTAATATAAATCTAAAAAAATATGTAATCACAAAAATTTTCTGACGGTACCTCACATGGATTTTTGCAGGCACAAAAATCGCATCCGTTTCCGTTCGTCGCAAAACCGTACTCACAGTACAAGCCACAATTAACGGGTTGATAAGGCTCAGGAAATACCTCATTTAGTAGGTCTGCAAATAATAGGCAAATATAAATAAACGTTTTGACAAGGCTCCAGAAATAACTCACTTGGTACAAGTGACAATAAACCGGTTGACAAGGCTCCGGAAAAAAACTCACTTAGTAGGTTTGCAAATAATAGGCAAATATAAATAAACGGGTTTACAAGGCTCCGGAAATAACTCACTTCGTAAGTCTGCAAATAATAGGCAAATATAAATAAAGGGGTTGACAAGGCTCCAGAAATAACTAACTTCGTAAGTCTGCAAATAATAGGCAAATATAAATAAACGGGTTGACAAGGCTCCGGAAATAACTCACTTCGTAGGTCTGCAAATAATAGGCAAATATAAATAAACGGGTTTACAAGGCTCCGGAAATAACTCACTTAGTAGTTCTGCAAATAATAGGCTAATATAAACAAACGGATTGACAAGGCTCCGGAAATAACTCACTTAGTAGTTCTGCAAATAATAGGCAAATATAAATAAACGGGTTTACAAGGCTCCGGAAATAACTCACTTAGTAGTTCTGCAAATAATAGGTAAATATAAATAAACGGGTTTACAAGGCTCCGGAAATAACTCACTTCGTAGGTCTGCAAATAATAGGCAAATATAAATAAACGGGTTTACAAAGCTCCGGAAATAACTCACTTAGTAGTTCTGCAAATAATAGGCTAATATAAATAAACGGGTTTACAAGGCTCCGGAAATAACTCACTTCGTAGGTCTGCAAATAATAGGCAAATATAAATAAACGGGTTTACAAGGCTCCGGAAATAACTCACTTAGTAGTTCTGCAAATAATAGGCTAATATAAATAAACGGGTTGACAAGGCTCCGGAAATAACTCACTTAGTAGTACTGCAAATAATAAGCTAATATAAATAAACGGGTTTACAAGGCTCCGGAAATAACTCACTTAGTAGTTCTGCAAATAATAGGCAAATATAAATAAACGGGTTTACAAGGCTCCGGAAATAACTCACTTCGTAGGTCTGCAAATAATAGGCAAATATAAATAAACGGGTTGACAAAGCTCCGGAAATAACTCACTTCGTAGGTCTGCAAATAATAGGCAAATATAAATAAACGGGTTTACAAGGCTCCAGAAATAACTCACTTAGTTGGTCTGCAAATAATAGCCAAATAATATTTTGAAGTTTTGCAATTATAAAATATAAAATGTACGTAACAAACTATGACTGAACGTAATAATTTACACACACGTATTAACGTATCACCGCAACAAGGAATCAAACGGAAGCATTCGTTCCTGACGAGAAAACAGTGATACGGTTAGGTCTTACAAACACGCGCACACGCCATGCATATGCACATTCTCATGCACGCACTGGGGAATCAAGAATCAGGACATTCTTATAAAAAAATTATATAGTATTAAGCAATCACTTATAACCGTAAACGATGTATTGGGAAGTATTCGATTAAGAGTCAATGGCAACTGAGTTGAGAACAACAAAGGCAAAGAGCAGTAAATGTGAGACAGCATTGATCTGGACGCCCCAAAATGAAAGACGCGTACTGTGGTGGAACTGCTTGAACGAGGCCAAACGTAGCTGCTTGTAAAGAGCAAGGCCATTGACTGTACTTTGGATTATTCTATACAGTTCTGATAACTTTCTGGCACTTTCTGATGCGTTTCTAAAGTTCTGCACAAACTTTCTGATCCTTGGTTGTACCATGATTGATGAGGTAAGTCAGCCTAGCCCAGTTATCGGAAGATTAGAAATTAGGGATCGATTAGGGAACCACATCACATTAATCAATATGGGATTACTATTCCTTTATGATTGCTATACGGCACAGTAAGACATCTTCGGGATGAGTTTACAGTATATGTAATCTAGATACGTTGGGACTTGAATGAATTATATTAGCATCTCAGCATCTTGAATCCATACTTGCTTGTCTGTGTAGGTAGAATCAATAACTGCTTAATTAGCAGATATTAACTTGATATTATTGTATGTAAAACGGTTGCTAAAAAGGCAACGGATTAGATCTAGTAGGAGGAGAACTGTAGGAAAGCTGCATGAGAGCTGTAGAAGAACAGTAATAGAGTAGTTGTAGTATAGATGTTGTAATGTGTATGGACTTCGACTAATGATGAACTGTAGTAGAGTAGTTGTAGTATAGATGTTGTAATGTGTATGGACTTCGACTAATGATGAACTGTAGTAGAGTAGTTGTAGTATAGATGTTGTAATGTGTATGGAATTCGACTAATGATGAACTGTAGTAGAGTAGTTGTAGTATAGATGTTGTAATGTGTATGGACTTCAACTAATAAAGAACTGTAGTAGAGTAGTTGTAGTATAGATGTTGTAATGTGTATGGACTTCGACTAATGAATAACTGTAGTAGAGTAGTTGTAGTATAGATGTTGTAATGTGTATGGACTTCAACTAATAAAGAACTGTAGTAGAGTAGTTGTAGTATAGATGTTGTAATGTGTATGGATTTCGACTAATGAAGAACTGTAGTAGAGTAGTTGTAGTATAGATGTTGTAATGTGTATGGACTTCGACTAATAAAGAACTGTAGTAGAGTAGTTGTAGTATAGATGTTGTAATGTGTATGAACTTCAACTAATAAAGAACTGTAGTAGAGTAGTTGTAGTATAGATGTTGTAATGTGTATGGATTTCGACTAATGAAGAACTGTAGTAGAGTAGTTGTAGTATAGATGTTGTAATGTGTATGGACTTCGACTAATAAAGAACTGTAGTAGAGTAGTTGTAGTATAGATGTTGTAATGTGTATGGACTTCGGCTAATGAAGAACTGTAGTAGAGTAGTTGTAGTAAAGATGTTTTAATGTGTATGGACTTCGACTAATGAAGAACTGTAGTAGAGTAGTTGTAGTATATATTTTGTAATGTGTATGGACTTCGACTAATGAAGAACTGTAGTAGAGTAGTTGTAGTATAGATGTTGTAATGTGTATGGATTTCGACTAATGAAGAACTGTAGTAGAGTAGTTTTAGTATAGATGTTGTAATGTGTATGGACTTCGACTAATGAAGAACTGTAGTAGAGTAGTTTTAGTATAGATGTTGTAATGTGTATGAACTTCAACTAATAAAGAACTGTAGTAGAGTAGTTGTAGTATAGATGTTGTAATGTGTATGGACTTCGACTAATAAAGAACTGTAGTAGAGTAGTTGTAGTACTGATGTTGTAATGTGTATGGACTTCAACTAATAAAGAACTGTAGTAGAGTAGTTGTAGTATAGATGTTGTAATGTGTATGGACTTCGACTAATAAAGAACTGTAGTAGAGTAGTTGTAGTATAGATGTTGTAATGTGTATGGACTTCGACTAATAAAGAACTGTAGTAGAGTAGTTGCAGTATAGATGTTGTACTGTGTATGGACTTCGACTAATAAAGAACTGTAGTAGAGTAGTTGTAGTATAGATGTTGTACTGTGTATGGACTTCGACCAATAAAGAACTGTAGTAGAGTAGTTGTAGTATAGATGTTGTAATGTGTATGGACTTCAACTAATAAAGCACTGTAGTAGAGTAGTTGTAGTATAGATGTTGTAATGTGTATGGACTTCAACTAATAAAGAACTGTAGTAGAGTAGTTTTAGTATAGATGTTGTAATGTGTATGGACTTCGACTAATGAAGAACTGTAGTAGAGTAGTTGTAGTATAGATGTTGTAATGTGTATGGATTTCGACTAATGAAGAACTGTAGTAGAGTAGTTGTAGTATAGATGTAATGTGTATGGACTTCGACTAATGAAGAACTGTAGTAGAGTAGTTGTAGTATAGATGTTGTAATGTGTATGGACTTCGACTAATGAAGAACTGTAGTAGAGTAGTTGTAGTATAGATGTTGTAATGTGTATGGACTTCGACTAATGAAGAACTGTAGTAGAGTAGTTGTAGTATAGATGTTGTAATGTGTATGGACTTCGCCTAATGGTGAACTGTAGTAGAGTAGTTGTAGTATAGATGTTGTAATGTGTATGGACTTCAACTAATAAAGAACTGTAGTAGAATAGTTGTAGTATATATGTTGTAATGTGTATGGACTTCGAGTAATGAAGAACTGTAGTAGAGTAGTTGTAGTATAGATGTTGTAATGTGTATGGATTTCGACTAATGAAGAACTGTAGTAGAGTAGTTGTAGTATAGATGTTGTAATGTGTTTGGACTTCGACTAATGAAGAACTGTAGTAGAGTAGTTGTAGTATAGATGTTGTAATGTGTATGGACTTCGACTAATGAAGAACTGTAGTAGAGTAGTTGTAGTATAGATGTTGTAATGTGTATGGACTTCGACTAATGAAGAACTGTAGTAGAGTAGTTGTAGTATAGATGTTGTAATATGTATGGACTTCGACTAATGAAGAACTGTAGTAGAGTAGTTGTAGTATAGATGTTGTAATATGTATGGACTTCGACTAATGAAGAACTGTAGTAGAGTAGTTGTAGTATAGATGTTGTAATGTGTATGGACTTCAACTAATAAAGAACTGTAGTAGAGTAGTTGTAGTATAGATGTTGTAATGTGTATGGACTTCGACTAATGAAGAACTGTAGTAGAGTAGTTGTAGTATAGATGTTGTAATGTGTATGGACTTCAACTAATAAAGAACTGTAGTAGAGTAGTTGTAGTATAGATGTTGTAATGTGTATGGATTTCGACTAATGAAGAACTGTAGTAGAGTAGTTGTAGTATAGATGTTGTAATGTGTATGGACTTCGACTAATAAAGAACTGTAGTAGAGTAGTTGTAGTATAGATGTTGTAATGTGTATGAACTTCAACTAATAAAGAACTGTAGTAGAGTAGTTGTAGTATAGATGTTGTAATGTGTATGGATTTCGACTAATGAAGAACTGTAGTAGAGTAGTTGTAGTATAGATGTTGTAATGTGTATGGACTTCGACTAATAAAGAACTGTAGTAGAGTAGTTGTAGTATATATGTTGTAATGTGTATGGACTTCGGCTAATGAAGAACTGTAGTAGAGTAGTTGTAGTAAAGATGTTGTAATGTGTATGGACTTCGACTAATGAAGAACTGTAGTAGAGTAGTTGTAGTAAATATGTTGTAATGTGTATGGACTTCGACTAATGAAGAACTGTAGTAGAGTAGTTATAGTATAGATGTTGTAATGTGTATGGATTTCGACTAATGAAGAACTGTAGTAGAGTAGTTTTAGTATAGATGTTGTAATGTGTATGGACTTCGACTAATGAAGAACTGTAGTAGAGTAGTTTTAGTATAGATGTTGTAATGTGTATGAACTTCAACTAATAAAGAACTGTAGTAGAGTAGTTGTAGTATAGATGTTGTAATGTGTATGGACTTCGACTAATAAAGAACTGTAGTAGAGTAGTTGTAGTACTGATGTTGTAATGTGTATGGACTTCAACTAATAAAGAACTGTAGTAGAGTAGTTGTAGTATAGATGTTGTAATGTGTATGGACTTCGACTAATAAAGAACTGTAGTAGAGTAGTTGTAGTATAGATGTTGTAATGTGTATGGACTTCGACTAATAAAGAACTGTAGTAGAGTAGTTGCAGTATAGATGTTGTACTGTGTATGGACTTCGACTAATAAAGAACTGAATTAGAGTAGTTGTAGTATAGATGTTGTACTGTGTATGGACTTCGACCAATAAAGAACTGTAGTAGAGTAGTTGTAGTATAGATGTTGTAATGTGTATGGACTTCAACTAATAAAGCACTGTAGTAGAGTAGTTGTAGTATAGATGTTGTAATGTGTATGGACTTCAACTAATAAAGAACTGTAGTAGAGTAGTTTTAGTATAGATGTTGTAATGTGTATGGACTTCGACTAATGAAGAACTGTAGTAGAGTAGTTGTAGTATAGATGTTGTAATGTGTATGGATTTCGAATAATGAAGAACTGTAGTAGAGTAGTTGTAGTATAGATGTAATGTGTATGGACTTCGACTAATGAAGAACTGTAGTAGAGTAGTTGTAGTATAGATGTTGTAATGTGTATGGACTTCGACTAATGAAGAACTGTAGTAGAGTAGTTGTAGTATATATGTTGTAATGTGTATGGACTTCGACTAATGAAGAACTGTAGTAGAGTAGTTGTAGTATAGATGTTGTAATGTGTATGGACTTCGACTAATGATGAACTGTAGTAGAGTAGTTGTACTATAGATGTTGTAATGTGTATGGACTTCAACTAATAAAGAACTGTAGTAGAATAGTTGTAGTATATATGTTGTAATGTGTATGGACTTCGAGTAATGAAGAACTGTAGTAGAGTAGTTGTAGTATAGATGTTGTAATGTGTATGGATTTGGACTAATGAAGAACTGTAGTAGAGTAGTTGTAGTATAGATGTTGTAATGTGTTTGGACTTCGACTAATAAAGAACTGTAGTAGAGTAGTTGTAGTATAGATGTTGTACTGTGTATGGACTTCGACCAATAAAGAACTGTAGTAGAGTAGTTGTAGTATAGATGTTGTAATGTGTATGGACTTCAACTAATAAAGCACTGTAGTAGAGTAGTTGTAGTATAGATGGTGTAATGTGTATGGACTTCAACTAATAAAGAACTGTAGTAGAGAAGTTTTAGTATAGATGTTGTAAGGTGTATGGACTTCGACTAATGAAGAACTGTAGTAGAGTAGTTGTAGTATATATGTTGTAATGTGTATGGATTTCGACTAATGAAGAACTGTAGTAGAGTAGTTGTAGTATAGATGTAATGTGTATGGACTTCGACTAATGCAGAACTGTAGTAGAGTAGTTGTAGTATAGATGTTGTAATGTGTATGGACTTCGACTAATGAAGAACTGTAGTAGAGTAGTTGTAGTATAGATGTTGTAATGTGTATGGACTTCGACTAATGAAGAACTGTAGTAGAGTAGTTGTAGTATAGATGTTGTAATGTGTATGGACTTCGACTAATGATGAACTGTAGTAGAGTAGTTGTAGTATAGATGTTGTAATGTGTATGGACTTCAACTAATAAAGAACTGTAGTAGAATAGTTGTAGTATATATGTTGTAATGTGTATGGACTTCGAGTAATGAAGAACTGTAGTAGAGTAGTTGTAGTATAGATGTTGTAATGTGTATGGATTTCGACTAATGAAGAACTGTAGTAGAGTAGTTGTAGTATAGATGTTGTAATGTGTATGGACTTCGACTAATGAAGAACTGTAGTAGAGTAGTTGTAGTATAGATGTTGTAATGTGTATGGACTTCGACTAATGAAGAACTGTAGTAGAGTAGCTTTGTAGTATAGATGTTGTAATGTGTATGGACTTCGACTAATGAAGAACTGTAGTAGAGTAGTTGTAGTATAGATGTTGTAATATGTATGGAATTCGACTAATGAATAACTGTAGTAGAGTAGTTGTAGTATAGATGTTGTAATATGTATGGACTTCGACTAATGAAGAACTGTAGTAGAGTAGTTGTAGTATAGATGTTGTAATGTGTATGGACTTCAACTAATAAAGAACTGTAGTAGAGTAGTTGTAGTATAGATGTTGTAATGTGTATGGACTTCGACTAATGAAGAACTGTAGTAGAGTAGTTGTAGAATAGATGTTGTAATGTGTATGGACTTCAACTAATAAAGAACTGTAGTAGAGTAGTTGTAGTATAGATGTTGTAATGTGTATGGATTTCGACTAATGAAGAACTGTAGTAGAGTAGTTGTAGTATAGATGTTGTAATGTGTATGGACTTCGACTAATAAAGAACTGTAGTAGAGTAGTTGTAGTATAGATGTTGTAATGTGTATGAACTTCAACTAATAAAGAACTGTAGTAGAGTAGTTGTAGTATAGATGTTGTAATGTGTATGGATTTCGACTAATGAAGAACTGTAGTAGAGTAGTTGTAGTATAGATGTTGTAATGTGTATGGACTTCGACTAATAAAGAACTGTAGTAGAGTAGTTGTAGTATAGATGTTGTAATGTGTATTGACTTCGGCTAATGAAGAACTGTAGTAGAGTAGTTGTAGTAAAGATGTTGTAATGTGTATGGACTTCGACTAATGAAGAACTGTAGTAGAGTAGTTGTAGTATATATGTTGTAATGTGTATGGACTTCGACTAATGAAGAACTGTAGTAGAGTAGTTGTAGTATAGATGTTGTAATGTGTATGGATTTCGACTAATGAAGAACTGTAGTAGAGTAGTTTTAGTATAGATGTTGTAATGTGTATGGACTTCGACTAATAAAGAACTGTAGTAGAGTAGTTGTAGTATAGATGTTGTAATGTGTATGGACTTCGACTAATGAAGAACTGTAGTAGAGTAGTTGTAGTATAGATTTTGTAATATGTATGGACTTCGACTAATGAAGAACTGTAGTAGAGTAGTTGTAGTATAGATGTTGTAATGTGTATGAACTTCAACTAATAAAGAACTGAAGTAGAGTAGTTGTAGTATAGATGTTGTAATGTGTATGGATTTCGACTAATGAAGAACTGTAGTAGAGTAGTTGTAGTATAGATGTTGTAATGTGTATGGACTTCGACTAATAAAGAACTGTAGTAGAGTAGTTGTAGTATAGATGTTGTAATGTGTATGGACTTCGGCTAATGAAGAACTGTAGTAGAGTAGTTGTAGTAAAGATGTTGTAATGTGTATGGACTTCGACTAATGAAGAACTGTAGTAGAGTAGTTGTAGTATATATGTTGTAATGTGTATGGACTTCGACTAATGAAGAACTGTAGTAGAGTAGTTGTAGTATAGATGTTGTAATGTGTATGGATTTCGACTAATGAAGAACTGTAGTAGAGTAGTTTTAGTATAGATGTTGTAATGTGTATGGACTTCGACTAATGAATAACTGTAGTAGAGTAGTTTTAGTATAGATGTTGTAATGTGTATGAACTTCAACTAATAAAGAACTGTAGTAGATTAGTTGTAGTATAGATGTTGTAATGTGTATGGACTTCGACTAATAAAGAACTGTAGTAGAGTAGTTGTAGTACTGATGTTGTAATGTGTATGGACTTCAACTAATAAAGAACTGTAGTAGAGTAGTTGTAGTATAGATGTTGTAATGTGTATGGACTTCGACTAATAAAGAACTGTAGTAGAGTAGTTGTAGTATAGATGTTGTAATGTGTATGGACTTCGACTAATAAAGAACTGTAGTAGAGTAGTTGCAGTATAGATGTTGTACTGTGTATGAACTTCGACTAATAAAGAACTGTAGTAGAGTAGTTGTAGTATAGATGTTGTACTGTGTATGGACTTCGACCAATAAAGAACTGTAGTAGAGTAGTTGTAGTATAGATGTTGTAATGTGTATGGACTTCAACTAATAAAGCACTGTAGTAGAGTAGTTGTAGTATAGATGTTGTAATGTGTATGGACTTCAACTAATAAAGAACTGTAGTAGAGTAGTTTTAGTATAGATGTTGTAATGTGTATGGACTTCGACTAATGAAGAACTGTAGTAGAGTAGTTGTAGTATAGATGTTGTAATGTGTATGGATTTCGACTAATGAAGAACTGTAGTAGAGTAGTTGTAGTATAGATGTAATGTGTATGGACTTCGACTAATGAAGAACTGTAGTAGAGTAGTTGTAGTATAGATGTTGTAATGTGTATGGACTTCGACTAATGAAGAACTGTAGTAGAGTAGTTGTAGTATATATGTTGTAATGTGTATGGACTTCGACTAATGAAGAACTGTAGTAGAGTAGTTGTAGTATAGATGTTGTAATGTGTATGGACTTCGACTAATGATGAACTGTAGTAGAGTAGTTGTAGTATAGATGTTGTAATGTGTATGGACTTCAACTAATAAAGAACTGTAGTAGAATAGTTGTAGTATATATGTTGTAATGTGTATGGACTTCGAGTAATGAAGAACTGTAGTAGAGTAGTTGTAGTATAGATGTTGTAATGTGTATGGATTTCGACTAATGAAGAACTGTAGTAGAGTAGTTGTAGTATAGATGTTGTAATGTGTTTGGACTTCGACTAATGAAGAACTGTAGTAGAGTAGTTGTAGTATAGATGTTGTAATGTGTATGGACTTCGACTAATGAAGAACTGTAGTAGAGTAGTTGTAGTATAGATGTTGTAATGTGTATGGACTTCGACTAATGAAGAACTGTAGTAGAGTAGTTGTAGTATAGATGTTGTAATATGTATGGACTTCGACTAATGAAGAACTGTAGTAGAGTAGTTGTAGTATAGATGTTGTAATGTGTATGGACTTCAACTAATGAAGAACTGTAGTAGAGTAGTTGTAGTACAGATGTTGTAATATGTATGGACTTCGACTAATGAAGAACTGTATTAGAGTAGTTGTAGTATAGATGTTGTAATATGTATGGACTTCGACTAATGAAGAACTGTAGTAGAGTAGTTGTATTATAGATGTTGTAATGTGTATGGACTTCAACTAATGAAGAACTGTAGTAGAGTAGTTGTAGTATAGATGTTGTAATATGTATGGACTTCGACTAATGAAGAACTGTAGTAGAGTAGTTGTAGTAAAGATGTTGTAATGTGTATGGACTTCGACTAATGAAGAACTGTAGTAGAGTAGTTGTAGTATATATGTTGTAATGTGTATGGACTTCGACTAATGAAGAACTGTAGTAGAGTAGTTGTGGTATAGATGTTGTAATGTGTATGGATTTCGACTAATGAAGAACTGTAGTAGAGTAGTTTTAGTATAGATGTTGTAATGTGTATGTACTTCGACTAATAAAGAACTGTAGTAGAGTAGTTGTAGTATAGATGTTGTAATGTGTATGAACTTCGACTAATAAAGCTACATTGTGGTCGAACTTGAGATTTTCTAGTAAAACAATGTGTGTTATTCGTAGTCGCTCCTGACGGTCCTGAACGATGTAAGAATAATGTACTGGCGTGACAAGGTGACTTGTACAAGCTGACAGAGCAAGCTGGAGGAGATGCACTTTAGCCTTACGGGACACTGGGATCTAAGAGGATAGGTGAGGTGAGGTGAGGTCAAATGTGTACATGGGAAAGATGACTCCAACTAAGACGAAATTTAGTCGCTATCGTTGGGGCTACCCCATCTTTACGTACCTAGAAACCAATTGATACATTGCACAAAACATGACAATTATATCACCATTACTCCAAATACATTGCTTTGTCAATCAATACTAATTCATGAACTATATAACAATATTATATGCATATATTTGACAATATTTTTCGGCAAATATAACAATTTAGAATTTCACATTTTCTTTATATGATCGTATAACTAATACATCTCAGACATGAACACTTGTCGATCGCACGTTCATAAGCACGTACATCCGCGCGCGCGTACGCACACAGACAAACAAACACGCACGCAGACAATCTCACATAATACCAACAAATCACTATACCTGGAACGGATCTTGCTGTGGTTGTATCGAACAACAGCCAGACCACGAACAAACAACAATACACGGTCGCTCGCATTGTTCGCTGAAAATATATATCAACCAGTAAGATCAATTATTATACATGAGGCGTAATTACAATACATGTTAAGATACAAACGACGAGGGCATGCACACATGCATGCGTGCCCACTCACACTCACACGCACACCCACATGCACACACACGCACACAAAAAAGAAAAACCTTTACAGAAGACAGATATTAGTACTCACAGTCTGCGGAATCTACCACCGTGAAACTATATATCTCAGACTGTTCAGTTCGCTTCAGGAAACTGGTGTCCCTTCCTCTTATATACATTTCTATGAGAGGATGTTGACGGTAACAGTTTGTTTTTGTTTTCGATGATCGCTTCATCTGTGTAGGCCCCTATATTTATTTGTAGTGTGTCTTCGCGGATGTTTACGATGGGATTGGCCCTTGACGCTGACACGTCATGTTGCGGTAGCTTCCCACGTCGGGTCCAAAGTACAACGAACCGTCTGCGATATGACCCTGTGGTGTAAACAATATTATCTACATTTCCATGGATTCATGGGAATGTTACTATGAGTCCCAAATTCATGAACATACATTTAATATACTAAGATAATTGTGCAGTGTCTTCAAATGTTTACCAGGAAATGATGTTCAGCGGCTATCTTTATCAAAACGCTTATATTGCTCCAGCGTCCCGAGTGTATAAAACACTGGACTTCTGTGAAAAACTGGATCGCTGCGTAAAACTGTGATCAAGATAACACGCAATTAGGTAGATTTTTGTGTCTATGATGGATATGTTTTGCATTTGAACAGTGAACTTTTAGTGGCGTCCCAAATACAATGTTTGGGGTAGGCAGTGAATGTCTACGTCCTCCTCACCAAGCCACTCCAATGTCTACGTCCTCCTCACCAAGCCACTCCAATGTCTACGTCCTCCTCACCAAGCCACTCCAATGTCTACGTCCTCCTTACCAAGCCACTCCAATGTCTACGTCCTCCTCACCAAGCCACTCCAATGTCTACGTCCTCCACAACAAGCCACTCCAATGTATACTTCCTCCTCACCAAGCCACACCAATGTCTACGTCCTCCTGACCAAGCCACGCCAATGTCTACGTCCTCCTCGCCAAGCCACTCCAATGTCTACGTCCTCCTCACCAAGCCACTCCAATGTCTACGTCCTCCTCACCAAGTCACTCCAATGTCTACGTCCTCCTCACCAATCCACTCCAATGTCTACGTCCTCCTCACCAAGCCACTCCAATGTCTACGTCCTCCTCACCAAGCCACTCCAATGTCTACGTCCTCCTCACCAAGCCATTCCAATGTCTACGTCCTCCTCACCAAGCCACTCCAGTGTCTACGTCCTCCTCACCAAGCCACTCCAATGTCTACATCCTCCTCACCTAGCCACTCCAATGTCTACGTCCTCCTCACCAAGCCACTCCAATGTCTACGTCCTCCTCACCAAGCCACTCCAATGTCTACATCCTCCTCACCTAGCCACTCCAATGTCTACGTCCTCCTCACCAAGCCACTCCAATGTCTACGTCCTCCTCACCAAGCCACTCCAATGTCTACGTCCTCCTCACCAAGCCACTCCAATGTATACGTCCTCCTCACCAAGCCACTCCAATGTCTACGTCCTCCTCACCTAGCCACGCCAATGTCTACATCCTCCTCACCTAGCCACTCCAATGTCTACGTCCTCCTCACCAAGCCACTCCAATGTCTACGTCCTCCTCACCAAGCCACTCCAATGTCTACGTCCTCCTCACCAAGCCACTCCAATGTATACGTCCTCCTCACCAAGCCACTCCAATGTCTACGTCCTCCTTACCTAGCCACTCCAATGTCTACATCCTCCTCACCTAGCCACTCCAATGTCTACGTCCTCCTCACCAAGCCACTCCAATGTCTACGTCCTCCTCACCAAGCCACTCCAATGTCTACGTCCTCCTCACCAAGCCATTCCAATGTCTACGTCCTCCTCACCAAGCCACTCCAATGTCTACGTCCTCCTCACCAAGCCACTCCAATTTAACATCATCCATGTACGCACGTGGATTCCTAGTGAGGGTTTTCGATGGGTTCGAAAGCAACAGGCTGGTATGTTTAGAGCTTTTTTTGCAGGCACACCAAGTTTGCAGACTTTTCGACGCCACTAAAGACTTCACTGGTGCATAGCAGTATCCTCATTCCTTTTCCGTTGGAATTCAGCCGAAATATACCCCGAAATTGCTTAACAATCAATTATATAAGTCTGATGACGATCGCCAAGACACCCACACATTCATGTAATGCTTCGTAACGTTTACAGGACGCACACACAAACATCCCATTGAGCGTGTCGTGCTTCATGGATGGCCCATTACTAAAGTGCTATAAACTTCAAAACCTATACGCGGTACTTTGTAACAATAATACTGCCGTAAAACATACCACCTTTCCCACTTTTAGCAAGAAATTCTCGCCTTTTACCTAACCTCCCATCACAAAACTTGACACCTAAATCACTCACTGTCTCTACCTACCTAAATGTGATCGAATAAGCATTTATTATATCGATGATACTTGCTAAAACGCACCCATGACCCAACGCGTGTTTACCGCATTCACAGGGTGTTTCATTGAGTATGTCCCAGGATGCAGTGCGTTAAAGGAGTGGCGCTATCTCACGAACAACAGTGTAGCATAGAATTATAGATGTTGATAGACATTGCTGTTTATGTATGTATATCCGATCAGTGACAGCAATTTCAACTAAACAAACCGGCCACAGAAAATCGTTAAAAATTTAATAATAGTTCTCGGTGTGTTAAAAATACGATCCATATTTTGTTGTTGCAATGTAAACGGTAAGCCCTGCACTTTATTGTCTCTTCTATCCATGGCCAAGTTTTCATAAGTCCTACAATTTTTTGTCTCGATAAAATCAACATAGGCTACGTGCACCGTGATTTGATGTCCAAACATAAAAACCCATAACTGCTGTTGCCGTTTCTTACAATTCCGTTTTCGACACAAAATCATAATGGGCTGTGCTCACCGTCATTTGATTTCCAAACAGTTAAACCACTTTCTGCCTCCGAGTTGTTGCCGTCTCCTACGATTTCGTTTTCGAGAAAATCAACATGGGCTGTGTTCATCGTCAAGTAATACACACAAATTTGATACACAAACAATTAAACCAGTTTATGCTGTTGCTGACATGTGCAAACTGCCTCAATAAATATAGTCCTTTGTCCATCATTAGTGTTGTAGCTATTAAATGTTTCCATTCCATGTGTACTATCTAACAAGAAGAAGTGCATGGAGTCAAAAAGTCTGAAAATATTGTCTCATTATCCATCTGTCATGAAGTAGAATAATTAGTTGACCCTATCACAAACAAACCAGCAAGTTCGCATCCTGGTGAACTTGCGTTGCAATGCATCCGTGTCATTCGGATAGTGTGACAGTTATCACTAGAGAACTTGCGTTGCAATGCATCCGTGTCATTCGGATAGTGTGACAGTTATCACTAGAGAACTTGCGTTGCAATGCATCCGTGTCATTCGGATAGTGTGACAGTTATCACTGGAGAACTTGCGTTGCAATGCATCCGTGTCATTCGGATAGAGTGACAATTATTACTGTTGAAATTGTTTGCAACTGAACATATGCTATAAACATCCATTAAACCTGACAGTCATAATGATGTTCCGCTGCTGTTTGTTTATTGTCAATCTTGTTTTTGTAAGTCACATGGGACGACACCAGTTTGACTTACCATCCATCACTTGAAAAAAGTGATGCGGGGATTAATTGGTTCTATTCTAGACTGCTAGTCTGCTATCAAAGTACGCTCAGATATGTCCATTCATGGGAGTGCGTCAGCTGGTTTGATGTTCCTCGTTGCCGATAACTAGAGACAGCTGTACTTTGTTGTTATGCCTTTATCGACTTAACGAGAACTCGCTATCACAGGATTGATTGTCAAAGCAATAAACAACTTTTGAGCTACATGAATGTCAAGAAATACTGCTGTTAATCCAAACTTTTCTTACTTTTCTTTCTTGCGTTTTATAACAGTCCACCGAGACTTGTTAACTGATAGTTTCGTTGTGTGTCTTCCGTGGGACCTGTGGTTTCCTGGGATGTGCTCAATGCTATGAGTAGTAATATTGCAGAAAACAATGTTGAGTATTGTGCCCATCCATAAATGTTGGGCAGTTGGCCGTTCACAAGCCCTTTAGCAAGGATTACGCAGGTCCGATGTGGAGTTGTTGCACTGCTAGAGGCCAGTAGATTAAACCGAGACCAAATATAAGTGTTTAACTGTTGATTCGCTATGGAAATATAAATCTAGATAATAATTGTTTTCTCCAAACTGAAGATAGTGAAGTACATGGCTATCGGAAAAAGTTAAACTACATGTTTGCTCGGTTGAATCACGCTGCAATAATAACAGCATATAATTATAGGCATATTGGTTTGGTTTTTACCTTGAATCGTGCTGAAACCTTGAATTGTTTAGAGTTCTTTGCCGTTCACTGTACGTTTCCAGGGGACAATAGTTGGAAGTGGCACTGTTCGTTCCCGCATGTAGGATACACGAATGAAACTCCATCAGCGCCCGCGCGCTCTCTCTCTCTCTCTCTCTCTCTCTCTCTCTCTCTCTCTCTCTCTCTCTCTCTCTCTCTCTCTCTCTCTCTCTCTCTCTCTCTCTCTTATTATCATTAAATATATACCATAATGCACAATGCAAGCGGAAAGTATGCATCCATGGTGTAACTTTATTTGCGGGTATATTGTTACACATCCGTCGCCTAGTGCGAGTCCGGTTTGCACACAGTCATACGACTATATGTTTTTTGATCATATTGACCCCGGTGTGTCACTGTACACATTCCTCTGCCGATCTCCTTGGCTGTAATTGGCGGATAGGTTTGGAAATATAAATCCTATCGGAGCGTGTCCTCGTGGAAGTCCGGCGACACGACCTGGCTCGCTGCATACGGACCCACAGGTCGTCCATGCGTACACGCGGATCTGGCCCAGGGCCAGGCCAAGGTCCAAGTTCTGGACTCCAAGTCGGTAACGGCATTTCCACAGATGGGCGTTCATTTCGTGCTGACCTGAAAACAGGTCGTCATGTCGATGTTTTGAAATTCGTCACTAATCGCGAAGGAATAACGTGGCATTGTTAATATCACAACCTTCGGTTTTTCTGTGAGCAGCAGAGAGTGGTAGTGAATGGCCGGAGATTGCGATAGATGGAGACGACTTGTCGAGAGGGCGGAACAAACTATAAGCCGAGAGTGGAAGAGAATAGCCGGAGATTGCGATAGATGGAGACGACTTGTCGAGAGGGCGGAACAAACTATAAGTCGAGAGTGGAAGAGAATAGCCGGAGATTGCGATAGATGGAGACGACTTGTCGAGAGGGCGGAACAAACTATAAGCCGAGAGTGGAAGAGAATAGCTGGAGATTGCGATAGATGGAGACGACTTGTCGAGAGGGCGGAACAAACTATAAGCCGAGAGTGGAAGAGAATAGCCGGAGATTGCGATAGATGGAGACGACTTGTCGAGAGGGCGGAACAAACTATAAGCCGAGAGTGGAAGAGAATAGCCGGAGATTGCGATAGATGGAGACGACTTGCCGAGAGGGCGGAACAAACTATAAGCCGAGAGTGGAAGAGAATAGCCGGAGATTGCGATAGATGGAGACGACTTGTCGAGAGGGCGGAACAAACTATAAGCCGAGAGTGGAAGAGAATAGCCGGAGATTGCGATAGATGGAGACGACTTGTCGAGAGGGCGGAATAAATTATAAGTGATGTGTTCCCAACTCCGCAAGGGACCAAAGGGAAGGAGAAGAACATTTCGTATCTCTTTCCTATTTGTCCACATGATCGCCAGGCTTCCTTTTATTTAGCGAATGGTGTGAGTAGGCTACACGATAAACATCATTCGTATGTTCCACTTATTAGCAAACAATCATCTTTCAAGAGAGTTGTTGAACCGTGATTAAAACTTCAACCGCATCATACAATGTTTTAAACCATGTGTTTTATTTTCGCTGAGCATATCTATGATAAACCATATAACTAAATATAAATCATGTGTGTTTTGGCTGAAGGAATCGAATGTCTAATATAGTCATTTCTTTAAAAAAAACAGGAGCAGTTATGAAACGATGATAATGTGACCAACAAGGTGATGCCGGATATTATGTCAAAATATATTTAGTTCAAGTATATATTATGATATGTTATATACGCTTAAGGGTTGTAATTCCTTCAACTTTCCATGGTTAAACAACAATGGCTATGTAATTTCATGTAATTTCGCCAATAAGGGAGTGACGAACAAACACGCTGTTCCTTAAAAGAACATTATCATATTATTGAGTTGAATATAAATAATTTAATTGCTTTAATGTGTTTAATCTTGCAAGGTTTGGTAGTCAATAAATTGGTTTACGTACCTGGTAAGTCGGCAGACACCGAGTGGTGGTCGACATGAGGCCCATGTACACAACGCCTCCTTACGGACACACCTACTGGGAGCAAGGCATTTCACGGTCTACAAACAGACAACATCATGTGAATGCCAGTTATACGTGTTCCTATTGGGCCACGCTATGTGCACCTGCGCGTTTGTCTTGCTGCACACATGCGATCGTCCCAGTCAAGGGAGGAGTGATTGATTTATTGATTAATTGATTGATTGATTCATTGATTGATTGAGCGATGTGTTTATTGATTTATTGATTGATTGTTTGATTGATTGATTGATTGATTGATTGACTGACTGACTGACTGAGTGACTGACTGACTGACTGACTGACTGACTGACTGACTGACTGACTGGTTGGCTGGCTGGCTGGCTGGCTGGCTGGCTGGCTGGCTGGCTGTGTGGGTGGGTGGGTGGGTGGGTGGGTGGGTGGGTGAGTGGGTGATTGGGTGGGTGAGTGGGTGAGTGGGTGAGTGAGTGAGTGAGTGAGTGAGTGAGTGACAACTGTGGTCAATGTTGAATCACTTATTAGAAGACGTATTTGTTACTGCCATATTGTGTTGTTTGCGTATCTGATGATGTGTGGTTGTTGTGCACAATACAGTTTTCGTCGCTGTAGCCTTTAAAGGTTGTTTTGGTAATGCCATTGTTGTTTACTTTAGCAAATCCACACATATCAATAGCAATGCGAATACCTCACAGGGATCGTAACAAGCACAAAGCTGACATCCATCTCGGCCCACTTGTCTTCCATGCAAGCAATTGAGTAGACAGAGAGACGGTCGGCATTGTCTTGGGACTCCACTGTCACGTACACCTGCCAATTGTCTTGGGACTCCACTGTCACGTACACCTGCCAATACTCAGTTACTTACTTAGACAACAATTGTCTTGGGACTCCACTGTCACGTACACCTGCCAATACTCAGTTACTTACTTAGACAACAACTAATATCTCGTCACTTCACGTATTGACATTCGTCATGTTATAGCCGTTTCTATGAGACATACACCTACGCACTCACTCATTTAAGTGCGTACGTGTGTACACACGCACGCACTTGTGTAGTCGTCATCGTTGTTTGAAGACAACTTGACGTAGGCAACCAGAGGTGGTAGCAATTTCGGAGGTACGCTCGAACAAAGCAAGGTTGTTTAATAGCACTTCAGCAGAAACATCACCGCATTGTTAAATCGGTTGAAATCGTTTGCTTGATAGAATATGCATGACAATTTACGGTGCAATTAGTTGAACAATTAATTTACGCTTTGGTATATAAGTAAGCTGCATTACTATACGTCACACGACCATATAACCCAATTGCTCGAGTTGTCCGCATGACGAAAAAATGAATTGTAACGGAGTTTGTCTACCTGGAACGGACCTTGCTGTGGTTGTATCGTACGACAGCCAGAACATGATCAAACAACAACAGACGGACGCTCGCATTGTTCGCTGCAAGATAAATATTACAACAATGCTGAGTGAATTTACGTCAGTTGTACAAAACAAAAGCTGAACTTTTTCAATAAACATTATTGTTTATTGAAAAAGTTCAGCTTTTGAGGAGGTATTTATTTACACTAAATACCTCCATTTATGGATGTGCGCACGCGCTCGAACATCCGCACTTACGTTCGCACGCACACACGCATGCACCCACGCACACACTCACTTTGTCATCACCGTTGGTGGAAGAAAAGATAGTATTTCACAATAGACGCTTCTTACATGACGCTAGAACTAGAACGATCGTTATCCATCGCCAACATGCCGTGGCTAAATAAAACATAAATCGTTCTCACCTTTAGTGTACCGTGTCAACGATACAATTCAGTATATGCATGTGTCGACGATGTAGTAGGCTACATACGACGTGTTGAGACGCAAAGGCTTCTCGTCGGTTTATATACAAGGGATGTTTACACAATTGTTCACAGTCTCCAGGCAGCACTCTTGTCAGCCTGTGATCTATTGAGATACGGGGATACGCCGACAGGATGCCGTGTATCGTTTACCACTGTCAGTGCAAGGTCCGTTATACGTGACAGTTTCCAACATTAAGTGCACATTTCTAAGTGCACATAGAATGACCATACAAATGGTATTTATTTTTGTGTTGTCCTTCATCAGGTCACGACCCAATGCCGCTCCTGCCCCCTAAACACGCCACTGCTCTTGTAAGACGTTAGAAAGTAAACTACAATCATTGAAGGACGGACATGATTATAAACTATAAATAAATTAAATGCACCCTAAACAAAATTACGTTTGCTGGACCCATGGACCGTGTCAGCATGACAGACATTTTCTCAAGATATGTGGTTCAGCTGATAGAGATTTAACAAGATTTAACAAGATTGCCATCTCGAACAACAAGTTCCAGATGGCAAGTGGACAAGGAAGCCATTGGCTTATCGAGAGTCCAACAATTTTCTCATCTATGTGTAGCCCGCCCTTATCAGATATCTGTCAATTCTATTTTTAAACATATTCACACTACTAGCATTAACACAATCGTTTGGCAGTTTGTTCCATTCATTTATCACCCTCTGTGAGAATGAGTACTTTCTCATGTCCAACCTACACTGCTCCTTAACTAATGCTGCTTTGTGTCCTCTGGTTCTACTGCCTTCTTTAAGTTTGAAGAACATATTCCTATCAACATCCTCATAACCGTTCACTATTTTAAACACTTCTATTTGGTCTCCTCTTAGTCTCCTGGTCTCTAGTGTTGTCAAACCACATTGTAATAAGCGACTTTCGTAACTAAGGTCTCTTAATTCTGGAATCATCTTAGTTGCTCTTCGTTGTATTCTTTCTAGCTTATCTATGTCTTTTTTACGATATGGCCTCCATGCTTGAATACAATATTCCAAATGTGGTCTAACTATTGCTTTGAACAGGGGTACAATTAGATGTTTCTCCTTATACGTGATAGTTCTCCTAATTAGGCCTAGAATTTGATTTCCTTTCGAAGCAGCAATCCCACATTGCTCTGAAACTTTCATGTCAGCATTAAATGTTACTCCTAAATCCTTTTCTTGTGTGGTTCTACCTAGTACAGCATCCCCCATTTTATATTCCTCGTCCATATTTCCATGTCCTATGTGTATACATTTACACTTCCCAAAATTGAATAACATTTGCCATTTTTCTGACCATTTAGCTAATTTGTCTAGATCATCCTGTAAACTTTGTTTATCTGTATCATTAGTAACCCTTCTGAATACTTTTGTGTCATCTGCAAATTTGAGTACTTTGCTAGATATGTCATCCTCCAAATCATTTATATATATTAAAAACAGTATAGGGCCTAACACTGATCCCTGTGGTACCCCACTCAAAACAGATTTCCAGTTTGAAATCTTACCATCTACTATTACTCTCTGTCTTCTGTGTGTAAGCCACCTTTCTATCCAGTTGATTACATCATTGCCTATACCATGGGCTTTTAGTTTAAGTAACAATCTTTGATGTGGCACTTTATCGAAAGCTTTCTGAAAATCTATCGAAAGCTTTCTGAAAATCTAGAGGGGGACAGCCTTGTTTACACCATCCACCATTATGACATGCAATATACGTCGATACACTACTAACTATATTTACATCATATGGTCATCGACAATTTATTTCTGCGTACCATTATGTGGAATTTTTCGACGTACTGCATTCGCGGATGTGCATCATTATTTCGCTGATATGTGTGCGGATGGTATTGTCCCGAAGGTGATGTCCATGCGACAACATCCGGGTTGGGTAGTCACCGGGTATTGTGTGTTCGAAAAACATTCGGATAGGAACAAAGTGTGCATATCCACAACTTGGCAAACACCTTTATCATAAAGGCAATACATAAATTAAGCTGCTACGAATATGTGCTATATTATGATTATGTTACATTAATATAAATGCCATTTTAAGCGAAACATACATCAGTGTTATTGAGGGTGGAAGCGATATAATTTTATATTGTAGTTTCCGTGCTGGTGGCAAAACTTACCAAATTTACTGGGACAATATACGTATTATACGTACTATCCAACTATAAATGCATATCAACATAATCATTCTTTGATGAAAACATGCAAAGTAAGTATAATAATCCAACATATTTTAATGTTCAATCGCAAAAAATGCCTAAGTAATGTATTTCACCTACCAGTTCTTCAATTCAGCCATTATTATTTCAAATATAATTGATTGCTAACCGTTATGGTTGTATATTCGGTAGTTTAGACTCTTGCCAATGCTTATGTATTAGTCATACTAAGATACATTCACGCAAGGATGCAGTTTGATTGATTCGTTGATAAATCATGGACTAACACTAAACATATGGTTGTCAACGTTCTCGATTAAATATTGAATTATGTTAAGACGGACGTCATACGCCTGAACGAACCAAAGAAATAGTATATTGTCTGACAATTTCTGAACACTCTTTGATTCCAACGTCTTGTGCAGAATTAGACATCCGGCCTACCCTGAAAAAGAAACATCTTCAGTATTATTTTCACAACGGAAACATAATAAGACTTAGCGATCGTAGTAAATATATTTAAATTATACAAGTTTTGAAATAGCCAAAACCTTGATAATTATACAAACTTACTGTTAACATTTTTCTGCACATTTATCCGATGATCATTGTTGTATACTATTATTAAAACTGTTTCCTCATCTGATTTAGCCTATCGCATATCTGGTTCATTAGTGTCCAAATATGTAGTGTGCGAATAGTTTCTATAACATCCGCAGTTGATTTAATTAAAAAAATGCCTATTTTTTCAAATCATCGGAAGAATTGACTTTAGTCGTTAGATCTGGTAAGGATCAAAATAGTAGATATCCAAAATGCTAAGCACTGTGTGGGTCAATGCCGATCATGGGCTTGACCTCCATTCTCTCGACGATCACATGACAAATTTACGAAATATCACCAAGGCAGAAAATCGTGATTTTTTGGCATTTCGATTTTCACTTCAGTTAATGCTTGAACAAGCATTTACTAATTTCATAGTTTGATGATTTCACAAAAAAAACTACATATAAAAGTTGCACAAACTAGGTAGGTTTGGTTTATCACAAAACTAATTTGAAATGAGACTAGCAAAAAATTCGAATTGATTAAGCACCTTTAAACTTCGCATTGTCATAGCTTCTAAAATAAATTACAAAGAAACGTAATCCATGTGCATTTCATCAGGCGATTACACCTATGGTACTCCTGGTGGCGTAAATGTGTTACTTATGCCAAATGATTACGTTCTTATTCGTTTCACAAAACATATAAAAATTGAAATACAACTTTACTACATGTTTTTCCTAACCCTCGGCGCAAAAGACAAGCGGAAGGCCGAGAAACGTCTGGCGCGGAGACGTGGAAGCAGATATTGCATAAGCAGTTTGTAGATGGAAACATCTGGAAATGCAAGCCCAGAGCCGTGTCCGGTGGAAAGGAGTCGTCAATGGCTTATGCTACGCCAGATCAAGAAAGTCAACATGTCTTTCCTATTACATTGTTTTCGTTTAGTATTGCCGAAGGCGTGGTTCACAAAATTGCAATTTGCAAATGTCCATTTAATCAAGT
This sequence comes from Lamellibrachia columna, assembly GCA_963662155.1. Lineage (NCBI taxonomy): Eukaryota > Metazoa > Annelida > Polychaeta > Sabellida > Siboglinidae > Lamellibrachia > Lamellibrachia columna. The sequence continues at coordinate 51,817,582 of OY759262.1, forward strand.
TGTTGGTGATATTTCGACACAATCTTTAATAAGCGGCAAACATATTATGTCGAAATATGCAACAAGATGAAATGTCATGATGAGGCGCATGGCGGTTCGTTGAATTACGATAATATATAAAATGAAGCAGGGCATTAAATATCCTGCTTTATTTTATCGCATGTTCTCCATCAGGCATCCAGGTTTCGACCAATAGTTTTAGGCAAGGCAAGGGCGTATCCAACTGGTTCTACTGGAAAAACAATACTACGTTATTATAAATAAGTAGTGAACTGTCTGTATGATTCGCTAACCAAACACTTGTTTTGGCAGTCGCTCTCGTTCATGAAGTTGTTTGAGTTTCCACCGCATCCGCCGTACACGAACATTTCGCATTGTTCCTTATTATAGCTGTAGTACCACCGCACGAACGTGCCTCCACATGGTCCCGTCAGTGGCGGCTGGCGACAGCCTGCTTCTACGTCGTCGAGATATTCCTATTACATAGTGTTAAATTAGTATTTAGTATACACAAATCGTTGTCATCGTCAGGTGTTGAGTCTGTTGCAGGCGTAGGTAGAGATAAAGATAAATTTAGCGGCAACTCAACTGAGTTGGATTAACATCATTATATAATCAGTAAAACAATACATGTATCAGTCATACAGTAATCATAAAATCCCTACCACGATCAGTGGCACAGCAGATATAATATTATTATAGCATATATTGACAGTTATGTAAGTTCCATGGTATCAGAGAGATTCGATACCTATTCGTCCGAGTTATTGGCAATGAATACTTATCACTGTGCCCTATATCATAATCTATATGTCTTTTGTCCGGTAGGAGATCATTCAGTTCAATTTATGTGAGCTTACTTTCATCTCGTTAAAACACAGCTCACACAAACAGTCCCGCCGGTTGGATACCTTAATAATTGATTATATATGCATAGCTTTTGCCAGGAAAGATGAATTTGGGGTTCTTTTGTGTATCATTTCGATATAGTCAAATAAGTAATTGTGCAAATTAGTATGCCACACGGGGCATGCGTATTTCAGTATAGGTCTCACAAGTTTACACCTTCACGTACAGTGAGTGACCAGATCACTCTGACTAATACCTGCTGGTAAAACGTATATAATCTTTTTCTCAGCTTTTCTCATAATATTCTCCACATGCTGATTCCATGTTATATCATAAGAATGTGTAACACCAAGAAATTCCTAACCGCCATCTATCCCTCCCACAGGTAATCTTCACACAGTTATATTAAACTCTTTCCTAGCCTAGCTGCTAGACGATTGATGATTGACGATTTTAATTAATTCTTGCGGAACTCTTCTTCCTTTCCCCTCATTATTTCCCGTTGTCAATATAACTTCTAGACAGTTTTTCTTTCGTATCACGTGGTCTAGAAATGCTGCTTTTCTTTGCCTGGTTTTGCACGTGATCTGCTTTTTAGTGTTCTATGAAGGTTTATATTACTTATTTTCTCTCCACCATACTCTGAGCATTCTTTTGAGGAACCACTGTAGCACAGCAGGACATATCTTCTCACTACAAGCACTACATTTTCTGGAAAGCTGTTTTCACCTCTATAATTCGTATCTTGCAATCTGCCAGAGAGTTGAATTTGTCTAGAACAGAACAGCAATATTGATTTGTTTCTAAATATTTGAGTCTGTCAATACATTTGTGTCCAGCTAATGCTCTATTTTGCTCTTTTTTTACTTTTCAGTTTCAGTATAAAAACGCCAAACACTGACACATCCAGGGCAGTCTCCGAGGCTCTTCCGATTCGTTTTGGATCCTGCTGATACCTTCTTTCATTTCTGGCCCGAAGACGATGTAGTCCAATTATATTTTCAAATCTTTGCACACCAACCTTAGCAATAAAGGATTTGCATTGTGATTAGGCCAGCTCAATATCAGTATAAAACGTGGCAAATTCTTCGTCATACTTATCTGCTGTTGGAACACATGTTAGTATAAGGCTGATTTTAAATGGTTTGCCACTGATTTCCAACAAAAGTATGCGGTCAGAGATGGGCCAGTTTTCTTTTTTCATCCAACGACTCTCCAACATCTTCTTCATGTTTCTCACCTCCTGTTGATTGCGTAATCGTCTGATGTTATCAGTCTTGCCTGTATCCTTCTCACTTCACACAATCCCATTATGTTTATCCTCAACCTTGCCACTTCTCCGTTGATGTTATTTAGTGTTCCTTTCTGAGATATCGTTCTTACATGCACCTTGTAGCAATATTCAAAATATTGTGTTGCGCACGTCGTCTGTCGTACGTGACTCTCCCTACCGAGCGAAATGCGTCCGTCAGCACTACACTTCCTTTCCAAGGTGTTTTGTCGCTGGACCACAAGAGCCCACGCAGGTTCGCCCCGAAGCCGCAAGTTGTCCAGTTATCATATAGTGTCGTTAGGAGGTACTGCACGAGTTTTAGCTGAGGAAAGGCTATCTACCTGCAGGAAACACTTAAACACTCAATGTAGTGATATAGCATTCTGTGTGAATATGGTGTTATACAAATTAAGTACTGTATTATTATTTATTACTCCGCTTTCTTTTCACGCCCAAGCTGGCTATCTGGCGGCTGAAGCTGAAAGCGGGACACCAGAACCTAGCCACTAACCACCCCGCTACGCTACAGCACTAGGCTCGTCACCAAATCATTATGGCAGAATCACACGCCAATATATATATATATATATATATATATATATATATATATATATATATATATATAGACACACACACACACACACACAAACAAACACACACACACACAAACACACACACACACACACACACAGACACACACACGCATGCATGCCCGTCCTCGGGGGTGTTAGGGGGGATAATTTCTGATATAAGAGAGATGAAGAAACAGGAAATTGAGGAACAGCATCTATGCCAGCCTAACCAATGACTTCCGGGATAAAGAGGAAAGCAACAAGATAATGTATTCACTGACCAAGCACTCGTTTAAGCATTCCTCCTCGGACTCGAAGTTGTTTGAGTTGCCATCGCAGCCTCCGTAGATGAACGTTTCGCACATTTCCGTGTTCCCGTTGTAGAACCATTTAATAAACATGGCTCTACAGTCTCCCGTCTCGCTTGGCTGTCTGCAGGCTTCTGTAGCACCCAGAGCGTAAGCAGAACTATTATAGTCCAACAATGGAACTGGCTTGATGAATTATCAACGTTTATTGTTTTGATCTGCCACATGTAGCGCACAGTGTGTTTGTACGTTATTACATAAAACAGCGTAATATATATTACAATAGTGTGTAATCACCCTACCCGGTAGAGCTCCTGCATCGTCCGGGCTCTGTGCCAACAGCAACAACACAAGGAACAAACCACAGTATACGTTCGCCTGCATATTCTTCTGCAACATAAATAAAATAGACATGGTTAATAAAAAAATAGGATATACAGTACTAACGACAGCTATCTTCCCATAATTGGTCTGTTTCATAGGATACTCACTCATTAAAAAATTACGTTTCTCGCCCCGTATCCTGTGCGGAGGCGGAGAGGGTGAAACGACAGTTGTGCGTGACTTAGTTAAGGCTGCTAAGATGATTCGACAGTATTTTTCTGACAAATTGGATGCTCGGTTCTTTTCAACGATTGACCCTTCGTAGTGTACGTAGTCGTTTAGAACTTCGCAGATGTTAAGCGTAACCCATTTAATATAGCACGATGATTGGACAGGAAGTTCCGCGTCTCACCAGCCGGGTGTCCGGTTCACTTATTTGAATAAACCTTCATGTGCACAAGAGCACGTAAGCGATGATCCGGGAACATAATCATCTGACAGTTTACATTCCCTTAACATGGTTGAACAATGCGCTGTAGATAGCTGCTTGGAAGCTGTTTTTGTTCTTCAACCTGCAAATGCAAAATGCGTGTTTTGCAGCTTCCACACATTGTTAGATGCGTTTTAGTGACTCAGTTAAACCTTCAGAGTTATCAACGCCACAGCCGCTTTCAGACACGAGATAGTCGGCGCCCTCAGATGCCCTATGTGCCTTGATATTGTAATACAGCGATCAGTTCTTGCTTCCATTGTTGAATATGAACCAGCTGCCAAGTTTCAGTCATAAATCAGTTGGAAAAAATTAATCATGGTTCAACATGCGGGAAAAAATTACAAGACCAGCGCGTAGTTGCTAAATCCGAAATCCGATTTAAATTCTACTGAGATCATAATGTGCATAGAATGCATCCAGTGTTTTCTGAATTAAGAAACAAAAGTAAATCCCACTCACAATGCATCACTTGCAAACAAGAACGTTTGAGAACAAAATTAATTACTTGATGATGAGATAACGTTGTGGAATATACTGACCTTTCCCCATCGAAAAAGATCAAAGTTGGGACATTCTTGACAATTATAATGGGTAACCTGCCACCATCCCTCAATCAAAGACTGACAGCGTACACGTGGATTCAAGAAAGCTTTGATTTTCTATTATTAATATATCCTAATCCTACTGTGGGCCTCCGTTATACGTTGAGGCGTCTGGCAAAGTGTGCTCCGTTTCTGAATCAACTAAATCCAGGGAAATGACTATGCATGGTGTTATTTCCTGCTAATCACTGCCATTCACCTTCCTGGAAGGGCCGTAGACGCCCGCGTGTAGGCCAACTGCCCCGTGATCAGTAATTGGTCGGGCGAGCTCGGCTTTAAGGCGCATCAAAACAAGTTACACTCAACTATCCGTCAAAGTCGATTGATCGCGCTATCGTTTTTGAGCATTAAAACTTAATTATCTCAACACCTCGATGTAACTGAAACTATTAGTGAATTTGATCGCAACCAAACCAGGAAAGCAATTATTTAACAAGATTTAACAAGATTGCCATACCAAACAACAAGTTCCAGATGGCAAGTGGACAAGGAAGCCATTGGCTTATCGAGAGTCCAACAATTTTATCATCTTTGTGTAGCCCGTCCTTATCATATATCTGTCAATTCTATTTTTAAACATACTCACACTACTAGCATTGACACAATAATTTTGCAGTTTGTTCCATTCAGTTATCACTATCTGTGAGAAAGAGTACTTTCTCATGTCCAACCTACACTGCTCCTTAACTAATGCTGCTTTGTGTCCTCTTGTTCTACTGCCTTCTTTAAGTTTGAAGAACATATTCCTATCAACATCCTCATAACCGTTCACTATTTTAAACACTTCTATTTGGTCTCCTCTTAGTCTCCTGGTCTCTAGTGTTGTCAAACCACATTGTAATAAGCAGCAGCTTTCGTAACTAAGGTCTCTCAATTTCTGGAATCATTTTAGTTGCTCTTCGTTGCATTCTTTCTAGCTTGTCTATGTCCTTTTTACGATAAGGCCTCCATGCTTGAATACAATATACCAAATGTGGTCTAACTATTGCTTTGTACAGGGGTACAGATAGCTGTTTCTCCTTAAACGTGATAGTTCTCCTAATTAGCCCTAGAACTTGATTTCCTTTCGAAGCAGCAATCCGACATTGCTTTGAAATTTTCATGTCAGCACTGAATGTTACTCCTAAGTCCTTTTCTTGTGTGGTTCTACCTAGTACAGCACCCCCCCCTTATATTCTTTGCCATGTTTCCATGTCCTGTGAGTGTGCATTTAACCTTCCCAAAATTAAATTAAATTTGCCATTTTTCTGACCATTTAACTAATTTATCTAGATCATCCTGTAAACTTTGTTTATCTGTAACATTAGTAACCTTTCTGAATACTTTTGTATCATCTGCAAGTTTCAGTACTTTGCTAGATATGTCATCTTCCAAATCATTTATATATATTAAAAATAGTATACGGCCTAATACTGATCCCTGTGGTACCCACTCAGAACAGATTTCCAGTTTGAATTATTTAGCGATGTTTACAATAGTTGTAGTTTGCTGCACGATAATGCTATCATTGACGTGAAAACGTAAAAAACTCTTTCAATCAAGTACTGTTATTAATATTTTATTCGATGATTATAATTCAGAAATGCATTATTCCCCCGGTCCAGACCAACGTGTACCTTACCCCGGTTTTTCCGGTATCACATTCTAAATGGCACCGGTGACACACCCACCGGTAATTGAGAACACTTACGCTAGCCCATAGGTGTTTGCTTAAGTCTTGGCGATCGAGAGACAGGCTAAATATGTTTCCCCGAGGCCAAACAACTCAGCATGTGTGATTATGGTAACTCAACCTAAACGACGTAAACGTTATATATTAAGATAGTTTTCGCCCAAGAAACGTTGGTCCGGTAATTTGCTATAAATTAGAACCCAAAGATATTATAAACTAATAAGAAATTATGCAGGTATGTGCAATGAATGCAGCAATCAGCCAATCACGTAAGACATCCCTGCTGGTGCATCCATAGACAAGAATATAGCATAACGCCTGGTAAAAAAAAAAATTAGTTTCTCATCCCCGCCCACTTCCCTTTTGTCGCCACCTCCTTTTTTATTACTCATTATTGAAAAAAAGAGATTATTTTGAAACGTTTTTTCGGTTCTGTGAAGAAATCTCTGTCAAAAACTTGCTATCCGACGTATGCATGTTATGCTCTTTCAGTTCACTTTTTATGCATCATACAAGGTGTAGGATGTATGTGCATTCTACAAAGTCTAAAATAAGAACGATGATGACTTGCTTTAAATAGTCGCAGACTCGTGTACATAATACAAGTCTCAATCAGTATAAATGCCAATAAGCTCTATGCCTTGTTTGTTTCAAATACATTTCAGTAGTTTTCTAATGTAGCACGTACGTGCCACATTCCACTTACGTAAATGTTTTTATTCATCTGCCAAAGCATAGTATTTGCTAATTTGCAAATGGAATGACAGATTATATAGTCATATACATCACTGGCATGTTCAATATTGCATCAAAAAAACTACAGCTTGTCTTTTAATCAACCACAGTGAGCTTCTAAGACATGGCGGCCATATTCGAAACTAATAGCAAAAAATCCATAAATAGTATATAAGGGCCTCCCTATCGCTTTAAAAAACAGTCCGAAGAAGAAACTAGTTTCTTTTTTACTAGACCTAACCTCCAAGTTATACACTGCGGATACTGGGTACGTCGCGGCCCCAAACGAATGTGCTAGGAATCAAGGAGCATATTGGAATTCCAATAGTATAGCGTGCATGGTGACACTTCTCAACTGTCACAATTCCAATAGTATAGCGTGCATGGTGACACTTCTCAACTGTCACAATTCCAATAGTATAGCGTGCATGGTGACACTCAACTGTCACAATTCCAATAGTATAGCGTGCATGGTGACACTTCGCAACTGTCACAATTCCAAACTCCATCTATGGGCAAATGGAAAAGGTCGAACGTGAGAGGGTGAACCCGATGAAGATCGCTCAACGGCAATTGACCCCTGGGCAAGTGGGACTCATAACCTTTGCATGGCAGCCCAACTAGGATATCACTCCGGATTAATACAGCGGTCACACGAGTAGCACCCACTCCAGGTAGAGATACAGAAAACTGCATAATGTCTACGAGTAACGACAGGCCCTGCCAGCAGCTTCATAAGCTGAAGATATGTTCAATGCTCACACAAATATCCGTCCAAGATAATTGTTTTAAATTAATTGTTCCGTGCTTGCTAATGATCATTAGGAACGTATTTAAAAAAAAAATATATGAAATGTCAGACAAAATGTATTTAAACTCAAAATGTATTTAAACTCATTTTAAATGCAAAACTGTAAATATTCTGGCTTATACCTGCCACGAAAGTCGCGGAATAAAACAATAATATATAATGATTGAATAATATAACTAATTAAACTTTATCCGCAGTATGAAATACCATCACTTTTGTTAGCACATTAGCAGAAACCCACGTAGGATATTGTTTGGCCTTATAAGTCAGACAAGCTAACGCTGAATCATTCTGCCCCTAAACGTTCTGCACACAAGGTCCACTTATGCACACAACATATATACGGAATGTAAAATAAAAACAAACAGCATTAAAGTAAAACGCACTGTAAATGCACACGTTACCAGAATAAAGTCCAACTATAGCTAACAGCACTCATTCCAAGCAATCAACGTTTAACCGGACACAGAAACAGCCATGGCCAGTTTCGAACTTGGGGAGGCATTATGTTATAGCCCCTTTGGCTTTCGGATAAGAATAACCTGTTGCGTGAATAACCTGTTGCGTGAATAACCTGTTGCGCGACTACACGATAGAATGGCAAACTCAATGGGTGACTGACCCTTTTTTAAATCTCCTCCAACTGGTGTCATAACTATACCGTGTTGTGCTAAAACTAAATTGTGCAGTGTTATAATTATAATAGTGTGTTTGTCTGCCATATTTATATACCTCTACAGTCGAGTAATAGCACACACTGGACGACATAGATATTATAATTCAAGTTTCGGGCGTGTATACGTTTGCATACGTGATTGCGTGCGTGCGTGCGTGCGTGCGTGCGTGCTGGCATGCGTGCGTCATTATGTGCGTCACTAAGCAAGAGAGGATGCCTTGCAAGTAATGTATTCATATAATTATTAATAAATCGTATCCTACCTTCAGAATCTTCACTTCACAATATTGACCTGCTTATTCGGCTCCGTGCACACGATGTAACTGGTACTAACAGTATGAGTATGTTTTCCCAGCTGTCCCGTCAGAACGCGATTAAATAGCTCTCCGTTGACGAAATGCAATACAATAATCGTCATGCGCATGTTATTAACGTCGAGGGGGTGCGGTGGACGTGAACTATCTGACATCACGTGGCAGTACAATGCAGAGTCCACGCAACTTCATAGCAGGTGTTGATAGGCTGTGATTAACGCAAGTCAAACAAATCATAACACGGAGCAAACCAACACTATGGAAAACTATATACTTATCACAATATACTTGCTTAGCCCTGTAGACCCCACGCACCCGTATAATGTATATCCAGTGTGTCCGCTGTTATCAATATATGTAGAAGTGGCGTCGGCTTCCAATATATATGAAATTACAATTGATTCTTCCATACCTTAGCTATGAATTGTGCACGTCCAGTGGCGTATTTGGGAAGGGGGTCATTGGGCCATGGCTCCTTTGACCCAGAATTCGGATTCAATGACTGGGGTTTGAAGGTATAAACATATGCACATAAACATGGACGGATGTGTCCGATTTGCGCGAGCATACCTGCGTTTTGGTGATCGGGTGTGTGGCCGATTTGGTGTGTTTGAATACTCTATTAATGTATAATTAGTCAGATTCTCAACAACCTCTACACATATTAACCGCAGCCGATAACGATTGTACTGACGCAGAGAAAGAGACTTAGGGTGATGTTTCACAAGATAAGCGGTACGTTTCAGGTTGGGGATATATATTATGGTGTTGCATTGCGCGTGGACAGTTTAAGCAACGTCTTTTACTGTTGTAACTCGGTACGTTTGTTGTTGACATAAATGAATCAGGTAACATGCAATTCAAACAGTACGCAGTCGTCGGTAAACAATGTCATCAATATGTTTGGACATGTATATAATCCCCATAGTGTGACTTCATATAGATGGGTTGCCATGAGTTAATTAACAAAACTATCCAAGAAACAATGTTTCCTTATGCAACTCGGTCGGTCGGATGACAAATATAGATCAGATAATATATTTGAGTGACATGAAATTCCAGAATGGGTTTCGTGGATACAAGGATGCTATTGGAATACCTTATATTTTGACTGGATGAATAATTAAAGATCATATAAATATTCAAGACATCGTGATGTATGATAACAAACAGCTGTATTAGTAGTTTGGAATGCACTAACAAATACTGTTATTAGCTGCTCTTCGACAAAAGCTAATTATATTAGTGGCAAAGAAGACCGATTTGACATTTCGCTCGGCAATATCCGTACGGAATCGGCGTGTGACGTCAGTCTGGCCAAACGAACATCAACAAACATTGTCATTCCATAGCAATGCAGAACATCTGCATACGTTAAAAGCTTATGTGTTGCAGTGGGGCAAAAAAAATATTATTTGGGTGTGACATCAATTTCATTATTTGAAACACTATTAATACACTGCAACGTGTATAGATTATAAATAATAGCTAGCGTAGACCGAGAGGCAATGTGTGTACTGTGTTACGACAAAATCGCAAAGGCAAAGGGCAAGCCAGTGCCTTTGCACTGGCTTGCTCAAAGGCTCTACTCAAAATTTAGACAGACACTGTTGTTAAAAATTGAATATATCAAGATATTTCGGCATTAAAATCACACAGTGTCCACATATCTCCCCACGCCTTCCAATATTTATATTCAAACCACCGAGTAACGCAAACACAAAGTAGGCCGCTGGTCCAAATTCCAAGCCTAGACTAGGGCTAGGCTAGACTCGACGACTGTGTCTACTAGCTTGTACTAACTAAACATATCGACGACTGTGTCTACTAGCTTGTACTAACTAAACAATTCCAAGCCTAGACTAGGGCTAGGCTAGACTCGACGACTGTGTCTACTAGCTTGTACTAACTAATCATCTCGACGACTGTGTCTACTAGCTTGTACTAACTAAACAATTCCAAGCCTAGACTAGGGCTAGGCTAGACTCGAAGACTGTGTCTACTAGCTTGTACTAACTAAACATCTCGACGACTGTGTCTACTAGCTTGTACTAACTAAACAATTCCAAGCCTAGACTAGGGCTAGGCTAGACTCGACGACTGTGTCTACTAGCTTGTACTAACTAAACATCTCGACGACTGTGTCTACTAGCTTGTACTAACTAAACAATTCCAAGCCTAGACTAGGGCTAGGCTAGACTCGACGACTGTGTCAACTAGCTTGTACTAACTAAACATCTCGACGACTGTGTCTACTAGCTTGTTCAAACTAAACATATCGACGACTGTGTCAACTAGCTTGTACTAACTAAACATCTCGACGACTGTGTCTACTAGCTTGTACTAACTAAACATCTCGATGACTGTGTCTACTAGCTTGTACTAACTAAACATCTCGATGACTGTGTCTACTAGCTTGTACTAACTAAACATCTCGACGACTGTGTCTACTAGCTTGTACTAACTAAACATCTCGACGACTGTGTCTACTAGCTTGTACTAACTAAACATCTCGATGACTGTGTCAATTAGCTTGTACTAACTAAACATGGAATTTAAATATAGTCTGATAAATAAATATGCATGCTACCAAAACAACATTACTGTAAATACATTTACAGTTATGTTATTGTTTAGGTTTTTCATCAAGGGCATTTGTTTACTGCGGCGTGAATCCGAAGGCTTCCGCCAATCAATCAAACCTGGTAGTGCATTGCGTGTGAACTAATTGGCAGCGCCTTTCTTGAAAAAAAATACATTGCTCGACGAAACTCCCCGTTGCACTTTGTTGTGCCATCACGCAAAATTGCTACCCTATTATATAAGTGCAACAAGGTTGTTTATGAACTAGATGAAGAGACCTACAGGGTCACAACGGGGGTTCCGAAAAAACCCACAAATTAGTAAACATTCTCAAAATAGTGCAAGAAAAAATTATTCAAATTAAAATCGAGTGCAAACAAATTGTTAGAAAGCCTTTTACTTTAAAAAAAAAAATAGGTGTTTCCAATAAATATTATGTATTATTCTGAAATAAATGCCTCTTCCGAGTAGAGACGAACTAAAACGGAATCTTCTAGAATGTCATTGCATTGGCCGATGTTTTCTGTTTTACTGATGGGTATATACATTTTGAGCAATTTCCCACAGCCAGGCAACCGATATGCTATATTTACCATTGCAACAATGTTGCAATATAGACGCAGCAGGTGTTCGCCTTTGGTCGGTTGGTTTACTCTGCTGATTGGGACTTTTTCACCTGACAACAATATGTGACATACAACCACCTTCAATTTTATCACTGACATTTCTGTTTATAGATTTATTTGCATCAGTATCACGCATGACATTCCTGGCTCCATTAAAACAACACGACCATGTAATTGCAAAACATCCATCGTCGTTAATCAGCGACTGAGGAAAAAAAATGCCAAACTATGAAAACAAAATAAGAAGGCTTTATAGAACAATTTTAGGAAGGCTTTACAGAACAATTTTAAGTAATGAAATAATCATGTAAATATGTATATAATACAACGAAAAAACTTCTTTCCAAAATGACCGCTCCCAATCCATGTTTTCCCAATATAGCCGTCCCCATGCATCGCTTTCCAACATAGCCACCCAAAACCTCGATTTCCTATATTATAGCACTTTCCAAAACTATGTCACGTTTGCATTATATGACATGGTCGTATACATGTACATTATAATTTTTACGATTAACATTTACACACATACCTATTCAGCCTTTTATTTAACGCATACGTTATTCGGCCTACTGCACTAAACACTAATTTGTCACGTCCCTACCGACTTGTTCCGAAGGATAAACGCCCCTAGAAAACATGAAGCTAATTATTTAGTTGTCACGCCCCCTAACGACTTGTGTGTGTGTGTGTGTGTTTGTGTGTTTGTTTGTTTGTGTGTGTGTGTGTGTGTGTGTGTGTGTGTGTGTGTGTGTGTGTGTGTGTGTGTGTGTGTGTGTGTGTGTGTGTGTGTGTGTGTGTGTGTGTGTGTGTGTGTGTGTGTGTGTGAGTTGCAATGCCCGTAGATACTCTACATGTGTACTACTGTTGACCTGTATTTCCCCAACAAGCCTCCGTAGCGAGTAAAAACGCAATACATTGACCTATATTTATCTCATGAAGCGCAGTTATAATGCCCCTAGCGACTTTTTCCCCAAAAAACATTCACATTATATGTATTTATTTCTGTATTTATTTAATTAATTTTATTAGTGACATTGCAGTATGCAGTAGGTTAAAAGTGAAAACATAAAAGCTAATGACAACCAATGGTTCTTTCAACCGAAAGTTGCTGCAGAGACGGTTGAGGTTTTATAGAGGAGAAGCCGACGACAGAGCTGATATATATGTTGCCACTACAGAGAAGGAACTCAAACTTCGCTGACCCATCATCTCTGCCAGCACCCAAGAAAACGAAAAGTGGCTCGGCCATCGGCAACGTGTGGCGACAATGGCACCGCTTCACAAGAAAGAACACTTTAAGCCATCAAGTGAGGAAAAAACACGCCAAGCGAAGGCGTAGCATTGATGGTGAGTAATGAAAAAAAAAAACGAAATAGTACTATAAAATGTATAAGTATATCGAAACAACTGTTGTGTCAGCTCCCCCAATTTCACGATTTGCTTTCCTAAATGGCCGAACCCATGTCTTTATTTGCAAAATGGCCACCCTTTCTCGAATGCCAACTATGCGATGTTTGTGCTATGTGACACGGTAGTATCAATGTACATAATAACATTCACGACTAACATTTACTAACATATACCTATTCTGCATTTGATTTAATTTGTATGCTAACCTGCCTACTGCGTTGAACGTTACTCGTAAGTTGTAACACACTCTACTGACTATATAATTATGTATTAACCTGACCCTATTCCTTTCAACAACTACCCTTTAGCCAGTATAAACGTAATAATGTGACATATATATATCTCCTAAGAAATACCTCCTACCAAACATGTATGTATTAACGAGACCTATATATATCCCTTCAGAGTGGACACCCGGCTGGAAACTAACCGAAAAACAAGCCATAGCATACTGCCATCATTTGCCTTATGGTAGAGTAAACCAAGAAGTTATAATGCGATCAGAGAACTGGTGGTACAGTACAAGGGGAGATTATATGGTCTTTCGTGTAAATGGGGTTCTACAACAACTTCTCTGTGGTGGCGAAAATAACATAATTTATACGAAACAAGTGGTGCCGATTATTTTATTGATTTCCAAGAAACAACAGGACTCGTAAACATTACAGGTAAAATTAAACCCTGCTGATGCTTAATGTTGATACCTTGCTGATGCATAATGGCAGAAACCTGAGCTTGTTTGCTACAGGAACACACAAAGAGTAACTGTTGTTAAAGGTAATTTAATAAATGTATTGTGATAATAAAATACATGTATCGATGAGAAATAGCTGGTACAAACATGTTCATCGAGAAAAATATCATATATGTGTAAATTGATGAGATATAGCTTAATCACCAATACAAACTAGCTCATCGAGAAAAGCAATTATTAAATGACATGTAAAAGTAGCAAAGGTGGGGCGATCATTTATCCCACCAGGCCTCCAATACCCCCCAGGATAAAATATTCATATTTTCTTTAAATTTGTGATATTTTCTTGAACTTTGTGGAAACCTATATAAAAACTTATCAAAACATAATCGTCTTCAAACATAAATTTTCCAAAGCGTAAACTCTATAAAGCATTAACTTCTCAAAACAAAAATGTTCAAAACATAAAATGTTGAAAACAAACAAAATTCAAAAAACTGTTCAATATAAACAATTTCCAAACAAACTTTTCAAAACATAAAATAAAAAAAAAAAATGTTCAAAGCATATTTTTTAAAACAACTTTTTCAAAACATAAAACGTAACAGCGAATTAGCTTCAGGCTTATGAAATACAATTAGAAAGCGAAGTAGATTACGATGAAGCTGTTTGGTATAAAATAGTTTCAGGAAATTCAAAATAAACTATTGGATTAGTTTTCCGAAGTCCAAACATAAACGAATGTGATAACACAAAAATACGAAATGCTATAAATGAAGTGAGTAAAGAGGGATGTATCATTTCCATTTACTAAATTTGAGGGCAATACATCAGAACATTTAGTGCAGTTATTTGTAACTCCTGAAATGATAGCAAACAAAATTAAGAAGATGGATGATAATAAATCACCTGGAGTTGATGGGATACCACCAAAACTGCTTAAAGAAATTGTTGATCAAATTAGTACACCACTTGCAAACTGGTTTAACTTGTCACTAGAAGAAGGAATAGTTCCTTCATAATGGAAAGAAGCAAACATTACGCCGCTATTTAAGAAGGAATCGAGGAACAAGCCAGACAATTACAGACCAGTGAGTTTAACATAAGTTATACGTAAATTACTCGAAACATTAATTAGAGACCACATAGTGGAATTCCTTGTAAAACATAAGTTAATAAATACATCTCAACATGGGTTCCTAAAAGCAAGGTCATTTCTAACTAAGCTCATGTGTTTTTTTGAAGAAATTACAAAGTGGGTATATGACGGGTTAACAGTGGATGTTGTCTACTTAGATTTTCAGAAAACTTTCGATAAAGTGCCACATCAAAGATTGTTTCTTAAACTAAAAGCCCAAGGCATAGGTAATTATGTAATCAACTGGATAGAAAAGTGGCTTACACACAGAAAACAGAGAGAAATAGTTGATGGTGAGATTTCAAACTGGAAATCAGTTTTGAGTGGGATACCACAGGGATCAGTATAAGGCCCTATACTGTTTTTAATATATATAAATGATTTGGAAGATGACATGTCTAGCAAAGTATTCATATTTGCAGATGACACAAAAGTATTCAGAAAGGTTACTAATGATACATATAAACAAAGTTTACAGGATGATCTAGATAAATTAGTTAAATGGTCAGAAAAATGGCAAATGTTATTCAGTTTTGGGAAGTGTAAATATATACACATAGGACATGGAAACATGGACGAAGAATATAAAATGGGGAATGTTGTACTAGGTAGAACCTCACAAGGAAATGACTTAGAATTAACATTTATTGCTGACATGAAAGTTTCAGAGCAATGTGGGATTGCAGCTTCGAAAGGAAATCAAATTCTAGAGCTAATTAGGAGAACTTTAATGTATAAGGAGAAACAGCTAATTGTAACACTGTAGAAAGCAATAGTTAGACCACATTTGGAATATTGTATTCAAGCATGGAAGCAGTATCGTAAAAAGACACAGACAATCTAGAAAGAAGAGCAACTAAAATTATTCTAGAATTTAGAGACCTTAGTTATGAAAGTCGCATATTACAATGCGGTTTGACAACACTAGAGACCAGGAGACTAAGAGGAGACCAAATAGAAGTGTTTAAATAGTGAACGGTTATGAAGATGTTGACAGGAATATGTTCTTCAAACTTAAAGAAGGCAGTAAAACCAGATGACACAAAGTAGCATTAGTTAAAGAGCAGTGTAGGTTGGACATGAAAAAGTTATAAATGAATGGAACAAACAGCCAAATGATTGTGTTAATGCTAGTAGTGTGAATATGTTTAAAAATAGAATTGATGCGAAATGCGTCAATGCGAAAATTGTTGGACTCTCGATAAGCCAATGGCTTCCTTGTCCACTTGCCATCTGGAACTTGTTGTTTGGGATGACAATCTTGTTAAATATTGTTAAATCCAAATCAATGGCAGTAGAAAACACATTTTAATGTATTACTGTTGAATTTGCAATACAAAAAATCGTACGGATGTTATTATCAACTGCATGCACAGAACACCTGGTTCAAATAATTTAGACATTTTCTTAGACAATGTTGAATGTATCTTATGTGATATAAAATCAATCAAAATAGTATTTGTGTGTCCTGACCTGAACATATATCTGCTAAAGCATGAAACTAATAACAACATAATAATAACATTCTATATCATTACTAACCTTTCTGAATACTTTTGTGTCATCTGCAAATGTATGTACTTTGCTAGATATCTCATCTTCCTAAACAGCTGCAACAGGAATGCGATTCGATGTTAACTGAGCCGTTTATTCTGCCAAGTACAACCATGTGGAGAAAGGCATAGCAACATGACAATCATCATAATATCTGCAGTATGCTTGTCCGTGCCACGTAAACTACAAGCAGTGATCCCTCCCTGTCGCAACGTCACACCCTGACAAGACTGGGACGCACTAGTTGTTCATCTACTGTTTCATCCACGAGGGACATGTACCTGAAAAGATACATTTATTATTGGATATTGTATTCGCTAAGAAATTAATACGTTCGAAATATTGATCTACTGAACAAATGGGATAGCTGCAGCAGCAGCAACAGCATAATTACTATTTTTTCATAACAAAGGCATTATAATATAAAAAGGCATGAAATAATAAATCGAGCACCACGTACTCGTTGAAGCCGTTGTTAAAATAAAAGAACTGCTAAATTAAAGCAAATTCATAATGTGTAAATAGGGATATCGATAGCAAATGAGCCTCGAAAGTGCATATTTCATATACATATACATATACATATACATATACATATATATATATATATATATATATATATATATATATATATATATATATATATAATTATATGCTTTAAAAATGTGTAACACATTAACCGTATCCATTCTTCATACTGGATTTCGAAAATGCCTTTAATTAATATAATTGTTAGTTGCGTCCATTCAAATTTGGGTAGATTAAGGCCAACTGGCCTATACACGATTGTAGTATTTTACTTTCATGCAAGCATACAGCATTCACTGCTATTTCCTGCAAAATATCCTAGATCAGGGGTTCCCAAACTGTGGTCCGCGGCCCTCGGGTGGTCCGCGGGATGGTTTGAGGTGGTCCCAAGGGACAACGCAGTGTCCACCTTAATTGTGTATAAAACAATCATTTAACCCATAGGGCCCCTCAAATTGAATTAAGCGTGTTTTGCGTTTCCCCGGGCAACTGAGACAGATTCTGAAAAGTTTGTAGTTTTTAAGCTATAGCTTCAAAAGTATTGATATCCTATAATTGCAAGTTAAGTTTGTTTTGAAGCAAATTGAATTATCTATGCAATGGTGTACATAAGCTTATTATATGTTGTCAATCTGAGTTGTGGAACTTCGGAAATAAATTTACTGATCAAATATTCACAGTGAATTTTGACATGATAGTCACATTTTATTGCAATAACATCACCAAATGCAAGTTCCACACAAAGAAATGTCTATCATGTGCACGGTACTGTTCAAAACATATATTTTTGTACAAATGCACAATGCATGTCCTGCATCCAAAGCATGCCTCAATCGCACGGCCAAAAGGCCGCTTCACTCCGTTGGACAAACTAAGAGAAGCAGGCACACCCATCCCATTGAAGCCAGCAATCTGTCAGTTTTTGTTCATTAACATTATTGGACAAACTATGCTAAGAGAAGCAGGTACACCCATCCCATTGAATCCAACAATCTGTAAGTTTTTGTTCATTAACATTATTGGACAAACTATGCTAAGAGAAGCAGGCACACCCATCCCATTGAAGCCAGCAATCTGTAAGTTTTTGTTCATTAACATTATTGGACAAACTATGCTAAGAGAAGCAGGCACACCCATCCCATTGAATCCAACAATCTGTAAGTTTTTGTTCATTAACATTATTGGACAAACTATGCTAAGAGAAGCAGGCACACCCATCCCATTGAAGCCAGCAATCTGTAAGTTTTTGTTCATTAACATTATTGGACAAACTATGCTAAGAGAAGCAGGCACACCCATCCCATTGAAGCCAGCAATCTGTAAGTTTTTTTCATTAACATTATTGATAATAAGCTGGGTGTGCATTTGTACTTTTGACTGAACACCCATATCTCATTCTCAAATGTTTAACGCTGTAGGACTGATTGGAGTATTGTGCAAAACATACGTGGGTGCCATCATTGTAGTTTTAATATATTTTGATAAAAAACCACATCTTCAGTTGTATCGATAATGTTTTGTAAATAAAGTGGGCCTCAGTGGCTTTAGCAGCCACATGGGTGGGCATCAGGGAATCAAGTTTTGGAACGCTTGCTCTAGACAGCTTCAAACATCTAGTCCTAATGTACATTTCTTTCAGAGTGTTAAGACAAACGTAGGAGGTAGATATTTCTCTTTTACTTGTTCACTCACTCCCTGTTAGCGATACGTCGGCAGGATATATAATATATGTGATTGATTGGTCATACTCGTATTGCTTTCGTATAAACCTGAGGGTAGCCGTATTGGCCCGATGCCAATACGGCTGTATGTGTGATAAATTCACTTCCTCGCCAACCGACGACGACTTGTTAACTAACAATCGGTTTTGGATTTTAAACCGGGAAGTTGCCTCCATGTTTGCTTGTTGCTCCAGCTCCAGTATCCTGTTCAGGAGACCATCAATGTCTCAGTCACTGGCAAGCGCCATGATAAACTGAAATGTTCAAAATATATGGCCACGCGCGTGATGCGTTTGCCGCTGACTATAAATTCCCGCGACCTGTTTTGTCGTGCGTCGAAACTAACGCGTGTCTGTGCAAACGCTTGATGGCGTTTGACGCCATAACCGAACGTTCTTGGTGGACTCGGCCAATACGGATGAACTCGCCACAATACGGGATGAACTCGCCTTAATACTGGTTGAACTCGGCCAATACGGAATCTGACTATGCGTCATGCAGCAATATGGGCGGGAAAGCGACGATGTCATTAATCGGCCGTTTACGTCGTTTTCGGACAATGACTTACATAGCCAATTAATAATATATAATATAACATGTCGTCGTCAACTAGAAACCACCTGTTTAAACTTGCTTATCTTCCATAGCTCCTCACTTTAGCGATCCAATCTCTTCAATGCTCCTTACCGATTAGTACCTGCGTAACCATTTTGCATTGGTGCGCTGCTGAGCTTAGCGTTCCAGAGGATATTAGCGCTGTTGATATATAACTATTATGCTGTATTGTATTGTATTGTATTGTATTGTACTGTGTTATAATGCATCGAACATTAAACTAATACAATTCCAGAGGACCGGGGATCGAGTCGTATCGCTGTCGTTTCGAAACATGGCCAGTTTCTTTCACTCCACGTTGTTTATATTCGCTCATATATATAAAAGTAAAGTTGGTGTTCAAATGAACAGGTATACTGGGAGGTTCAGTGCAAAGCACTTTGCACAGTCCCGATGATCGGATACAACGCTATGTAAGAACATACCTGTACTGGATTAAACTGGATTCATGCACATGTAATGAGCTCCGACGGCGCAACATTTCTTTTTCCCGGGACATTCCGAGTCGCTGCCACAGCGTGGACCAAACTCTCTGTACTGTGGACATTGTCCAGGCTTTACTACAACACCATACATTGATATTATTTTCTACTCGTAAAATGAATTTATATATGGATAGGATGTCCAATGCTCATGATTAGCTCGAAATGAAACATATACCAAAGTATACACAATATACTGCAACAACAAAGACGTGTAGAAGCAATAAACGACAAATAATCGATATCCAAAAGTTTTTATTTATAAAGGCGTCATTAGTATAAAGTACTAAATAATTTACTCGTTCATCACATTACCTTTGACGCACTTGGCTCTTGGAGGACACCCCATGCCCGAGCCATAGTAAAAAAAATGATGTGCCTAGATAACATCAGACCGGAAAGAGCAGCATATTTACGACGGACATATCTAAGATTAGTAGTGGCAAAACGATTGTTTAAAATGTATGTGGTCCAGGATTAATTGAGACAATATAAAAAAAAAGAAAACAACTGGAGTTTTCGAAAATGTGTTGTAAATATCATCTGCAAGATAATATAATTGAACCTTAGACAATGTTGGCAAAGATAATAAACAATTGATCAGCACGAAGAGAAACATACATATATTGCGCTCAGTGACAATGAAGGTTTAGAAAGAGTAAAACAATAAAAGGTAGAATATGATGTTGCTAAGGCAGCTCCAGGGAAATGTATTTAGTTAGAAATGTTGACCAGGGCCGACTCCGATCTCTAAATTAAATTAAATGTGTTGTAAATATCATCTGCAAGATAATATAATTGAACCTTAGACAATGTTGGCAAAGATAATAAACAATTGATCAGCACGAAGAGAAACATACATATATTGCGCTCAGAGACAATGAAGGTTTAGAAAGAGTAAAACAATAAAAGGTAGAATATGATGTTGCTAAGGCAGCTCCAGGGAAATGTATTTATTTAGAAATGTTGACCAGGGCCGACTCCGATCTCTAAATTATCACTCCTAGGCCTACTAGTTGGAATAACTATCCCTAGTATTAACATAGCCTAGCCCTAAGACTAGAATGTAGATGCAGACGACAAATTGGGCAAAAACAGCAATAAACTATTAATTAATATAGTGTTAGAGAGAGAGAGAAAGAGAGAGAGAGAGAGAGAGAGAGAGAGAGAGAGAGAGAGAGAGGAGCTATATTTGCATGATCGCCCGCTGAATAACCATAGTATTGCAATGTATAAACAATTATAATAAAGGACATACCATTACAACATGTTTCATTAAAAAGAAACCAAAACAAACGAACACTATTTCTATGAAATTAAGCACGTGTCTAAAATCCGGGTCAACCTCATTTTCGCCAATTGTCGCAGCAACCGTGCATATTGCATAACCATATGTGTAAAATGGAAATGCGTTGTGTAAAAACAATTTTTTTCAACCGAATGATCGAGTGTGTGAGCTCAAAGTATAATCTGCACATTCGAGAATAGGAATATGCGAAACAAAATGTGCTTTTACCCACACAATGTTTAATAATGTACATATTCCAAAAAAAAAACTGTGGATGGTTTATATACATATTTTATTTTTATACTGGCAAAAAGTTGCGAAAATAATTGGGTCAGGGTATTAGGTAAGTGTAAAAAAATCGAATACAGCTTAGCTAAATATAAAGTAATAACTTTACTACGGTGTTCAACGAGTTATTGGTGTACATCTTACGACAGCCTTTAACCAGTATGAAATTAAACACACGTTATGACACGCGCGGTACATCCGCTTGTAAAACTGTTATTTTCCGGACCTGCGGATCGATAGTTTAACCGGTGATGTCTCCAACACGAACGAAACGTGCTGATGACATCAAACAAGCACCAAAGGTATAGTTCTTTAATTTAGCCGACTACCTTGAAATCAAGCCATGTGCGCATCGATCAATTACCTATCCAATGATGATATATATGTTGTGGTGTTGGAAATATATATGTTTGGTATATATATATATATATATTGTATGAGGGTTGTGATATGAAACGATTGGAAATTGCGATAGTCCAGAAAGACAGTACGAGATATCTCACTATATGAAGTGTGACTTTCAGATACTTCATTTTGTAGTGCAATGAATTATATGATGGGCCTCTCCATTAGTTCCCTATATATTTATGTGAAATATGTCATTGTGTCACTAAAATATTTCAAAACAGTAAAAGAACAGTTGCGGAACACTGTTTTCCCAGTGATTTTATATTGGACAAGCAATGTCCAAAGAACAATAAAATATCTACCAAATAATATAAAATATGTTATAATCTGATGGCTAGAAATATACTTATACTTAAATCATGATAGCCATTACTACGTAAAAAACTTTGGAAATAAAACATGTACGGTTGCTATATGTATTCCTAAACAGTTTATATATATATATATATATATATATATATATATATATATATATATATATATATATATATATATATATATATATATATAAATATATATATATATATATATATATATATATATATATATATATATATATATATATATATGCAGAGCTATATATATCTACAGAGCAAACAATAATATATTTAAGAATATTATAATTTGTCTTGACCACTAGGCAGACAAACTGTCAACACAACACCATCACCTATGCATGATGGTCCATGAAGCATGTGCCCTCCTTGCAAAGGTGCACATTGCAAGTCAGGCACCCAAAACAAGTTTCAACAGATCGACCTGATGTTGTCTTCCGGCCTAGCCTACGGCAGGACTGGCACACTCGTTTGCGGCCATCAAGACGAACCAGTGAGTGCCCTGCCACTGCATTTTCCTCCACTGTATAGAGGGCTTCTGGCTGCTGCAATAGTGGTGCCACACGTCGATTCCGTGTGGCGATGGTGTTGTCGCAGAGATTTTGTACGAGCTCTGCCTTGAAAAACTTCAGCCCGTATAGTCGTCTGTTTGCTGGCAATGGCCGGTTGCTTGCCATCCACAGGATGTAGGCGTTCACGACAGCGATGTTCAAGATGCCCCAGAACAGGTACTTCCACCATCGCCGCCCCGAACGCCCAATCGGGAAGTATGAGCGCAGCTGGTCCAGCCGATCAACACGGTACCATTTTATTCGATCATCGCCTCATCCACGCTGAGGTTCTGTGACGGACAGAAGACTTGGCTGAAGCGGTCATTGCAACGTGTGATGAACGGCCTCACTTTTGTCAGCTTGTCACCAGCATCCTCCTCGTTGGGCAGAGAGCAATGCAGGTACTGGCATAGCTTCTCATACCGTCTCTTGGGCATCACGCTGGAGACGTACGGATCTTGGAGTACAGGATTTTTACTCCAGTAATCACTGTACTCTGACATCACCTTCATACCCATCGCAATGTTAATCCCAACATAGGCTTTTATTTCTTCAGCAGAAGTGGCGTGCCGGTGTGGGTCAGCAGTGATGTACGGCTTGTCCGGGTCTGGTTGGGCAGTAGGGGACTTGGCAACAGCATTCAGGTTTGAAGCTGCAGCCACACTCACAAAGAAGTCATCTCCAAGAACCTGTAGGAGGAAGCCAAGTGGGGACGTAGTCGCAGGGAGCATCTCTGTTGGCCCACTAGTCAGGGTGAACGGTCGTACAATGGGCGGCGCAACATCTTCAGTCTTCTGCCAGCCCTCCGTTATCTCGTTTGTGTCAACAGGTGGCATAAACCGGCCTCGTCCTCGCCCACGACCCCGACCTCGTCCACGGCCTCGTCCCCGGCCTCGTCCACGGCCCCGTGCTGGAGTGGGTGCTGGTGCTGGTACTGGAACGGGCACAGAAACGGCAGCTTGCATGCTGCCTTCATCATCATCACTGTTGTCTGTGTGTACGGCAGTTGTACTAAGATCGAGACTCTCTTGAACAGACAATTCATAATCACTTGTCTCCTGAAATAACAAGAGGCAAGATATTACCTGGTACTATTTTTTTTTTACAAATGCACAATGCATGTGACTTTTTATCACCTAAATAAAATACATTTATTAGTCCAGTAAAATTAGGAAAGTTTTATTACTTATAAGTAAAAATGCAAAGTGGTTGAGAAGGGAGATAAATGAGATCATTATAAAGCCATGGGCTTAGCCAGCGCCTAAGCCAAGGCTAAGCTGCGACTGTCTTTGAGTTTGTTTACATTTTGACAAACTACTAATTTTTTAATTGGCGCGGCTAATGGTAATATATACCACAAAAAGGCTAAGTATATTGGAAACAACGTTGGTGTAAATTACCGTCCCATTATTCTTACTGACAAAGACGTGTAAGTTAGGGGAGTAACTCCTTCGAATTTCTGACAGCTGGGCCCTGCCCTCAGCGAGGTCAAGACAATTGGCTTCGAACGGAATGTCAGCGTCCGACTGAACCATTTTGACAGGCGTAAACATTGGTCATTCTTACCTCTAGCTCGATGTCAGAAGGCGAATATAACGCATCCACCATCTCCAGAACTTCTTCGGCAGTAAAGCGCCGATACTTCCGCGCAGACGCCATTTTTAAAGTCACACACAGAAGTAAACAAAGCACTTTTAAAACTCGTAATACTCAAAAACTTTGATTAGAAACGGATGTTTATACTACCCACAATTCATAGCTATGACATCGATGTCTACGTTGTAGAACTATCGTAACTATCCAGTAGATAGCGCCACTTGTACACACAAATATGTACACGGCGTGAGGAGAAAATGAGCGGGCGGTCCAGGGAGGTTGAGTGCTAATGGGTTAAACTGTTGATTGAAACTATGTCCTCTATACGACTAGTAAACAAAACTGATAAATACTTAAAAAAATAAACAATGATAAGATTCGAAAAAAAATATTTAAGTGTTACACAAGTAAATAACGTGTTGTAAATTTGTTGCAGACAATTTAGTTCGGAACTCGTGTGATTTTAAGATAGTAAACCCAGTTGTTTTGCTTGGCAACTGTGTGGCCGATGTATCTATTACTATATCAGAAATGTGTGCACAGAAGCACTCAACTTGATTTGCCTTTCTATAGAGACCATCAATAAATTAACATTTCTGCCAAGTTTTACTGAAGTGATATCATTCCTTGAGGGTTAAATATTAAATAAATATTGTCGAAATTAAGACGTTTTTCCATGACTTAATACATTACGGAACATAATTAATTTTACAACTTTCTTATGCATATCTTACATATTTTGCTTTGTATAAATATAATATTAATATATCAAATCAAAATATTCCTGCAAGTAGTTTTTTATTAGTAAGTAATAACTCGCTTACTCAAATGCTTACACATCGGCCCCGCGGAATTACAACGTAAACAAATATATGTGCCCATATAAAAGAAGACGAATTTGCTTCGAATGACATGGTTGTACTTTTGCTTGTGCATATGTTTGTGTGTGTTTGTTTGTGTGTATGTGTGTGTGCGTGCGTGCGTGCTTGCGTGTGTGTGTGTGTGTGTGTGTGTTTGTGTTTGTCTGTGTGTGTGTGTGTGTGTGTGTGTGTGTGTGTGTGTGTGTGTGTGTGTGTGTGTGTGTGTATGTGCATTTATGTGTATCAATGCATGCGTGCGTGCGTGCGTGCGTGCGTGCGTGCGTGCGTGCGTGCGTGCGTGCGTGCGTGCGTGCGTGCGTGCGTGCGTGCGTGCGTGCGTGCGTGCGTGCGTGCGTGCGTGCGTGCGTGCGTGCGTGCGTGCGTTCACCACGCGGCAGTTCACCACGCGGCGCTGCGAAGCACAACGGTGGTCATATATCACATGCGACTAAATTTTTTTTATTCAGTGAGCGGGTCTTTACCTCCTTCTCCCCTTTGTACGAATACACAAATATCGAGAATTGTGAACGGCCCCTAACACGCAGGAGACACATTCACTGGGAGCAAGTCATCCTGGTTTGTAATTAATAATGACACAAACATTTATAGTGAGACAGCACCGCGTGGTACATGTTTTTATCATCCCGACCTGTAGGACGATCATTTAAGCGGGGATGTCTCCAACACGAACGAGACGTGGTAATGACGTCAAAGAAGCACCAATAGCATAATAAGTTAAACATAATTTGTTTGTTGGGCATCTAGGAGAAACAGTAGCAAACCATGTTATATTTAAATATGGTAATCCTTTCACCAGTTATGATAATGATCTAGTTAGCCTGGCAACACAGTTCGCGGTCCAGAATGACCATCGCGAAACACTGTCAAGGGACAATAGCAAAGCATTCGTATCATTAAGGAAGGTAGTCTTAATTGGTGACAAAAAAGTCAGTTGAGATAAAATCAGACCGTGATTTGTTTGGCAGTTTGTTTGTAACGGCAGGAACTTGCCAAGTCAACCTGGATGACATTTTTAACTATCAATAGTGCCATTTGTCAGATGCCAGTGGGTAACTGCTCAGGGGCGATAACACAAAGTTTTCCCATATACAAGACAATTTGTCGACTGACCATACTCGCACTTATATGATGCAACGGCTGTGGTTCACACCCTTGGCAGACATCCTGGGATATATACTGTGCACATATTTGATTGCCATGATTCGGCATACTCCATAAAAGCAGCATAATTATTACGAAGATCAACATCAGAAGCGATCATGCTACAAATGTATTACCTATGAGGGCCACTCCCTAAGATTTGTAGCAAGTTCATCAAGCATTATTGTCTAACCATACGCTCAAGCGTGCCAAATAACTCCATCCACATACACATTTTGTTGTTGGTGGTGGATTTGAGGATGATGGCTGCATGTTCACAAGAGAATGTGATGTGTCACATCGGCATGATACCCATGTAGACACCAATATAATTATGCATCCTGTGGGTGGAGCACAATTTAATAAAATTTATTACGCGTGTCTTGACCCCCTCCTCCCCTTTGTACGAATAAGAAAATGTGAACGGTCCCTAACACGCAGGAGACGCATAAAGTTTGAAAAAATCGTCCTAATGACACAAAACGTCTCTACTGCGACAGCACCGCGTGGTACATGCGTTTGAAAAATACGTTTAATTCCGACGTGTAAGCGGGGTTTTCTCCAGCAAGAACGGGAAGCGGTAATGATGACAAACAGTATAATAATGAAAACATCATGAATTTTTTTTTTTTTATCTAGTACAAATATTAGCATGTTACATTTTAATAATATCGCATGTTGACTCAAACGAACATATACTTTTTTCTAATGTGTGGTTA
Organism: Lamellibrachia columna; assembly: GCA_963662155.1. NCBI lineage: Eukaryota > Metazoa > Annelida > Polychaeta > Sabellida > Siboglinidae > Lamellibrachia > Lamellibrachia columna. The sequence goes on from OY759262.1 coordinate 51,844,771, forward strand.
TGTTTTAGACGTATTTGTCTTATATTGATGCTTCTAGAATCAAACACTGCATGTTGGTAAACCATCTTTCCACCGTGGTCATCATTATGCATTTGTACTGCCTCTGACATTCCGCATTCTAGGAACACGATACTACATGTTGTATTCCAAGTGTTGTGTGTTAGGTCAAAAATAGTATGCGTTATGCTAACATAGCTATTAGAAGCTAGTATCTACTTTATGGCAAATAAATATATACCGTTTTCAACAAGACCACATTTGCGCGACCATCCCCACATATTTATGGCTCTACTGAAAAAACATCACAATCCGTTTTTTCCAACATAGTCCGGCAGTCAAACTCCCCTTTGAAGGTGAACTGCGCATTATGGTTAACACGATGTTTTTTTTCCATTTTTGTGACCCTCTAACATTCTAGGTCAATAATCCGACGGATGCCACCCTGGCACCCTTTAGCGTTTTTGCAAAAACACATAAATACATACTAATTTCAATAATATCTCGATTTGTAAGGGTATCTGGTTGGATTACGTCAATGAACAACATATAATATGCAAATTTGTCGCATGGATATGCAAACTAGCTCTGACCACAATCTCTCCAACGGTGTGTCCTAATCCATGTTTTCGGGGTCGTTAAATTCAACTATGTTACATAGACGATTTTATCTAAAATTAACGCATAGGTATGCAAATCAGCAGACGCTGATTTATAGTGGCGAACATTTCTGTGGTGAGGTGTAGACTGCATGATGTCACAATGGCAGACGAAGGGTTAAAAAAAAAACAAAGACGATCTTTCCATAGAGATAGATATAGACTAGAGAGGCTATGACCACGTAAATGACGATTGCATACATCGGCCACATTGGAGTTCCAAACGAAAAATGGGAAATCAAAACTACACAATTACGTTATCTATGATTGGTTTGAATGTATTTAAAATGTGCCATATATACTTATATATTTATTTATGTTTTCAAATAAACATGTACGTTCTCATTCAGATAACATAATAAAACATTATTTGAGCCATCTCAGTTAGAACGATACTTTAATGAACACGTTTTTACGCTGTTTTGGAACTCCAAGATGGCAGCGGCATTTGCACGTTTACGCCATTACGTAAATATATTATATATAAATATATTACGACTTTCTTGTTTCTATGTTTTGACACTACGACGTGGTTGCTAAGGAAAATACGTGATATGCATTGTTAGCTGTGAGGTACCCGGATGTCCGACATCCAGAATTTCTGACAAACGATAGTCGTTCCACATGTACAGTTTATTCCTTGACTCTCGGGGCATCAACAGTATTATAAAAAAAGAAAAGAAAGTCACTGCGGCTCGAAATGGTGAATTGTTCATTTATTTCCTTTAAACTTTATATAACTATTACTTATAATTACTTACTTATATATGATATCCTTTGTTTGTCTACACAGCAGTGTGTTCTTATTAATTATTGATATGTGATATTGCATTTTTATTGAAACCATGTGCTTTGACATGTTTTTCCTTCTTGTTACGTAAATGTATGCATGAACTACAGCTATGTCGGAGGAGGTAACAGTGGGTGTCAAACACAACATGCAATACTCACGATGTGATCTTGTTACAGCAAACAGACCAAGGAACAAGGCGCACCAACAAAAGATCACTTCACTGCAACAACAAAAAACCGGTGTCACTGTAATAACAGGTATGTTTGTAAGCAGCTGCGTTTAAACAAACAGTATACTACAACATTAACCCATGTTTTGTAATCCAAACTACTGGATGCAACGTCACATACATAACCCGACGTCGACATTGACATTATTCATTCTCTCGGTTACATGTTTTGTTAAGGTAGCACACTTGACAACAACAATAACACAGCACACTAACCTCTTCATGTTGGTCTCTGTTGGCTTACTGGCTTGTTCAGTTTGTGTGGTTTAACTAACTCAAAAAGCTGCAGCATGGTATGTAGTACACTCGTCGGTTACGCTTGACTGAACATTGGGGCAAGTAGCTAGCGTTTGATTGGATAATGCGTTATTTGAAAGTGACATCAGCTAAAAGTATGTGTAATGTGTCTTGCATTTACAATCACATTGGTTAAATTAAATTGATTGTGACGCTATGCTTTTCGATTAATGCAGCCGATAAGCGCCATCATTCCTAACCTGCAACCCTGGTATAGAACTTTTACAAGAATTAATTCAGGGTTGGTGAAAACTGTGAATATTCAAATCATCTTACACACCACAACGTACGCTGCAGAATTGAGCATAACTGTGCCATCCGCCAAGAAGCTTTTGTCGGTCGTGAGGAGGTGGACTAGGCTGGATGAATGCTGTGAGAAAGTCATTCAGTGACTTGATGTGTCGATGTTCTGTAGTTTTCCTTCCAGTCACTTCGAGGATGGTGATTTGTTTTTCTGGAGAGGTTGGTTTTGTGAGAGCTTTTGAGCTGCCATCTTGCAGAAAAACCTGATCCTAATCATAACTGTAGCCCTCACCCAAAGTGTCCTCTGAGCATGATGCGCGACCTCACATACATACACGGTTGAGTTGTTGTAAGTAAGCTAAGCCGAATGAAGGTTTTACAAATTTACATTGCATAAAAGATTTTGGTTTTAAACAGCCTAATACATATCGATGTGTAATATATAATGAACAAATGATGACATATATACCAAAACGCTTGACTTTGGATTATCTTTGTGTCACTCGTGGATTGGCTACATAGTATTAATCAAAACATGTGTAAGTTTCATATATTATTATTTACTATTACATCAGCACGATTAAACTATATCCATAGTCTGATGGTTGGATCGTAATAATTGCGAGGATCAAGCGCAAAATGTACAGTTAGTTCCTCGACAATGTACGAATGAAATATGTAAGCATAGTTAGCACCACTTGAGGTGAACTGCTACATGTGTGGCCGATTACAAAACTCGGTGTCACACTGCGACCAACAAAATATTTACAATACGTAGCCTTTCTAAACCTACGATATATGTAAACACAAACAACACAATGGCTCAATAAGGGAACGTATTCATGCTTCCGGAGTAGATAAACATCTGTACCAAACTACGAATACTTGGGTAAGCGCAATATTCGAGGATACGTTTAAAAACCGATTTGACAAACGCAACTGCCAGCCATGATGTGGTTTGTTAACGACACAGCAACACCGCTGTATTTCAGGAGGGCGGGTTATAAGTAGCGGGTTATAAGTAGATGAACATTGTTGGACTCTCGATAAGCCAATGGCTTCCTTGTCCACTTGCCATCTGGGCCTTTGGCTTAGATGGCAAATCTTGTTAAATCTTGTTAAATCTATCCTGTGTAGATAATGTGCGTATTGCCATAGCCGTTCGAGTAGAAACGCTTCAGTCAAATCATATTATGTTAAGCATTCACACACAGGTGCGCTTTGTGGCGAAAATTGCCTTGCACGGTTTTTGTATCCGTAGCGCACTTAGCATGACTTGACTCCTGCTGGCACATAATATACTGCCAATAAACATGTCTGAATCACCAGCCGGTCCGGGTGTTTTTCTTGTGGCAAGCATGGTAGGTGACAATTTTGTCGTCTCTCTAACGTTGCAGTAGTGTTTTTGTCTATAACCCTGTTGAAACACATTCCCTAACGGTCATACTTGACCGTTTGTTTTATTATATGTTTCTAATAAATGTTCTCTGCCGTTTCAATAAATAATGCATTAAAAAATGCTAAACAGAAAGTATGGTAATTCAGCGTCCGTCCTCAGTGATGACCAGTTGAGTTCTGATATTATATTTATTAGGCCCTATGGTTCCATGTGAGCGTTCAATGTTGTTCTAAATCATCCTTACGATTTCTTTTGAATTATTCTAATCATGTTTATGTGTAATGTTGTATGGGGTCCTAGACGACCGACGTGCATTCCACATTGGGACTAGATATCAGAATGTTATTTCATAGCATTTCATTGGCAGAAATGTAATTTCAGATGACATATTTTATCCCGTATTTAAATAAACAATGACAACTAATAATAATAATTAACTTCTATGGCGCCGATTCTGTTTTGTTGCGCCTCAGAGGCGCAACAAAACAGAATCATTAAGCATAATCGTGAAAAGGGACGCGCAAAAATCAGTATAACAACGAGGGACAACCGAACATTTATGGTGGAAATGCAATTTAGAATATATATGTCTTGAGTTTTTTTCTCGGAAAATAGCAATAGTTTCAGATGTTTTCAAAGTGATAGGGAGTTTATTCCTGACCCTAGGCGCAGCGGCATAGAAAACACGTTTAACCAAGTTAAGATTTGTTTTAGGTACAATAAGTTGTTGTGAAATAGATGATCTTAGCTGCCTGGGGATAATTGAAAGATGCAGGAGACCAGCCATGCAGTATGGTTGTTGTGTGTATAGAGCACGATATGTAAGATAGCTTAAAATCAATTCAATAAGAAACTGGAAGCCATATATATATATATATATATATATATATATATATATATATATATATATATATATATATTAAATTTACAGCATACGAGTCCATAGTCGGCATTTAACCTTACTACCAGCGCTCACTGTCGTCAGTTTGTCGTTCCCCTTTAACCCTCACCGAGACAACCCGTCATCCATATAGCTGCATGAACTCTGACCCCTGATAGATGACATCCATTCTAAGCCTAAACATACCAGTTCCTTTCTTAGTCGCCAGGGGCGCAGACTTCTAGAGGGTGATAATGGACGTGTTCGTCAATTCTATCACCCCGGAGGAATGCTCGGGTGTTCCCCAATGTCTATTTTATTTACAACCGAAAACGTTTGTTGATCGAGATGGGCATATTAACTACTAATGTCGACGTATCATATCAATGGCGACGTTTAGTTTTGTGTCTGATGTTGCATCCTGTTGCTTGGATTGCACAACATTGGCTAACGTTGCAGTATACAGTTCGGAACAAATACGCTCATTTCGACGAAAAGAAACCAATCATGTAACATTGCGTCACAAAAGCATATACATTTATTTTGTATTTGCCTTGCAAGTTTGCTTCTGTATGACTCACTTAAGATGGCTGATAAAAAACGCTTGGACTTATTCGAATTATATGATGTATTCGGACAGACAACCACGGAGCACTTACAAAAACGATACTGATATACCATTTGTTTCGTGTTTTGTTTTTGCACGCACGTTAGGGGAACATAGCTGTATAATTTCTTACAGCGAAATAGGCGTCTCTCTCAAGTTGTCAGACCACAGGGTTTTTTCTTTAAAAATAATTTTCTATTGCATTGTGTGCGGATGGTGGAGGGCTAACTAAGAAAACAGATGCGATGAAAGAGCCAGGCCGTAGGAAAAGGACAGCCTGCAAGTGACATCGGAGGACTGCCTAATGAGGGATGTGAGGAACGCGGAAGAGGGAGAAGGCTGCTGTTAGGGAGAACTTGAAAGGAATAACAGCTGAGTTAGCTTTGTTATGTTTTCACGGAGTTTGAATTATTTTGGAGAGGTGTCGTGATTGTTTGTGTGTGTTTCTGCGAACGGTATATGATTGTGTGTGTGTGTGTGTGTGTGTGTGTGCGTGTGCGTGTGCGTGTGCGTGTGCGTGTGCGTGTGCGTGTGCGTGTGCGTGTGCGTGTGCGTGTGAGTGTTTGTGTGTGTGTATTTGTGTGTGAGTGTGTGTGTATATGTGTTTGTATGTGTGTGTGTGTATGTGCGGGTGTGCGTGTGCGTGTTCGTGTGTGTGTGTATGTTTGTGTGTATGCGTGCGTGGGTGTGGGCAAGGTATAGAATAGCCTCGGAGAAACAATTTGTAACTCAGCAGTGTTCTTGTGAGTAAGTGTACATGTATGTCGTTTTCATGTGGAACGTTGGCATCATTTATGGTATATTAATTAATACATTAAACTCATGACTTTGGCATGTTTCAGTCTAACCTGGAATTGTATTGTTATTCTGCGTAAATGTTGATATTCATAAAGAGGCTCACAGCGTATTTTGTGCGGAGTGAACTCGCAACTTTAAAACGCGCAATAGACCGTTGTGAGCAGGAAATCAGGACGTTATATTCATCAGGACATTATAGTTTATAAGTTATGAAAACGTACATGTCTGTACTACAGCATTGTATGTTACATGCGCTTGAAAAAAGTTATTCAAATGTCATCTCGAATGTCCACACCAGAGCCAATCGTAAGCAGGGTTGTCGCCAACAAGAATTGAAGATAGCAATAAAGCTAAGGAACAACCGCTGGCCTAATGAAAACATCACACATTTTAATGTTGTCTCATCCGTCACCATTTGTAAGATATTCACAGTCTTTGTTCTCACAGATTCCGTGTCCCCTTCACTTACACATTTAACACTGGTAATATGTGTTGCCTTAGCCTCGTATTGTAATTGCCTCTCTCAGAATACAATGTTGTGGGCCTTGCACTGTTTTGCTGCGGTTGCTATTTTGACAAAGAAATGTACATTTGGAGACTGGGCAGAAAGAATGCACATAAGGTATGAACAACAAACACGAGGAATATGCATAGCTACTTCCGAAACATCGTCACCGCTACATGTACGTGTCACAGATTTACAGTTTGGCTGGAATAAAGCAGTAAGCCAGTGGACATTCTCGTTATGGTTCAGTACATTCGCACGACTACAAATAAATTAACAGCATGGCTATATGTAACATATTTCCCGTTTAATAACAAAATGAATAGTACAGTAAATAATTACAAATCAAGTATACTGAAAGTAATTACAATCTACCAACGTAAAATATATTCTTAACTATCAAATAACAGTTGATATCATAATTTAAAGTATCTTACGAACTTGCTGGTGTCGCTTCTAGCAAAAACAGTTCCAGCGAGGGTGGTACCAAACGTGTCACAGCGAATGCAATCAAGCCCCGACGAGTGTAGTCAAGGGTAGGGCGTGTTCAGGCGAGTGCAGTCAAGCATACAGCGTGGCCAGACCAGTAAAATCAAGCATAGAGCATGCCAAGGGAGTGCAGTCAAGCGTAGATCGTGGAATGTCGACGGAGGAATCTCAAGGAGGCTTCATCGCGTCTTTTTGCCGGCAATCGTCGGCCAGTCCGGACAACGACTCGTTCTCTTAGAAGCAACCAGTGTATTAAGGTTCACCGATGCATAATCGACTACACATAAAATAACGGCAAAATAATCGCCTCTTGAATGAAGAATAATGTACTGACAATTAGTGTGCTGGTGCCATCTAGCGGGTACAATTAACCTAATTCCTTGGTGGATAACTGTTTTGTTATATTCTGCTAATAGCACCCCTTGGTGGATTCTTATTGTACTACACATCTTCGTGGTGGTGCCATCTACCTACAAAAATTAGCTTAATCATATTTTTCCCCATTGGTGAATACTGATGGTATTTAACGCCCCCCCCCCTGATGACACTTGCAGTAGAGCAAACCATTGTTATTGTGTCATCTAACTACTTCAATTAACATAATCATATTTTCCATATGTGAAACGTACTAAAACATTGTTTTTTGAAGATATATGTAGAGGGGCCCTCCGTTCCCGTCATCCCACCACCACAACAACCACTTCCACCATCACATCAACCACCACTACCACAGTGGTATCCGATCCCTGAAGACTCTTCAACAGCGCCTTCTTTTGTTTGTTACATTAATAGATAATTATGAGTTTGTTAACTTTTATTTATCACATTGGAACAGTATTCGTTGTGTTGTAACAGCGCTCGGTGAATTGTAGCAGAAGTAAAATAATAATTGTTCCGTTGTAGTTCACCACGCAGCGCTGCAGTGCCGATCGATGGTCATACATCGAATGCGACCGATTTTTTTTTTTTTTTATATTTAGTACGTGAATCTTAACCTCCTTCTCCACTTTGCACGAACAAGAAAATGTCGACCATTGGGAATGTCTCATAACACGCAGGAGACACATTCATTGGGAGAAAGTTATCCTGGTTTATAATAAATAATGGTAAAAATGTCGGTTTTTGCGATATATTCCAACTGTTTTTAAGGTACCCAGTCGGCCATACATTTGTCAGGTTTTCTTGTTCTCACAACAGTATCGCACATTCTTATGTTTTAGTCGTATGTGTCTTGTGATGCTTCTAGAATCGAGCATTGAGTTTTGGTATTACCGTCTTTCCACCATGGTAATCATTATGCATTTGTACTGCCGCCATCATTCCTTATCCTAGCAACACGATACAATATGTACTCCAGGTTAGCAATTATTCTGTGTCATGTCAAAACATCATGCACTGTGCTAACAGAGTCTATCGAACAGCTACTGGAAACTGTTGGAAGTGAACTGTATCATTGAAGCCTAGGATACATGTTGCACATATGATGGTTGCCACATGGGCTGCTATTTGTAAAGTAGTCGATAACATAATGTGATATAGTTCACACTAATAATATATCGATGGCTAATAAATATATATCGTGTTCAACAAAACCACATGTGAGCGGGCAGCCACAACTAAATATGGCTCTACAGAATCCAATTGACAATCGGTTTTCCAATATACTTTCCTAGCCAAAGACAACTTCGACGTAAATGAATATTTCCGCGATATTGTCACTCCTTTGATCGCTCAGCTAATGATTCGGGATTACGCATTACCGAATCAATACAACGATGAACTCGTGCTGATGCATGAATTCTATATGTAAAGCTAATGTTTATATTTAATAACTATAACTACTATACTGACACATCCATCAATGTAATACATTGTAATCGTCCTAAAATTCGATGACGGATTGTATTTCTACGAGAGTTTTAACAGTGTTGCATTCACCATTTGTATGATATAGTTAAATAATTTGGAGCAATTGGGAATGTTTAATGTATTACACGAACTACACATATTTCCTAGTTAAATACCATGTGTCATATTTATCGCGAGTCGTCCTGGAAACCCCACTATTTGATCAATGATCATAGTGCATTTATGTTAAATATTTAAAATATAATTATGCACATTTGTAATATATACTAAATTCGTGCGAAGTTATGTAGATCAATGGCATAAACACGATCGTAGTATAATTAGCTCCTAATCTTATTCATGTGTTTCGGCGGTAAGTTATGACGCAAGCATAAGTTTTACTGGTTAGGATGACAATGGTTTCACATCGCAGCATGTTGCACTGTTTATGTACGTTCCACAATAAAAGGTGTATGTTAGTTGGATTCATTCACAGCATGCAATGTGTACCATGTTTTCTTGTCACATCAACCAATCCAAGGAACAGGACACACCAAAGAACGCTCACTTCACAGCAACCAAGAAACAGGTGTCACTGAAATAATATGCATAATTGTATATATAAGTTATCGTACTTGAATAAACCGTATACTGCAACATTGATCCATGGTGAAAAATCCAAACCCGACGCCGACATTGACATTATTTATTTTCCAGGCAACTAACCGGAGCATGTTTTTTCAAGAACCACACCTGAAAAAATAAACAAAACGTCCCACTAACGTCTTCATGTTTGACTATGTTGAATCACTAGCCCGTTCACTTGATGTGGCTCGAACTACCTCTAACTGCTGCAGCGTTGTATCTAGCACACCAGCAGGTCATGCGTGACGGAACAATGCTGTAAGCAGATCGCGTTTGATTGGATAATAGCTTATTCCCTGATGCCATTAGTTAATGACATCAGTTATTTTCTAGTCTTCATGAAGACTATCAGTATTCCGATCTTCTTGCAGACCCCCGAGATACGCCACATATGGTGGGGGGGGTACACCGCCAAGAAGCTCTATTCAATTGACATTGCGTTAAACAACGACACACATGTGTGGCTTAACGAAATTTGTCGCGCACTGTTTTTATTTATTGCAAACTTTGCGTGACGGTATTTGTTGACGTCATAACAGACACCCGCTTGCATAAATATAAAGCCAGTAGGCATGTTTTGTGTTTTTTCTTGCGTGAAAGCACGTAAGATTTCTATCATGACGTCTCTCTAACGTTGCATATGGCATTTTTTAGTGTTGTTGAGTTGGTACGTATTCCGTGACGAACTTTCCTCTAGCAATTGGTGCCTGATGGAAAGTTGCATTAAGGAAACCTTTAAATAATAGAAAACGTCCGAAACCTCAAGTTGGGACGACCTTGTTTTATGCGAGCATGTTAATAGGCGCCATGTTTTTTTTACTTAAATTTACCAGTGCAATATATGAGACTATGATCTATTTTTAAAATCCGCTTATTTACGTTTGTAAACCATTGTAACCCTAAGTTTATTCCGCGAAAACTTTGAACGGATAATTCAAATAAAGCACGTCACATGCTCGTGATGTAAAACGTTTACATTTGTAGAACTCAGAAAACATTGGACCGGATGTGGTTTATTAATGTAGAGTGGTCATATTGATGTACTGTGTGGTAAAGGTACGTTCATACAGAATGTAGATTGGTCATATGTATGTGTTATATGATAAAGGAACGTTCTTACATAATGTAGATTGGTCATATGTATGTATTATACGATAAAGGAACGTTCTTACAGTATGTAGATTGGTCATATTTATGTACTGTAAGGTAAAGGAACGTTCTTACATAATGTAGATTGGCCATATGTATGTACTGTATGGGAAAGGAACGTTCTTACATAATGTAGATTGGGCAAATGTACGTACTGTATGGTAAAGGAACGTTGATACATAATGTAGATTGGTGATATGTATGTACGGTATGGTAATGGAACGTTCTTACAGAATGCGGCATCCACTCCTTGGGATTTGTCAAAGCGCTTTATACTTCACCCCCCTCGCAGTTCTGTTCATTCCAACGCTATCACAATTACTCTGGAAAATATTCAGCCAAGCTGCATTTTTTTTTAGAATAATATGCAATCACATGTCCATCTCTGTCTGTAGTCAGGCGTCATGTATTCAGCTGAGTGAAGAGAGACAACGTGGGGTGAACTACTTCATCGAACGTTCATACAGGGACTCCGGTTCCTCGTAGGAAGGTCGTTGTACGCTGCAAATCCTCCAATATGCAAAATGTGTTTTCTTTTAGTGGTGTTTCTGTAGGCCTGGTTACCTTCCTCTAGTGTTGGTATGTAGTGCAATCTTGCAGGTGTTCCACTGTCATCGGAGTCACGCCATAAAGACACATGTATGTGTCTCCACAAATGGTGACTGAATCTGCAGTTTCCAGTCACCAGGCGCCCCACTATCACATGGTCTTCTCTGGAGAACTGGTACAAGTTTTCATCAATGTTGTAGCTGGGATGCTGTTACAGCCATCTCTTCTTCCCTTGTGATACCCGATGGTTTTTACTTCTTTGTACGTGCCATCCCTCTCCTCTTGATCTTGTTGCCCCCTCCTTTGCCAATATGTCCACTTCCTCGTTCCCGGGATGTTGCAGTGTGCTGGGATCCACTGGAGCACTGTCTTTCCGTTGGCGTTCAGCAGAACAGATACGGCACTGGCAGTGACGGTGAGTTCCTTGTTTTGGGGGTTGGATAGTGCCTGCATCACCGACAATGCATCAGAGAAAATGACGATTTTACTTTTTATGGCCTCTCTATGTTCTACCTTGTAGCTGCTGTCTTCAAGGCATGGGCTTCAGCTTTGTAATTTGTGGAGTATCTTCCTGCATGGATGACCTGCTGGATCTGTCGTCCCTCCCTCAGATTCAAGAGAATCCATTCAATTCCATTGCGTGTTTCTTCTACCGCTGAGCCGCCTGTGTAGGCGTGGGTCCAGATGTCACAGGGGTAGGTATGCCCAAATCAGCTCCATGGTGAGTGAATTTTCTGCATTTGTCTGTATTCCCTTCTTCGTGATGCCTGGAAAGCTGCCCCTAATAGGTGAAAACTGGGTCCTCTTCCAGGCAGCGAGTGTACAGTGCGTTGGGATTTGCTTGTTCATGTGGTCCGTGAGCTCTGAGTCATTCCTCACCAGCATTCGTGCTTGGTGGATGAAGCTGTTTGCTTCAGTCTGTCTTTAGTAATAGTATACATCCTGTGTGGCTTTCCAGTCGCTTGAACTTGTCAGATTGCGTGAGCAATTTTGTGCATTTCCCTTCTTCCAAGGACTGCAGTCCAGTGAACGTTTACAAGGAATGGATCGGTATTGGTATCAGGGCTTCAGTCATGATTCTTGAGGCCTGAACCCGAACCTTGGAGACTTTCTGGAAGTTGGCCTTTGCAGCTGTCCCCAGGAAGATATTCTATACTTCAGCACTGGCATGATGCCTCCCTTGTAGAGCTTCTTCTGAATGTTGTGTTCTGCTTAATAGGACGAACTTGAGAGCTTTTTCATCAGTGTCATGCGTAGATTAGCTCTTCCAGTGCACTGGTCTATCTGTTATTCCGGTCATCCTGCGGGCGTAGGTAAACCCAAGGTAAGTTGGTTTTTCAAGGGATAGGTCGTGGCCTCTGATCAGCAGGTTGGCTTTCATTTTTTTTTAGCGATACTGAAGATTGTGTAGGTGTTTTTCCTTGTGATAAGGTTTACCATCCAATTATTATTTCACTGCTCGATCTTCCTGAGTGTTTCTTTTATCCCGACAGAAGCTGTAGTGATGCACTTCTGTGGATCCAGGGAGGGATGTCTTTACAATATTATTGATGAAAATGATAAACAGTGTAGGTGAGAGCACCCCTCCCTGTGGCGCGTCAAGTGTCTTCTTTCTGCTCGTTCTGGTGATTCTTGTACTGGGGTGAACGAAGTTGCTAACGTTTCGAAATGGCAGCAAGAATATTCGAACCCTGCTTCTCTAGCGTTCTATCCGCTATGTTACTGCGCTACCGCCCCTCGTAAGGAGTAGACGAAGAACATTAATGCACCAAACATGACTTAACGTCGTCCATAGTGTCAATGTTGTTGGCCCGATTTAATTTATACAAGGTCTATGCGTTTACGAATGTAACAATGTTGATGTGTCACACAAATGGAACTGTCCACGGAGAGATCATCTTCGCTTCTTATTATAATTGTTGACGATGACTCGTTTATCCAGCTGAGGGAGTAGATTAAAGAAATTGCCTAAGCTTCGAAATTGCAGCAAGAAAATTCGAACCCAGTGCATCTCGATTGACCACCTAAACACTGTGGAATCATGGTGTAATACATACAAGAGAACACCTTTGTTCCCGGAGTAGAAGCAAATTACCACTGATTCTGTAAACACAATCACTCACCGAAGATAGATTAAAAAACCCACATTAAAAGTTCCAGCCGGTGTGTGATTTACTCACTAACGAAACAGCGGTATTCCATGTAAATGGAGTGTACATTATCATTTCGACGAGTAGAAACGCATCTGCCATGTTGTAGTGACATTTGTCTTGAAAGTTTGCTTATGTATGACGCACTTAAAATGGTTGATCAAAGGCGCTTGGAATTATTGGTATTTGATATAGTTGAAGCAGGCAACCGCTGAGCACATACACAAACACTGCTGAAATACCATCTGTTTTGTGTGTTTCTTCTTTTACAAGCACGCTAGTGGTACATAACGGTATAATGTATTACAGCGAAATAGGCGTCTCTCGTTAGTTGCCAAACAACAGGGTTTTGCCTATAAAAAGTGTGACGTAATGGTTGGTGTGCTGATGGTGGAGGGCCGACTACCTAAGAAAGCTGATGCGATGAAACAGCCAGGCCGTAGGCAGTAAGTGAGATGGGAAGAATGCATATAAAGGATATACATTCATGCGCATAGTATGTGTGTGCGTGTACGTGGGCGTATGCGTGTGAGTGAGCGTGTGTGTGTCCGTGTGCGTTCATAATGGAGCCAGATTATGGTGGTTGTGAATGTGACGGTCTGGGGTTGGTACCCAACAACTCCTGTATAAAGTCGACGTCAGCACCGTCAGTATGTAGAAACGATTTATTACTGTCCGAAAACGAGTCCGATATAGTCAAATGATTGCTGAGCATTTCCTTCAAGGAAGACGTGTGTGTGTGTGTGTGTGTGTGTGTGTGTGCGTGCGTGCATGCGTGTGTGTGTGTGTGCGTGCAAATGTGTGCGTGTGTTTGCGTGGCGTGCGGGTGTGCATCAGTGTGTTTATGAGTTTGTGTATGTAATGCGGGCGTTCGCTCGTGTGATGCTCGCGTGTTATGATGCGAATGTGCGTGTGTTTGTATGATCTGAAAAAAATTGTCATATAGCAGTTTTCAACATGATTTAGGCCAGAATGTTTTTCGCCTAATAAACATTACGAAATTTCATTTAAAAGTATCATGCGTGAAGCGAATACACTATAGAATTTAATAAATTTATTACATATTTTCCACATTATTTATTTTAAGACTATGTTTGTCTTGTATTAAACATTAAATTGTAACTATAATTTAAAAAAAAAGAAGAAGAATACCAAACCTAAATATTATAAAAACGGTTGATTCTGCCACGTACCAAATTAGTCTGAATGCCCGAAGATGCACTTCGTGTAGCAAGCATTCTTTGATTTGAAGCGGTTCGGGTTTCCTCCGCATCCTGCGTAGTCGAACCTCCCGCACGTACGTGTCACACGGTTGTAATACCACCTATCGATGCACTTGTTGCCCCATCCAAAAGACGGCGGCAAATAGCAGCATACCGGTCGATGGGCTATGTTTGAGAGAATCAGACTGATAATTAAAATACAAATTCTTCAAAACTTCTGAGTTGGGAGCATGTATCTGTGTCGAGTTTGTGTATATTAACATTTATATGTCAAGCGATGTTCGTGTTTTGTGTAATATCAAGTAAATGCATGTATGTGGATAAACCACATATAATCCAAAACACACACACACACACACACACACACACACACACACACACACACACACACACACACACACACACACACACACACACACACACACACACACACACACACACACACACACACACTCACACACACACACACACACACACACACACACACACACACACACACACACACACACACACACACACATACACACACACACACACACACACACACACACACACACACACACACACACACACACACACACACACACACACACACATCATAAGCACGGCATAGGAGTTGGAACAGGTCGCGCTCACTGAGCTTTCGACAGAGGTGGTCTTCGGCGAGCTCGCGTTACGACGTCAATTGCGAAAAGGGCGTTGATGGTCCCGGGTAGGCAGCTTGCAACGTCAATAGGAGCGTCGATGGGCCGACGGGTTGTTCACGACGACAAAGACGGCGGTATCGTCATTCACATGCATCCGCGGGCATGAACGAACAGTACACGCACGAACACCTCCAAATAAGTATAACAACCGACGTGAGCGCTCTCCTACGTAGATGGCTAGTATATTATAATGTCGTCGAGTAGAAACCCATCAGCCATATAATATCGCGTGACACGATCATTGACATATATGTTTGCTTAAATATGACGCACTTAACATAGTTGACAAAATGCGCTTGGAATTACTTGATGTACTCTAAGCAGGCAAACGCTGAGAACAAACAACAACTCTTCTGAAATATCGTCTGTTTCGTGTTTTTTTCTTTTACAAGCACGTTAGGGGTACAAAGCGGTAGAATTTCTTACAACGAAATAGGCGTCTTTCTCAAGTTGTCATAAAACAGATGTTTTTCTTTGAAAGGTGTGATGTAACGAATGGTGTGCTGATTGTGGTTGGGCCGACTACCTAAGAAAACAGATGCGATGAAACAGCCAGGCAGTAGGGAAAGGGGCAGACCGTAAGTGAGGTGGGAGGTATGCGCAAAGAGGGATATGAGAACTGCGGAGGAGAGGACGACAAGTGGACGCTGCTAGGGAGAAAAGGAAAGGGATAACACCTGAGGCAGTGCAGCACTACATGTACTAGCCTCGTCTCTGTATAAAGGTAGAAACGAGCAAGAACACAATATAGCTAATTCTAAGACTGTCATACATAACGTAGTCCCCAATAGAGAACAAACACATGCTTCGCGGAACATTTCTAGATATCGCATTCATATGGATTATCATTGTGTTTTTTTCACGGAGCTTGATTTAATTTGGAGGTGTCGTGACAGTTGAGGCAGTAAAGCACTACATGTACTAGCCTCACATCTTCGTAAAGGGATAATCGAACAAGAACACAATATAGTTAATTCTAAGACTGTCGTACATAACGTAGTTCCCAGTAGAGAACATACACATACACGCTTCACGGAACATTTCTAGATATCGCATTCATATGGTTTATCATTATTTTGTTTTCACGGAGCTTGATTTAATTTGGAGATGTCGTGAAGGTACTTTGCGTTCGGGCGTGTGTGACTATGCGTATGGTGTGTGCGTGTGCGTGTGTGTTTATGTGTGTGTGTGTGTGTGTGTGTGTGTGTGCGTGTGCGTGTGCGTGTGCGTGTGCGTGTGCGTGTGCGTGTGCGTGTGCGTGTGCGTGTGCGTGTGCGTGTGCGTGTGCGTGTGCGTGTGCGTGTGCGTGTGCGTGTGCGTGTGCGTGTGCGTGTGCGTGTGCGTGTGCGTGTGCGTGTGCGTGTGCGTGTGCGTGTGTGTGTGTGTTTGCGTGTCTGTGTATTATATGAACATGAATATGTAGGCTGCACTTGTCATACATACTAGAAACAGTTGTAGTTCAAGTTTGTCGCAGGAAACAACCTCCGCCATCTTGAAGCCACGTCCACACGCTCGTGAACAATGACAGTGAGTGGACGTGACAAAAACAGTCGCCCTTGTTCTACAGGGCACGTATAGCAATTTCGCATAATAGTATCGCGCAACACTAATGTATAACACCCTCTTGCGTTTCCCATTCTCCTTCTAATTATAATGGAGAGTATACCATTCCACCGACATATGCAAACTATTACTGTCCACGTGGTTGCCTCAAACGTACCCTTCACTTGATATCCGGGCGCCCACGCTGAGCGACACGAACCTTCTGTGTCCAATCTAACTGCTCGCTGAAATAACGTGTATCCAGTCTCTGTTTTATACTCCTTGATTCTGATATAACGCCTGACTCTAGTTCACCAATTACGGTCTTCTGGTGTCGTCGTTTGTTTCGCTAAGAAAAACACCCGTAAATCGTGTAATACTCCGGTCATTGCCTGCTAAATATACATCATTTTCTAAGATAAATAAAGCCACGCCACTGGTACGTACATGGGCATGTTTGATCAAACAAATTACATAATGCTGGACTGCTCTAATAAAGGCCGATGCATTCCTTCACACCTGAATTGTTTTTATAATAAATAAAGGAACAGGAAATAATATTCTTAAAAAAGCCGAAATGCTACAAATATCACGTACAAGTTACAAGCCCGGGTGAACACCAAATGTGTAATTAGACATATTGATTAAACAACCACATGAATTATTGCTTACGTATTTGTACATTTCGGTGCAATACTACTTTGCCTATGTATCTTTATTTTTTCACTGAAGGGAATCATCTTCATTTGAGTGATAATTAAAACTACCAGAATTCCTCTATCTTTGTATGAAACACTTCATTATCAACCCCGTCGGTTATATCTGATCAGTGTCGTTTGCATTATTAATACAGTATAACGTAACAATTTGTTCCACTACACAAACGTGATGACGGATGTACGGGAATAAATTACACAAAGTACACTACTTAGTATATTAAATAATGGTTCGCTAATCTAACACGAGCTACTGGCTGCATTTTTCTGTAATGTATGCCCAGTAACATTGCTCAAGTTAGAATATGTTGATGAGGCAAATGAGAAACAAAGGCTTGAAAATCATCAACGCTCAATATCAAAAGGTACACATCCAAATATTTCTATAACGCAAAATGAAGTCGAAATTGAAATAGATTTTGAAGGGACTAATTTGTCGGTAAGAAAGCATTCCATAATAAGGAATGGAATGAACTGAGGTTCATTTCCGCAAGTCTTACACTTAAGATGGTGTGGTTGTGCTCCACTTGATGTGCTCAACGAATATTGTTCCAATGTGAATAATACAAGTTAACAAAAAAAAACTATCTAATAATACAACCAAACAAGAAGGCGGTATCGGATATTGGATGGTGATGGTGGTGGTGGCGACGATGATGACGCCGAAGACAACGACTGTTGTGGTGGTGGCGACGATGATGACGCCGAAGACAACGACTGTTGTGGTGGTGGCGACGATGACGACGCCGAAGACAACGACTGTTGTGGTGGGGGCGACGATGACGACGCCGAAGACAACAACTGTTGTGGTGGTGGCGACGATGACGACGCCGAAGACAACGACTGTTGTGGTGGTGGCGACGATGACGACGCCGAAGACAACGACTGTTGTGAATGGTGGCGACGATGACGACGCCGAAGACAACGACTGTTGCGGTGGTGGCGACGATGACGACGCCGAAGACAACGACTGTTGTGGTGGTGGCGACGATGACGACGCCGAAGACAACGACTGTTGCAGTGGTGGCGATGATGACGACGCCGAAGACAACGACTGTTGTGGTGGTGGCGACGATGACGACGCCGAAGACAACGACTGTTATGGTGGTGGCGACGATGACGACGCCGAAGACAACGACTGTTGTGGTGGTGGCGACGATGATGACGCCGAAGACTACGACTATTGTGGTGGTGGCGACGATGACTACGCCGAAGACAACGACTGTTGTGTTGGTGGCGTTATGTTAAACATAGAAACGTTTGAATAATAAAATCAATGTTCTACGTAACTGTATTAATGTCGAGTTTTGTGTTAAACGTTGCATCAATTAGATCAGATTGTCCGAAGCATCAGTATTGTTTATAGTATATTATATATATTATATTTGTAACGATCCACGTTATCATAGGTGATATGTGTTGTATGTTGCAGTGGAGTCGTTTTTGCTTGTTGTATCCTGCTCTTTGGCATGGTTGCTGTGATCAGCACATTTAGTAAGCATTGCATTTTACGTTTAAATCAATCAAGGAAAAACTTATGATTATTGAAAAGACATGCCAAATATTAAATGTTGTTAACGTCCAATCAGATGAGGCTCAACTAGCCTTATTATTGTTGACCACTTTTTATGTTATGTAAAACAATATATTTCAAGCGAGGCCGCACTATTAATCAATGTTGCATTGCATTATAAATATATGCATTGAAAAACATGCTACCCAATCATAGAGAGAGAGAGAGAGAGAGAGAGAGAGAGCGAGAGAGAGAGAGAGAGAGAAAGAGTGAGTGAGAGAGAGAGAGAGAGAGAGAGAGGGACAGAGAGAGAGAGAGAGAGAGAGAGAGAGAGAGAGAGCGAGAGAGAGAGAGAGAAAGAGTGAGTGAGAGAGAGAGAGAGAGAAATAGATAAAGAGAGAAAGAGAGAGAGAGAGTTATGTATTTGGTTTAATTCGCTTACATCCTACACGGACGAAATATAAATAAATATTTGTTTTATAGGGTATTTAAAACAGGGGTACGCTGTATAGAAACATTATAACAAAATTCTGAAGTATGTCGGGGTTGTCATCAAAACTACATAAACTCATTTTGTACGCCTTCGAAAATGAAGCGTCAACGTCATTTTACCGATGTCGTCACTTATATCGACCAAGATCGTCCCGAAATCTTTGCACAACAGAGGCGCGTAGTGGATATTAGTGAAACGATCAGATATCGTGATGCCTTTACTTCCGCGAATCGTAACAGTGACGGGTGCTTGCTATTGATTGAGGTTCTCCCTGGCGGAATGTGTCTAGGGACGAGTTACATATGCAGAGGTGCTCCCTGGTGGGATTCTGCCTAGTGACAAATTGTTTCTATAGACGGAAGTTCCCACTGTTGTCTAACGACGAGTGCTATACATAGAAAGAGATTCACATAGCGTCCAGAGACGAGTGTTTTCTATAGGCAGAGGCGCTCACTGGCCTCCACGCAGTAACCCTTTCTGCGAGACGTTGACTTGACTGAACAGCGAATGCAACCCATTTTCATCGGACCCTCTGGCCTATCCGTATCGAAGTTCGTCCCATCTGCCCTCAGGTCGCGAGCCTGAACGAACATATCAATGCAGATGGATCCGATGGGCCGTCCCACCCCTCTCACCCCGAGCGAAGCCGTCTTCGATGCTCGTTTGAGTCGTCGGTAGACTGAACATATCCAATTCAATCATGACACTGGCAGTGGCAGTCGATGCGTCAACGCAATTATACTCGTCGGTGATCAAGTAGTCGCGTATCATATTTTCTTTACGACGCTTTTTTGGTGCACTGACGGTCGGTCCGCGTCTGGTTTAGTATGCTGCCGCTGCCGCTGTTGGAACTGCGTTGGTTGACGACGCTCGCCAGGTGGAGCGCAAACTCTGGTGTTGCTGCCGCCGATCAATATACGGTTGATAAATTCCGTTCCCGCCTCTTCTACGCGTCGTTTACCGCCTGCGGCTGTGATCGCGCATGCCATTCGCCAAAGCCCGTTTTCCTAAAGCAAAGGCAGCCCTCTTGATGAGCGGAAGGACGCTCCTGAGCAAGCTCCCAAACAAGTTGAGCAAGTCGTTACCTCCCTGTACTATGCTGCCATCACAGGCAGGTTGCCTCCCTTCAAAATAAACCAGCGCCTTCATAATAAGAGGCTTTGATTCTGGTGTTTGTGCTAACGCCGACAGCGGCGGGTCTCGCGAGGCCGAACCAGGCAGTATCGTCATAATACCAATTGTGCGGGTATTGACCGGACAGAATGATACTTTGCGGTAGCGCCGTGACGTACTGGGTGAACGTGTTGTCCCGGTGTACGCTCATATATGCATTGCCTGGAAATGTCAGATAAAAGTTATCGTGCCATCGTGGTTCATCGACGACTTCGGTAACATATAATCGATATATTTACTCAACAGGGAAGGCCATTGTTTCGAATAAACTCTTCCGCTCGTCAGATTGTAATAGCTGACCACGATGAATAAGACGAAGACCTGACACAAAAAAACGAAACACTCGTTGCCGCAAAGACTCTGACTGCAGATTTGACTTCCAGTGTCCAGAGCGTAGGAGTGTCCATCTGTTCCTCCGACTACTCGTCCATCGCGGCAGGACTGAGGAGCACACCATCGCGCGACTAACTTTTATACTTCACATCCGGTCGGCATCCTATTTGAGTTAGACAATATGGTAGCAGATATTGACCCTCACGTAATAGGTATCACAAAATTATGGGCAGATGAAGACATTATAGATGATGAGTTCGTATTGCCAGGTTGTATAACGCTTAGGAAGGATAGGCGACAAAGAAGGGAAGGAGCAATGCTTTTAAACATATTAAAGAATCAATCCAAACATATGAAATAGCACTGACAAATTCAGCAGATTGTGAGGAAGCAATTTGGTGTAACATATGCATTGATCAGATTAGAGCACAATAATTTCCGAAATATTGTATACAAGTTGAGGACTCAATAAACGTTTCCTTGTATTGATAGATAGGTAGATAGATAGATAGAGAGAGAGAGAGAGAGAGATAGAGAGAGAGAGAGAGAGAGAGAGAGAGAGCGACAGAGACAGAGACACACACACACACACAGAGAGACGGAGAGAGAGAGACATACAGATATAGAGGGGGAGAGAGACAGAGGGGAGAGAGAGGGGAGAAAGAGGGGAAGAAAGAAGAGAGAGGTGGTAGAGAGGGGATATATATATATATATATATATATATATATATATATATATACATGGGAGAGAGAGAGAGGGAGTAGTTCAACATTGGAAAGAACCACTCATTACATTGTTTTTATAATCACATAAGACAATCACATATAATGGGTGAATATTTTAACTTGAGAGCAATTACATAAATATACATAAATATATATATGTATATATATATATATATATATATATATATATATATATATATATATTTATGTATATATATATATATAAATAAATAAATATATATATATATAAATATATATGTATATATATATATATATATATATATATATATATATATATATATATATATATATATATATATATATATATATATATATATATATAATTACGTTATGTCCATTGAGAACAATTGTGGACTTGCGAGGCTCACCTGCAATTTATTCCCTGTTGCCGCTGATGATGATGCTGCTGTAGCAGCTGCTGCTGCTGCTGCTGCTGTTGATGTTGATGCTGCTGCTGATGTTGCCTCAACATGTTCTAATCTGTTCAGTGACTCACTGCTTCGAATTTACCGATTTGTTAGAGAACACAGTATCCATTGAGAAATGCCTTGTGGGAGAAACAGAAGATGAATGACGCGTGTGTCCCACTCTTCTCAGAGTACGACGTTGTGACAAGGAGGGATCAGTGCTTGTAATTTGTTTATGACACAGACATGTATAATGCAGATATTATGATGATTGTCATGTGGCTGCACTTGTGTGCACTTGGTCGTTCTTGAATGAATAAATGCTTCAGTTGACAACGACTCGCGTAAAGTGTACTTAACTTCACATACCTGTTGCTGCTGTTCTACATTTTACGTCTTCTTCTGTTCGCCGCCACTGTCATCATCTCTTAAAAAACTCCCTCCTAAAATCAGGTTCTTTGAATATCACATATGTAGTGCATGAATAGTTAAAGAAAATAGTTCGGTCCTTTGTTAAAGTCATTGAAATACTTTAATGTGACGGTTAGACCAGGTAACTTGAAAAGTCTTATATTATAATAGAGAGCCCGACAACGAATGCCTTTTTTCGTCGAAATGTCATCGGATCTGGTCAACAGTAATTTAATAATGTCCGGTGATTTCATCAAAACGAAAAACAATATTTTTACAAACCAACCATCATGTTGTAGTGGATACTAGAATCGTGTTATTTGCTTTATCTAAAACAAGACGGTTGGAAAAAAGTTAATTGAGACGCGCAGTAACATTTCTGTAAAATATGTGATTTAGAGCGTTGTGGTGGTGCAAATAAATGTAGTATACAATGAAATGCGCAAATAGTTGGATCATAAATTTACCAGGATCTGCTGGACTTTCTAAGCGTGTGACAAAGATACATTGCTACATTCGTCAAACATATAGACTATGCATCAATGAAATCGGGACAACGACATTAGTAGTTAAGGAGAGGAAATGACCGATCAAAAATTGAGCGCCTTCCATAAATCACTTCCATTTCCGGTTGCGCGCGCAGCCGTACATCCTTCTGGGTATCCTGAGCGCCCCCTGGCGGTGACCCATAACCCTATCCGTAAACCTAGAGCGCCCCCTGGCGACTGATTCTAATTTTAATTGAAATGAAAACCCAGGGGAAAAACCTTCATGTCGCTGACGTGGCGGTTATTGAGGGAACATCCAGGGGGAAAAAATCCACATATCGCTGACGTGGCGGTTATTGAGTACGGTATCAATGAATGAGAGAGCTAATCAATCAGGGTTCAGTACGTTATCGGTGACTGGAATAAAGAGCTGTGATTCGTCGGTTTTAGTTTCATAAAAGTTATGCATAGGAGTTTTATTTAAAAAATCGTGGACGATTAATTAGATAAGGAGGCTGAATGGCTCGTGGGTCTATCTGGAGGGAGTAGGGTATATGCTTGCGTTCCGCGGAATGCAGCGGGCTATATACCATGTTAGGAATGCGATCGTGTTGTATCCCGTAATATGACACCGTTCTGCCGCGTTCCCGAAAGAACGCATTAAGGCGATACTAACAGATGACTAGTGGGTTTTGGTACTCGGGAAATGCGCGTTTTAAATGTAATCATATTAGCGCTGTAGTTAAAGCGTTGGTTCGCCCGCTGGATGTATGCGAGTCTAAACAAGTTGAAAGATAAACCCATCATTTGCGCTTAAAACGCTGTGCAGTAATTTTTTCTATGCCAGTAATGATGAAATTCAGATTTCATTATTATTATTTTTGTCGTTTCTCTATAAAGAGTAGACCACGTGACGTCTTGTCTGGCTAATAAAGACAGCGGGTATGCATCAACGAGTTGACATGTATGCGTACATCTAACATATTTAGGGCATTGGTTATCGTATGAATCATACATAGCACGAGTAATGAGAAAGAGTATCGATTTGTCTAAGAAAATGCCGATTTTATATGTATTTTGTCACACTTAGTTACCTATGTAATGCTTTTAAGCTAAGTTATTACCACATTTATCTGCATGTTAACACTTTTAAGCCAAGTAAATATCACTTTTATTTGTATGTTAACACATTTTAGCTACGTAATTGCCACTCTTGGCTGTGTGTTAACGCTTTTAGCATATTAAGTATAACTTTTAATGGCATGTTAACGCTATTTAGCTAAGTATGTACTACATTTAGCTATATGTTAACTTTTTTTTTAGCAAAGTAAATATCACTTTTAGTTGTACGTTAACGCTTTTAAGTAAATACCAAATGCAGCTACATGTTAAAGATTTTAGCTAAGTAATTACCGCATTTAGCTGTATGTTAACGCTTTTAAACTAAGTAATTAAAACATTTAGCTTTATGTTAGCGATTTTAAACTTTATGTTAGCGATTTTAACCTAATTATTTACCATATTTACCTGCATGTTAAAAGTTTTAAGCTAAGCAAGTACAACTTTTAGCCAAGTAATTAGCATTTTCAGCTAAGTAAATACCATTATTTAGTTGCAAGTTAACGCTTTTAAGTTAAGTAATTACCACATATATTAAAACTGTTTAGCCAAGAAATGACCACATTTAGCTGTATGTTAACGCTTTTTAGCTAAGTAATTACCACATTTAGCTGTATGTTAACGCTTTTTAACTAAGTAATTACCACATTTAGTTGTATGTTAACGCTTTTTGAATAAGTACTTACCACATTTAGCTGTATGTTAATGCTTTTTAACTAAGGAATTAAAACATTTAGCTTTATGTTAGCGATTTTAAACTTTATGTTAGCGATTTTAACCTAATTATTTACCATATTTACCTGCATGTTAAAAGTTTTAAGCTAAGCAAGTACAACTTTTAGCCAAGTAATTAGCATTTTCAGCTAAGTAAATACCATTATTTAGTTGCAAGTTAACGCTTTTAAGTTAAGTAATTACCACATATATTAAAACTGTTTAGCCAAGAAATGACCACATTTAGCTGTATGTTAACGCTTTTTAGCTAAGTAATTACCACATTTAGCTGTATGTTAACGCTTTTTAACTAAGTAATTACCACATTTAGTTGTATGTTAACGCTTTTTGAATAAGTACTTACCACATTTAGCTGTATGTTAATGCTTTTTAACTAAGGAATTACCACATTTAATTGTAGGTTAACGCTTTTTAACTAAGTAATTAACGCATTTAGTTGCATGTTAACGCATCTTAGGTCAGTAATTACCACATTCAGCTGTATGTTAATGCTTTGAAACGAAGTATTTACCACATTCACCTGTATGTTAAGGTACTCGGGAAATACGCGTGATAAATAACACGGTTTTCTGTAGTGACATTAGCGCTGTAGTTAAAGCGTTGGTTCGCACACTGGACGTATGCAAGTCTGAACAAGTTGAACGATAAGTCGGTCATGTGCACTTAAATCTATCCACGAATTTCGGAGCGCGTTACAGCAGAGAGGTATTGCACTTAAAACACTGGGCGAGGTATGTATAAAAACATAGACCAACGAGTGGACTGTGGACTCCGGTTCCCTTAGCAACGAACGTGGTGCGGCTAGCGCTGTTATGATCGATGTAACAAACTGCATAGTTGTAAGATCTGCATGTGGCAGGTATAGTTTATGTTTGTTTTGGTACACTTGCATTGTATGACTAATCTTAGTTAATTGTGGTGTAATTTAATTTGCTAACTGTATATACGAGTGTCTTAACATCATGACGTTGGCCCCGTGGTATTTCTGTCATTTTTTAAACTGTATGACATTTCTCTACCATTTTCTAAACCATGTGTCATTTTTGCTGTACCATTTTTATTGAATGTATGAAAGATGGCCGCACCGGGTATCTGGTCATAAGATACCCTTTTATGGTGGCATATCGAAATTAAACCGTTCACCTTGTATCTTATCAACTAGACACCTATATTTATCCATGTAATTCTGCTTAATCCTGTCTGACTTTGTCTGCTCGATGTTTTTCTTCAGTCGTTTTCTCTCTTCTACTAACTCCCACGATTCCTTGCTGATCCATGGTTTTTGCCCTTTCTTTTTGTACCCCAGTACTTCTTGAGCTGTTTCTTTGTAAACATCCTCAAAGTCTTCTTCTTCGTCGCCTGTTTCTTCGTAGTCTTGTAATATATCATATTTGTTGCGTAACTTCAGTGAGAATTGGGCATTAATAGCTGGGTGCTGTAACTTAATTATATCAAATTTCTTTCTGATCGCCTTGTTCTTTTGTTTTCTCTTTAGTTTCAGCTTGATTTTTGATCGCACTAATTGGTGGTCACTCGCAATGTCGGCTCCTCTCATGGCCCTAGTGTCCATTACTGATGTCCGGTGTTGCCTACTCGCAACAATGGACATAATGGCGGACAAACTAACAAAATAATGGGCAAAACTAACAAAATGGTGGACAAACTAACAAAATGACGAAAAAACTAACAAAAAATAATGGACAAAACAAACAAAACGGTGGACAAACTAACAAAAATGATGGACAAAACTAACAAAATGGCGGACAAACTAACAAAATGATGGTCAAAACTAACAAAACGGCGGACAAACTAACAAAATGGCGGACAAACTAACAAAAATGACGGAAAAACTATAAAAAAATAATGGACAAACTAACAAAACGGTGGACAAACTAACAAAAATGATGGACAAAACTAACAAAATGGCGGACAAACTAACAAAATAATGGTCAAAACTAACAAAACGGTGGACAAACTAACAAAATGGCGGACAAACTAACAAAAATGATGGACAACACTAACAAAATGGCGGACAAACTAACAAAATAATGGACAAAAGTAAAAAAAAATTGGGCAAACTAACAAAATGATGGACAAACTAACAAAAATGATGGACAAAACTAACAAAATGGCGGACAAACTAACAAAATGGCGGACAAACTAACAAAAATGATGGAAAAAACTAACAAAATGGCGGACAAACTAATAAAATAATGGGCAAAACTAACAAAATGGTTGACAAACTAACAAAATAACGGAAAAACTAAACAAAATAATGGACAAAACTAACAAAACGGTGGACAAACTAACACAAATGATGGACAAAACTAACAAAATGGCGGACAAACTAACAAAATAATGGTAAAAACTAACAAAACGGTGGAAAAACTAACAAAATGGCGGACAAACTAACAAAATGGCAGACAAACTAAAAAAATGATGGACAAAACTAACAAAATGGCGGATAAACTAACAAAAATGATGGACAAAACTAACAAAATGGCGGACAAACTAACAAAATAATGGGCAAAAGTAACAAAATGGTGGACAAACTAACAAAATGACGGAAAAACTAACAAAAAATAATGGACAAAACTAACAAAACGGTGGACAAACTAACAAAAATGATGGACAAAACTAACAAAATGGCGGACAAACTAACAAAATGGCGGACAAACTAAAAAACTTATGGACAAAACTAACAAAATGGCGGACAAACTAACAAAAATGATGGACAAAACTAACAAAATGGTGGACAAACTAGCAAAATGACGGAAAAACTAAAAAAAAATAATGGACAAAACTAACAAAAGGTGGACAAACTAACAAAAATGATGGACAAAACTAACAAAATGGCGGACAAACTAACAAAATGGCGGACAAACTAACAAAAATGATGGACAAAACTAACAAAATGGCGGACAAACTAACAAAATAATGGGCAAAACTAACAAAATGGTGGACAAACTAACAAAATGCCGGTAAAAATAAAAAAAAATAATGGACAAAACTAACAAAACGGTGGACAAACTAACAAAAATGATGGACAAAACTAACAAAATGGCGGACAAACTAAAAAATTATGGTCAAAACTAAAAAAACGATGGACAAACTAACAAAATGGCGGACAAACTAATAAAATGGCGGACAAACTAAAAAACTTATGAACAAAACTAACAAAATGGCGGACAAACTAACAAAAATGATGGACAAAACTAACAAAATGGCGGACAAACTAACACAATAATGGGCAAAACTAACAAAATGGTAGACAAACTAGTAAAATGACGGAAAAACTAACAACAAATAATGGACAAAACTAACAAAACGGTGGACAAACTAACAAAAATGATGGACAAAACTAACAAAAGGGCGGACAAACTAACAAAATAATGGTCAAAACTAACAAAACGGTGGACAAACTAACAAAATGGCGGACAAACTAACAAAAATGATGGACAAACTAACAAAATGGCGGACAAACTAACAAAAATGATGGACAACACTTTCAAAATGGCGGACAAACTAACAAAATAATCGACAAAACTAACAAAATGGTGGACAAACTAACAAAATGGTGGACAAACTAAAAAAAATTATGGACAAACTAACAAAATGGCGGACAAACTAACAAAAATGATGGACAAAACTAACAAAATGGTGGACAAACTAACAAAATGGCGGACAAACTAACAAAAATGATGGACAAAACTAACAAAATGGCGGACAAACTAACAAAATAATGGGCAAAACTAATAAAATGGTGGACAAACTAACAAAATGACGGAAAAACTATAAAAAAATAATGGACAAACTAACAAAACGGTGGACAAACTAACAAAAATGATGGACAAAACTAACAAAATGGCGGACAAACTAACAAAATAATGGTCAAAACTAACAAAACGGTGGACAAACTAACAAAATGGCGGACAAACTAACAAAAATGATGGACAACACTAACAAAATGGCGGACAAACTAACAAAATAATGGACAAAAGTAAAAAAAATTTGGGCAAACTAACAAAATGATGGACAAACTAACAAAAATGATGGACAAAACTAACAAAATGGCGGACAAACTAACAAAATGGCGGACAAACTAACAAAAATGATGGAAAAAACTAACAAAATGGCGGACAAACTAACAAAATAATGGGCAAAACTAACAAAATGGTTGACAAACTAACAAAATAACGGAAAAACTAAACAAAATAATGGACAAAACTAACAAAACGGTGGACAAACTAACACAAATGATGGACAAAACTAACAAAATGGCGGACAAACTAACAAAATAATGGTAAAAACTAACAAAACGGTGGAAAAACTAACAAAATGGCGGACAAACTAACAAAATGGCAGACAAACTAAAAAAATGATGGACAAAACTAACAAAATGGCGGATAAACTAACAAAAATGATGGACAAAACTAACAAAATGGCGGACAAACTAACAAAATAATGGGCAAAACTAACAAAATGGTGGACAAACTAACAAAATGACGGAAAAACTAACAAAAAATAATGGACAAAACTAACAAAACGGTGGACAAACTAACAAAAATGATGGACAAAACTAACAAAATGGCGGACAAACTAAAAAATTATGGTCAAAACTAAAAAAACGGTGGACAAACTAACAAAATGGCGGACAAACTAACAAAATGGCGGACAAACTAAAAAACTTATGGACAAAACTAACAAAATGGCGGACAAACTAACAAAAATGATGGACAAAACTAACAAAATGGTGGACAAACTAACAAAATAATGGTCAAAACTAACAAAACAGTGGACAAACTAACAAAATGGCGGACAAACTAACAAAAATGATGGACAAACTAACAAAATGGCGGACAAACTAACAAAAATGATGGACAACACTAACAAAATGGCGGACAAACTAACAAAATAATCGACAAAACTAACAAAATGGTGGACAAACTAACAAAATGGTGGACAAATTAACAAAAATTATGGACAAACTAACAAAATGGCGGACAAACTAACAAAAATGATGGAAAAAACTAACAAAATGGTGGACAAACTAACAAAATGGCGGACAAACTAACAAAAATGATGGACAAAACTAACAAAATGGCGGACAAACTAACAAAATAATGGGCAAAACTAATAAAATGGTGGACAAACTAACAAAATGACGGAAAAACTAACAAAAAATAATGGACAAAACTAACAAAACGGTGGACAAACTAACAAAATTGATGGACAAAACTAACAAAATGGCGGACAAACTAACAAAATAATGGTCAAAACTAACAAAACGATGGACAAACTAACAAAATGGCGGACAAACTAACAAAAATGATGGACAAACTAACAAAATGGCGGACAAACTAACAAAAATGATGGACAACACTAACAAAATGGCGGACAAACTAACAAAATAATGGACAAAACTAAAAAAATGTTGGGCAAACTAACAAAATGATGGACAAACTAACAAAAATGATGGACAAACTAACAAAATGGCGGACAAACTAACAAAATGGCGGACAAACTAAAAAAAATGATGGACAAAACTAACAAAATGGCGGACAAACTAACAAAATGGCGGACAAACTAACAAAATAATGGTCAAAACTAACAAAACGGTGGACAAACTAACAAAAATGATGGAAAAACTAACAAATTGGCGGACAAACTCACAAAAATGATGGATAAACTAACAAAATGGCGGACTGGACCAACAATACATAACGTAGCAGGTCTTTGGACCTACAATACATAAAGTAGCAGGTTTTTGGACCTACAATACATAAAGTAGCAGGTCTTTGGACCTACAGTACATAAAATAGCAGGTCTTTGGACCTACAATACATAAAGTAGCAGGTTTTTGGACCTACAATACATAAAGTAGCAGGTCTTTGGACCTACAATACATAAAGTAGCAGGTCTTTGGACCTACAGTACATAAAATAGCAGGTCTTTGGACCTACAATACATAAAGTAGCAGGTTTTTGGACCTACAATACATAAAGTAGCAGGTCTTTGGACCTACAGTACATAAAGTAGCAGGTTTTTTTTCCTACAATACATAAAGTTGTAGGTCTTTGGGCCTACAATACATAAATGTGTAGGTCTTTGGACCTCCAATACATAAAGTTGTAGGTCCTTGGACCTACAATACAGGCTACATAAAGTAGCAGGTCTTTGCACCTATAATACATAAAGTAGCAGGTATTTGGACCTACAATACATAAAGTAGCAGGTCTTTGGACCTACAATACATAAAGTAGCAGGTCTTTGGACCTACAATAAATAAAGTTGTAGGTATTTTGACCTACAATACATACAGTTGTAGGAAAACGATATCATAACTGTCCTAAGACAAAGAAGAACAATATACTTTGGGAATGGTATGTGATTGGAATATAATGTACTGACGAAGATAGCTATACGATGAGGCATGCCACACATAACTTGGATTAGGACATGTTGAACAGCTGACCGATGTGGTTATTCTCAGTAAAAGGATATGACAATATAACATGAGTGTGTTTGCCTTATGCGCCTAAAGTCAGTAAGGTGGTAGTGAAGACAGCGACAAGTGTAAGGCATACACCCAGAGGGTATGTAATATAATACTAATAGTAACATATGCTGCATACATTGTCTTGTGCAGTAACCTATTTCAAGGCATTGCTTAGACAAACAAATAATAATGACTCTATAATACATATATCCGTAATAATTAATATTTTTATAGATAATAAAAACAAATATAGTACTAATACAATTTTAACCAGTCAAGTGAAAATTGGAAGAGAACACTATGTTATAATTGATTTATAGTAGAGCATTGCGAACCAATGAAACCTGCATACTGTCTCTTTAAATATACCAATGAGTTTATTTTCAAAAAAATATTCATATGATTCCTTGATTTTTTAAACCAAACATGCCATAACTTTGTAAGAAAATTGTGTTAGTTTTAACAGCATGTCGGGTAAATTCCAGACTTATCAAATGTTATTGTTTCGGTGACTGCTTTTATACTTCTAGTTGATAAGATACAAGGTGAACGGTTTAATTTCGATATGCCACCATAAAAGGGTATCATATGACCAGATACCCGGTGCGGCCATCTTTCATACATTCAATAAAAATGGTACAGCAAAAATGACACATGGTTTAGAAAATGGTAGAGAAATGTCATACAGTTTAAAAAATGACAGAAATACCACGGGGCCAACGTCATGATGTTAAGACACTCGTATATACAGTTAGCAAATTAAATTACACCACAATTAACTAAGATTAGTCATACAATGCAAGTGTACCAAAACAAACATAAACTATACCTGCCACATGCAGATCTTACAACTATGCAGTTTGTTACATCGATCATAACAGCGCTAGCCGCACCACGTTCGTTGCTAAGGGAACCGGAGTCCACAGTCCACTCGTTGGTCTATGTTTTTATACATACCTCGCCCAGTGTTTTAAGTGCAATACCTCTCTGCTGTAACGCGCTCCGAAATTCGTGGATAGATTTAAGTGCACATGACCGACTTATCGTTCAACTTGTTCAGACTTGCATACGTCCAGTGTGCGAACCAACGCTTTAACTACAGCGCTAATGTCACTACAGAAAACCGTGTTATTTATCACGCGTATTTCCCGAATACCTTAACATACAGGTG
>OY759262.1:51882284-51922284 GCA_963662155.1 Lamellibrachia columna
ATCACGCAGTTTCATACAGTATATATATATATATATATATATATATATATATATATATATATATATATATATATATATATATATATATATTTACGATATGAATATATTAGCATTAAATAATGCATAGTCATTCACTTTGCTTTGTTTAGTGCTTAAATCAAAACATTATGCCATGTTGTGTACATTGTTTCACATATTTGAAACATATTTATGCTACTTGAAAGTGAAACCTACAGTATTTAATTTGTGTGGTCGGTGCAAAATATTGTGTAACCATGATCTGAGCCGTGCACATACCAGTTACTGTCTAGTTGATATTATTTACTGCCCGACGCCTTTGTCATTACCGTACCTCACAGGGGTCCACACATTGGCAGATTGGGCATCCGTTGCGGTCTTTCACAAATCCGCTCTTGCATTTCAGATCGCAGGTAACCCAGACCGTACTAGGTCGTGTCGGCAGGTTGCAGAATCGCGGTAGATATCCTTTGATTAGGATGATAATAAAGATAAAACATTCCAGGGTATTTTTCAACATGAGTTCAGTATAATATATATATATATATATATATATATATATATATATATATATATATATATACACACATATATATACACATATACATGTATATATATATGTATATATATATATATATATATATATATATATATATATATATATATATATATATATATATATATATATATATATATATATATATATATATATATATATATATATATATATGTACACATATATATATATATATATATATATATATATATATATATATATATATATATATATATATATGTATATATATATATATATATATATATATATATATATATATATATATATTTAAGCAGTACCCTGAAAATAATGAAAAAAAATACCGTAAAATGTATGTGCGTTTGAAAAAGGTAATTCATACATAACATCTGCTTCACACTAACTAATGCATACGTAAGCTGATATGATCCAGCAAGAATGAAAAATTGTATCAACATTACATAATAAAATGACTAAAATAAAATATATTTATTTCTATGGTGTGTATCAGAACAATGTACACCGCAATTTCCTTTCATTTCACACAACACAGCTATTTTACAAAGTGATAACAAAACATGATAACATTATGTTTGAAATATGTTTACTTTGAATCAGACAATTATATATGTACGTCTAGTTTGTAATGTATTAATAAGTAAAATGCGCAGTGGTGCCAACCAGTCAGGTGGTGCATCACTTTTCTTGAGCAGAGAAATACAACATTCACCCAGTGTGTGACTTAGTTATAATATCATCTGGCACAGACATGAGTTAAAAGGGAAAGTTAATTGTTTCATCCGACATGTGCATATTTCAGGATCAGAATTTTTTTTAAACCGCACTACAGTATAACACAAGTCGTCAACGTTTGAAAAATAACTAGATAGGCATATATTGAATATCTAGACGATATTTTCCTATGCAACTAAACATAATTTCAAAATACAGATCGATATCGAATAATATGTAGAGTAATGGCTTGATCAGTATTATGCCATAAATGGCTGATAATGCCGGAATTACTTAATCGCATCATATTATTTGGCAGTTGTGATTGCAACGGGTATTAAACTGGCTAGATATATCGGTTATCTTATCGCTTCAATGCTGTTGATCTTTCGTTGATTACATGTTTGTGCGTGATGAATTCAAACAACAGTGGAATACTTACGTGCGCTTGCCATGTCAACCAGGGCTAAGAGCAGGACGCACCAAAGAAAGATCACTCCACTGCAACCAAGAAACAGTGTTCCCTGTAATGACATGTATGAATGCATGTATTGTACGGTACTGCTACATTACCCCAAGTTCAAATATCCAAGCTACTCGATGCAATGTCAGATACATAACTAGACATCAACATTAACATTATCTCGGCACAACATGAATAAATCATACTAACCTCTTCATGTTAGCCTCTGTTGACTTGCCAGCTCGTTCAGCTTATGCGGCTGTAACTAATCCTAACTGCGGCAGCTTGGTATCCTATACACGCCCAGGTCACGCATGACAGAACAATGCGGCAAGTATATCGAATTTCATTAGAGAAATAGTCGTTCGCACTTGATATATTGACTTGTTTACGTTAAGTTATTGTATTCGTTCATCTGTAATCACATTTGTATAATGCGACGACATTGACATGACGTATGCTAAAACAATTAAGCATAAACTCATACACGTTTAATTAAAACACTGAAATGAATATCCCACACATAAATGGGGAAAACAATACATGACTAAGTAAGATATTATCAAATCAAAATGTACAAGGCATGTAATAATTGATACCATTTAAAATTAAAAAAACAGCCGTTCGCAAAAAAGAAAATGTCTCGTCCTTTTCTATTTGATCATATCTGCTATAGTGATATTGTTCAGATTACCAATTTTTGTGTTTTCATATAAAGTCAGCAAGCCAAAGCAGCTGACACCCCGTAAACATGCCGTGATAACTTCACTTTCCTGTACAAGGTCGCTAAACTTTGATATGTTACAGTTGGTTGCGTCGTGAACAGGGCTGGGGTGGGAGTGTCGACAACCCCAAAGAAAATATTTGGACGCCCGCCGTCGTTCGATTCGTGATATCCGAATTATTACCCAAACGTGCCATAGCAACCAGCGTGACTTAAAAGTGTTCACTTGACGTGACATCACAGCAATATGTGCAACAGCTGCTGTATAAAGGTGGATTGAAGTCGTGTTGTCCAGCCAAAAAAAGATTGGTCATGTAGAAGCAAAGGAATGATAGGCTAAGATGTTGCCCCGATATGAAGAACTGTACAATGCATTAATGGAGAAAGGTAAAGAGTAATCGTGTCATGTGTATCAGGTTTCCTGTGTTCAGCCACATATGATCGCGGGTATATATGTATTTTCTGTGGGGTTGTCCATACTCCCTCATAAGGTTTCTCACGACACAAACCCTACCTATGATTTGGTCGCGTATCCACCCTCGTTTTTAAGTGCAGTGATAACAGCATGTGTACACGGAGTAAGCTCCTTTGGCTGAGTCATTGTATCTGAAAACACACATATTTCTTCAATTCAGTGTTTTAGTTAGACATTGGCAAATAATAGTTATTAAGTTATTAAGGCATAATTATTATTTTGGCTGCAGCGCTCAACCATTACCTACATGTATTTGCATTGTACTAATTAACTAATTTTGTGACATTTTCTATTAATCAACATACAAATGTGTGATGTTTTAGGCGTTGGTTGCTTGTTGGCTGTCATTGAGATATCACATTTTTGTTTAAGACATATCCTCTTACGGCTGTCTGAATAGACAGACGACATTTGGTAGCATATGATTAAACCGATATCAAATTCACCTGCCTTGCTAAGCTCTAGTGGGTACACGTGTGCCATCATTAACTATCAACTGAATGTCGCACGGTGGATCGCTGTTACGAATACCAACATTGTTATGCCAACTTTGTGTCATTATGCGTAATATTCGTTATATGTTGCGTAGTGTAGGTATTTGAAAGAATTGCGTGCAATAAAAATAAATGACATACACAAGTAATGATGTTATAAAAGTATTTGTATTTATTAAACCAATAAACTATGTTTCTGACAGTGGCGATCTGGCCTATTTTTTAATAATAATAAAATAATAACAAATCATGGCCAAGAAAATAGTGAGTAGTTCAAATTGGGAGACGATGTGTTAATGGACGTAGTGTATAGTTTAATTTTCCTGAATCAAAATGTATAGTAGTGGTTATTGCAATTGCGATGATAAAATGTGGCCATATGTCTAAGTATTTTGTTATAGATTCATCACCTTGAAAACAAGCGTGGTGAGTTCATATTACACTAGCATCCTTTATGTGCCGTGGCGTCCTGTTCCGACGATATACACACGTTTACAATTCAAATATCGTTACGTCAGTGTACCTTTCTTTCGTCTGATGAGATGAGGATATGACTATATATTAGGTTGAGTGCGCAGTAAAGACAATTGAAACATATAAATGAAGATGCTATACAATCAATTGTTGTTATTAATCCATTGTAATCCCGTTTTGACAGCGACGCTCAAACATCATTAACACAATATGCAACATCAGCGCTGCCTACCGACGAATGGACTGGCCAACGATGGTTAAATGGAGTCCTCTAATAAAGGTCAAATGTCATCCATTTTGTTGTTAAGGAGTGAACATGTTGGTATCGTCGGAGGGTCCAACTAGGGGTAGCTAACACAAAGAAAAAGTGATGCATTAATTTCTTCATCATAGTAACGAAGGTGGACACCATCTAGGTTCAAAGGGTGTGCGGCGTGGTGGGGTGGTATCGCCTGACGACTTGTATGGACATATTGGTATTTCCTGACGACTAATCGAGAGGTCATCTGGAATATGGTCATCTGAGAGGGGTGAAAAGTGTAAGAGCGGTGGACGTCTAGTTGTATATGTATAGCTAGCGCTATGGAAAAAACGTATATATATATATATATATATATATATATATATATATATATATATATATATATATATATATATATATATATATAAATCCTGTTAAATGTGACAAACGGTAATTTTTTCTTTTAATTACGCAATGTTTGGTCAAAAATCAAGAAATGATGTGAATACTAATTTGAAAATAAACCCATTGCTATATTGAAAGAGACAATAAGCAGGCTTCATTGGTTCACAATGCTCTATAAATCTAGTGTATGTGGCCTTTGATTTATCAAGTGTCAAAATCAACCTGTAATTAAATTATGTGACTGGCTTTCAGCTAATATTACGGGCAAGGTATTGTTTAGACTTGGCCGTCAAATAAATAATAATAACTTGACAAGCAGGAATGTTCCATAATATGTCTGCATAATATATTGTACATCTTGCCGCAACTTGGTATAAGATTGGGCTCTTTCTCAAAAACAAGCTTCTTTAGTTGGGGTAAGACCACAGTTGACCTTCATGTTTAGTTTTTCGCACGAATGTAGGGCGTACTAAATTGTGATATGTGAATTTAAACAATTCGTTTGGTGTGACATAAGGACGGCTGAGCAGGCATATTCACGTGTTTCTTTCTAGAAGCTATTGGATGTGAAATAGTGATTTTGTTTTAGAGTTTAACAGGCGGTGGTATTTATGGGAATTGTTCTGCTATAGGCCACGTGGGCGCATGAATATATGTTTACATATATATATATATTTGTTTATTGACGGGCATCGCACGTCGAAGCGTTTTAAAAGAGCTGTAGGGATGTGATTTTGACAAACTAGTTCAGCATGTCAAGCAGATGATGGCAGTTGCGGTGAAAAAAAAATATAATTTTTAGTGGTAAATTTTTCTTATTATCAGACAAAATGTTAACATGGTCACAAATGCAAGTTTGTACTGTGGTCTTTCCCATGGAGGGACGCCGCTTTTCTGTACGCCATATTAAGAATTTCGGCGACTTGCCATGTTGTCACTTGTCTGCCTACATATTCTATCATCCACATCCTCGATGCATCATCGTAGTATTTCCAAACGGTCCGAAAAAGGCCCTGTCCAATGGTTGGGGTCGGTGAGTGGTTTGTGGAGAAATTGAGATCATTACCACAGCAGCTTCCCGAGCAATCCCAGGTGCAGACAAATTATTTGTGTGGGTCACGTGGCTATCGAGTATGAGCACAATAGTCTCCTTCTTTGGTTTAGCAAAATCTACGAAATGTCACAGTAACAAACCCCTCATTGGACATCCAACCATTGCCTCCGGAGTTCCACCATTTGTCAATTCTATGTTCACACTCTTCCGTTTACATATGACCATTGGCACCAAAGTTATGTAAACCCTCATAAAGACTTCGTTAGTCCGAAACAACGTAAATTTACCTGTGACCAAATGTGTTCTGTTACAAGGTCCCTGAATTGCACCACGTACTAATTTCTTTTATTTGCATTATTGTATTTGCTCCCTTGTATAATATTACTTTCATATACCTTGGGCTACTGTACTCTTGATGGACACACATTTTCGCCTGTAAGTAGGACGAATGGTACTGTATTGATAATTGATCACGGCCTGAGTATTATGTCAGGGATATAGAAAACCTACTTTGGGTGATAACTATTTTAAAAAGTACTGCTATTTAGTCGAAACTTACCGAGTCATCCAAAATGCCACGGATGAATGATATAATCGATAGAGGATGCAACGGTATACAGCAGTATGGAATATAAAACACTGGTCTGATCGAGGAAACGGTCCAATCCCGGCAACTCTCCCCTACATAGTTATTGCCGGAACACCGTCACAGCGACACACACAACATAGCCGTGGTCAGATAGGGCGCCCATAGGGGAGTGAATCTAACCCACCGTGAATTTCGAAATAAATATATGTCTTACGGATATTTCCTGTGGTCTTAGATGAAAACCTTAAAGATTGTTGCCCGAAGTGCAGAGCATTTAAGAGGAGTAGCATGATTTATATAAGTGTTGTGCGATAGTCTTATGTGACATTGCGATTTGTACCCGGTAGAGCAAGGACGACTGTTTTACCTACGCTAAGTTGTTTGCTGCGATAAACTTTAACTACAATTGTTTCTTGCATGTATAACTACAAGTGCAGTCTATATATTCATTATCACATAATATTGTAGCGGCCGACGCCTTTGTGCAGTGAAACGTATGCATGGGATAACATTAGCGTTTCTGCTTGCTAAGGGCCGAGGTAAAGCGCGTTTGTTTCTGCCCTTTCAATATTTGCCCGTTTACACTTGTTGGATTCAAACATAAAGAGGAATACTTATGATGTGCTCTTGTCACAAAAACAAGACCAAAGAATAGGAAATACCAAAAGAAAGATCATTTCGCTGCAACCAAGAAACAGTGTTCCGTGTAATAAAAGGTTTCATTGCAAGCGTCGGTTATTTTGTTTTTCATCAGTCAGTATACTCCAACGTCTGCCCTATGCAAGCTATTAAATAAGAATCGTTCGCACGTGATATCATTCGAAATAGTACGGAGTGTACCATATGTTATTGTATTCGTGCACCTATACTCACATTGTTATGATGCTTTGATGCTGATATGAAGTATATTATGAAAGTTCACATGGACTCATGTATGCGTGATTAAAACACTGAAATGAAGATACCACACATACATGGGGATGTTCTGATATGATAAATGTTTGTGTATTCAAATATAATGGGTAAGAAAAAGGCGATCAATATTGTAAACATGGTGTTATCACTGCAACTTACAATTGAGGGGTTGTCAATTCGAGAGATCACCAAACGCGGATGTACGAGCAAATCATAGGTCGGGGTTTTGTTCCTCAACATCTGTTGCCCATATTTAGCTGTGATGTCACTTGTCAAATGGACACTTTTAAGTCACGCTAGTTGCTAAGGTACTTTTGAGCAATCATTCAAATATCACGAACCGAACCGGGTGGGCGTCCAAATAGTTTTTTTTGGGGTTGTCGACACTCCCTCAACATCCTTGTTCTAGACGCAAGCAATTGTTTATTTGCTGGCATATCAGCATTGGGCGACCTTGTACTGGAAATTGGAGATATCACAGCATGTTTAAGGGGTGTCAGCTGCTTTGGCTTACCCACTATATATGAAAACACAAGAATCGGTAATCTGAACCATATGTCTATGGCAAAGATGATCAAATAGAAATGGAGGGGACATTTTGTTTTTGCGAACCACTATTTGTTTGAGCTGTTATTAATTAAACATGCCTTGTATATTTCCATTTAATAATATCTTACTTAGACATATACCGTTTTCCCATTTATATGTGGGATATTAATTTCAGTGTTTTAATTAAGCGTATATCAGTTGATGTGTATTTGTTTAGTATACGCCATGTCAATGCCGCCGCATTATAAAAATGTGGTTACATATGCACATATACAATAACATAACGTAAACTTCGTAATACATGGTTTGACTGATATGAAGTGAGAAAGACTATTTCTCTAATCAAATGCGATATACCTCCCGTTTGTTATGTGTTACGTCATGCGTGACCGGCGCGTGTACTAAATACCAAGCTGCAGCAGTTAGAATTAATTACAGCTGCATAAGCTGAACGAGCTGGCAAGTGAATAGAGGCTGACATGAAGAGGTTATAATGATTTCGTTATGTTCGGTTCATATGAGGTAGTTAAACAAACACGGTTCTGTTTTTGGCCAAGATAATGTCAGTGTATGTATGCATGCATGTACATTACGTATCTGACGTTGCGTCCATTAGCTTGGACTGTACTGCATGGGGTATTGTTGTAGTATACGGATCGGTGCAACTACGATAGCCAGTACTTGAAACCATACATATCATTACAGGGATCACTGTTTCATGGTTGCAGTGCAGCGGTCATTCTTTGGTGTGTTCTGCTCAATAGTCTGGTTGCTGTGGCAAGCGCTCATCTTATGTACACCACGTTTTGTTTGAAACACAAACATTACTCAATATATTCTGCGATATCGATCGTTATTTCGAAATTATGGTAAGTTGCATAGGAACATATCGTCTATACATTCAACATGTGCTTGTCTAATTATTTTTAAAAATTGACGACTTGGTGTGTTACATAG
Source organism: Lamellibrachia columna (assembly GCA_963662155.1). Lineage (NCBI taxonomy): Eukaryota > Metazoa > Annelida > Polychaeta > Sabellida > Siboglinidae > Lamellibrachia > Lamellibrachia columna. The sequence continues at coordinate 51,890,910 of OY759262.1, forward strand.
TAGTGCGGTATAATTAAAATGTTCTTATCCTGAAATGTGTATATGTCGGATGAAACATTAAACTGTTAAATTTTCCTCGTGCCTGTGGAGAGGATAAAACTAAGTCACACACCAAGTGACTGTTGTGTTTTTGCTAAAGAAAAGTGATGCACCACATGGCTGGTGGGCAGGGCTGTGCATTTTACTCATTAATACAGTACACACTGAATGTACCCATATAATAGGTTTCAAAATAAGCATAATTAAAAGATAATTCGATAATGATTTGTTAATTTTCGCTGTGTTGTGTGAAATTAAAGGACATTGCCGTGTCCACGATTTTTATACACACCATACGAATGTAATACATTTTATATATTATATTTATTTTATTATGTTACGTCATTACCGTATTTCATTCTTGTTGGAGACATGTCAGCTTACGTCTGCATTAGTTAATGTGAAGCAGATGTTGTGTCTGAATGACCTTTTCAAACACGCATACATTGATCTAGCAGATACAGTTGTGTATTCATACATTTTAAACTGTGCGTCGCGATTACCTGCTTTCAATGAATGTGCATACTGCAGGGAATGACGTCGTAAAGGAATTTGACACAATATTCACAACAATGAAGCAGTGTGTTGTGTCGCTATTACGTGGATTATAGTTGTATGACTTGCAATATTCGTATTTCTCACATCACATTCCTAAATGCACATGTATGTTCACGTATGTACACAAATGCGACCGCGCGCGCGCACACACACACACACGCACGCACACACACCGCCGAGCCCTGTGCGTAAGAAATGCACACGCTTATAAGCTTCAAACATATAGCACAAAAATATGTGTTTCTAATTGTATAGAAAGAAGAGTTCGCAGTGCAGACAAATTACATGTGCAAATGATGTTGTCGTTACACCAATGGTTATCATTAAATCGGTGGAACCCTTCTTGACTACGGCGTTCAATCGTCATTGGAAAATAATAATATTAAAATAATTAACAAATAAACTACGTGGCCATATGTCTAAGCTTCTTTTGAGATTCCCACCTTGACTACTAACTTGTTTGTCCTAATTTCTGCTCGGAAGGTTCACTGTGGCTGCATTATGTATTTATTTGGCTATTAAGCTATGCATTGGCTTTGTATGTACGATTTAATGTGAATGCCTGAATGAGTTTTAATTTAACATGTGAGTACGAAATGAGCCCACTTATAAGCCTATAAATACATGTGTTGTTAGTTGTATTGAAATAAAAGTTCCTAGTACAGAGAAATCACACATACAAATGATGACGTCATTAGATCAATGGCTATTATTAAATCAGTGGAACCCTTCTTGAAAACGGCATTCAATCATCATTGGACAATAATAACATTATATCAATTAATAAATAAAATAGCATTTCCATTTTTGTGACCCAACACATGTGTTTGACTACCCTATGTGTGCTTGTTTGAAGTCATTGCCATATCACGTTTTTTTTTTTAAACATCTCCGCTTACAACTCCCTGAGTTATTGTCTTATCACATGCAAGGGCGCATTATATTTACGCTTTTCAAACACATGCACCGTACCGTTCTGTATTATGTCCATAATGTATAAGCTTCTTTTGAGATTCACCACCTTGACATCAAACGTGTTCGCACGACTTTCTGCTCGCAAGGTTAAATGTGGCTGCATTATGTATTGATTTGGCTAATACATTATTCATTGGCTTTGGTGTATACGATTTTGAGTGTATGCCTGAATAAGTGTTTCACTCGCATTCCACCATTGCCGCCGCGTCCTTTGCGTACGAAATGCACCCACTTATAAGCTTCAAACATGTGACGATAAATACATGTGTTGTTAGTTGTATTGAAAGAAGAGTTCGCATTGCAGACAAATCAAACATACAAATGATGACGTCATTAAACAAAAGGCTATTATTAAATCAGTGGAACACCTGTACCATACGCGCCGTCATCAACTGAGTGTAGCGATGAACTGCTCACAGCGATTGTTCTCCTTTGTTTTATAACATCGTGAATATATGGAGTGACCCCTTAATCTGATAATCAGGTATTTTTTTTATAAGCATTTTTAATGATCCCCTAATGGAATGTAGCTTACCTATTTCATTTGTTGAGGTGACCCTTTTTAATGACCCCCGCAGGTACTGCTGTTTGCCAACATGTTTACGTAATTACTACTGTGCGTTACCTGGGAGGTTATATGAACGACATTCCATATGTCCTTCTAGAAAACATGCGGCTCACTCGTTCTGATATTTCTATGTTAATGATACGTTTGTGAACGTCGAGTGGGTGTCAACATGGCTAGCCGTTATAAGGGTGAACACGAGGATGATGATGCCGATGTGGAGGAGGAGCAGGATGGTGAGGCTGAAGGTGTCATTGTCTTTGTCCTCATCATCGTAATAATGATCACACTTATTGTCATCATCTTCGTCATAATCATCATTATCATCATCACTAAGACTGCTTAATGGTATTTATCTTCTTCCTCGTCATCATCATAACCATTTGATACCCTCATCATCACCGTCGTTATCATCATTCTTATTGTCATCATCATCATCATTATCATTATCGTCATCACCCCTTAATTGTCATCATCATAATAATCGCTTATCACCCTCATCATCACCTTCTACATCAAAATTATTAACATCATCATCATCATGATTATCATCATTATGTTTATTACATTACCTGTCGATTTATTACACTATTGGTCGATTATTTCATAAATGTTCTGTTTCGACTGCGTCGATGGAAGAGAGAGGTTGTGGCGCAGGTGTGGTGAACGCTACGCCGACTGCTGCGTACGCTAGGCGAACCGGTGACCAAACAGATGACATTGCAATGGTTTGGGCAGGCATGTCTGGAAGCCACATATCTCATCTGGTTGTGATTGACGGGTACCACAATGCACAACGATACATCGACTAAATCCTAATTGCCTCACCTAGTACCTTCCATCAAGCTCATCCTGGAGTCAGGCATTCCAGCAAGACAACGTTAGTCCCCATGCAGCCCGTGTGAAGACGGCTGTCCTGGACGAAACGGTCGCCGTCATGCAGTGGATGCCTTATTCGCTTGATATGTGCACTGTTAACTGTTAAGGCTATTATTCATTCCGAGTGCTAGTCCTAACCCTCATGTTGAAAAAACACGCATGTTGCATTTATCAGGAAACTTTGTTAATCCGGAAAAATACCCACTGGGGACTAAGCTGTCCGGATTAACGAGGTTCTTTTGTATATGTTTGTGTTCTATTTTTTATTTAAGTGTTACAGGCTAGGCATGATTATGTTGAACGAATGTGTTTGTCGCAAAACATACCATCAAAACCAATTTGCTGTCCCCAGTGTTATTGCAGACGCATGACGCATTACATAGTGCACGCCTTCGTTTTGACTGATGTCATCTGCCAATAACGCATTATCCAATGAAACGCGAGAATTGTTCCATCACGCCTGACGGACTAGTGTGTTAGATACCACGCTGCAACAGTTGGAATTAGATCGAGCACAAACACACACACACACACACACACACACACACACACACACACACACACACACACACACACACACACACACACACACACACACACACACACACACACACACACACACACACACACACACACACACACACACACACACACACACACACACACACACACACACACACACACACACACACACACACACTGCACTAACTGATGCGGCGCTTTACGTAAGCGCTTAGTAAGCAGAAACGACGCCGAACGAAGGCAACGACCTTGTTGGTTGTGGTGACGGCGACGACGTTTATGGTGCTGGAGGGACGGAGTCAGCGTTGGAAGCAGAGGTGGCTTTCATACGCTCTATTTGTTGCCGCTGCAACAAACGCAAGGTGGCTCTAGCCGTTTGTCGTTTTGACAGCATGTCGCTGGGCTCAGTAGCTGTGGCTAGCTGAAATAAATAAATATTGAACCAATGCATTCCAAAAATAAACTTGCCCCTGTCTCTTTAACTTGTTCTTGGTGTTGTTTTCTTGGATTGTTTGACATGGAACTTTTGTCACATGACGCTGCCATGTGTCTTTTATTGTGAAGCTACTCATTATCAGTCATCCCCGCTTGGGGTAGTGGCAAAGAAAGTGCCAAACGCATTCCGTCTTATTCATGATCTGTCTTATCCACAGGGTAATTCCATTAATGAACGTATTCCAAAGGACTTCACCGATATCTCTTATGAAACTTTAGACAATGTCATATCTTTGTTGAATCAATTTGGCCGAGATCCATTTGTGGGTAAGACCGACATCAAGGATGCCTTTCGCATCATTCCCATCCACCCGCCTTGCTATCATTTGTTCGGTTTCACATGGAATTCTAATTTCTTCTACGACCGTTGCCTGCCAATAGGATGTTCTGAATCTTGCCGCATTTTTTAAAGATTGACTTGTGCTTTGCAGTGGGTCCCGAAGACACGGGGTGTAATGGCTGTGAGTCACATACTGGACGATTTCATCTTCATCGGCCCCCCAAATTCATCACGTTGATTGCACGATCTTAATCGTGTCATGGCACTGGCAAATGAGCTTTCTATTCCCATCAGACACGAGAAAAACTGTTTTTCTGCTACACTCATCACTGTTCATGGCATCGAACTGGACACGGTCAAGTGGGAGGCTCGCCTTCCCAAGATAACGTTCAGAAGGTTCTCTCATCCCTTGCGGCCATGCGGAAAAGTCGTTCTGTTACTTTACACCATGTCCAATCTTTCATAGGGCTACTCACATTCGCAAGTCGAGTCATTTCACCAGGTCGCGCTTTCATTCGTCGTCTCATCAATTTCACGGTTAGCATATCTAGGCCTAACCATCATATTCGGTTGACTGCAGAGTCACGAGCTGATTTAGCAGCCTGGCATTGCTTTATTTCTTCGTTCAATGGGGTCACTATGCTCATCAATAGTACTTGGGTTTCATCGGATTCAATTAAGTTGTACACAGATGCTGCATATACGGAAGGATTTGCTGCAGTTTTGGGTTCCCGGTGGTTTAAAGGCACTTTCCCGGACATCTGGCAAAGTTATAACATTGCAGTTTTGGAACTCTTTCCTATCGTAGCCGCTTTGGAACTGTGGGGGCAATATATGGCAAACCACTCAGTCTTGTTCCTCACTGACAACCAAGCTGTGGTTGAAGTGATCAACAAAGAGTCAGCTAAAAACTGTCACCTGATGCGCTTGCTTAGACGTCTAGTAGTGACTGCATTGAAATTTAATGTTTATTTTAAAGCAAAGCACATTCCAGGAAAGACTAATGTCGTAGCTGACAAACTGTCACGATTTCAGGAGGCTGCAGCACGGCAGATGGCACCATGGCTCCAACTGCGGCCTACAGGGATTCCTGCATCAATTTTTCCTTTGCAGAAGTGATGCTTCGCATGCTTAATGCTGCCTTGTCGGAGGGTACAAAGAATGTCTACAAACGATCTATTACATCGTATGCCGCTTTTAGCAGGAAACAATTTCCCAACTGTTCGGTTTTTCCAGCTTCAACGGGTGTTTTAGCTACATATATAGCAATACTCTTCTCCAAGCATTATGCTCCTGCTACCCTTATGACATATATGTCTGCTTTGACATATATTAAAAAATTATCTGGTATGCCTGACCCAACTCAACATTCTGTTATCACGAAATTACTGGCTGGAGCTCAGAAGCTGGCTGGGAAACCTGACACCCGGTTACCGATTACTCCCATCGTCCTATGCCAGATTGTTGACTCCACACAATTAATTGCCTCATCAGCCTATTTAAGGTATATTTTACAGAGCATGTTTCTCTTGGCTTTCCATGCATTCTTGCGCATTGGGGAGAAAAAGGTACATTCGCGAACCAGGAGCGAATCTGTCATTCAGTTAGCAGATGTGACCATTTCTCATTCACACATAGTTTTGGTACTGTGTCATTTTAAGCACAACACGTCTGGGCGCCCTGTCACTCTGCTTATTTCACAAACGCACAATAAGTATTGTCCGGTCCAAGCATTGTCTCGATTCCTGAAGGTTCGTGGGTCATTTAATGGCCCACTGTTTGCTTTTGCTAATGCGTCCCCTGTTTCGCGAAACTATTGTTGTCAATACTTGCGTAAAGCACTACAGTGGGTGGGACTGGACCCCAGTAAATATAAAGCTCACAGTTTTAGAATCGGTGCCGCTACTACGGCTGCAGATATGGGGATGAGTGAAACACAAATTCTATCTATGGGCAGGTGGAAGTCCACCGCCTTTAAACGTTACATTCGTATCCCTATGCTGCAGATGACCAGACCTTGAATGTGTCTGGGTTGCCCGGTAGGCATTGGATGCTTCAGTATGGTTGGCACCCATTGTGTACAGTATTGTGCCCACTGATATACCACATCCCGTTAGAGAGGACACATTCCGTTCTTCATATACTTGGCTTACTGCTGAGGGCAGTGGATGTTGCGGTATGACTGGCATCCACTGTGTGCAGTAGTATTCCCAAGGATGTACAACATTCCGCTAGCTTGGGACATACTCCTTTCACCACACACTTACTTGGCCTATTGCTGTAGGCAGTGGATGTTTCAGTATGACTTGCATCCACTGTGTGCAGTAGTATTCCCAAGGATGTACAACATTCCGCTAGCTTGGGACATACTCCTTTCACCACACACTTATTTGGCCTATTGCTGTAGGCAGTGGATGTTGCAGTATGACTGGCATCCATTGTGTGCAGCATGGCAATAGGGAGCACGACTGATTTCGCCCTGGCATCTAATTTATGCTCATATATCTACTTAAACGTGCTCACATAGCCAGGCTAATAGGCGTTGGCGTTGGATAGGTGTGTACTGACATTCGCTTTGAATATTTGTACTGTTAGTATCCGGATCACTCCATAGGCGGTTTAGCTCACTGGCAGAGCCCTGGGGTGGGGGCTGGGCCTATATTGCATATGGCCGGGTGGGGGATATTACCGCCCCACCTTTGCTAATCTGATTTGTCATTTAATAATTGTTTGCAGTACCTCGATGACGGTATCATTTGTTTAGCGCTTAAGCTTTGTCTCATCGAGAGATATATGTTATTAGTTACAGTTGATACAATTATTAAATTACCTTTACCAACTATAAAAACTCTTCTGAAATACTGTCTGTTTCGTGTGTTTCTCTTTTACAAGCACGCTAGGGGTACAAAGCGGTATAATTTCTTACAACGAAATAGGCGTCTTTCTCAAGTTGTCATAAAACAGGGTTTTTTTCTGTGAAAGATGTGCTGATTGTGGTTGGGCCGACTACCTAAGAAAAGAGATGCGATGAAACAGACAGGCCTTAGGGAAAGGGGCAGACCGTAAGTGAGATGGGAGGTCTGCGCAAAGAGGGATGTGAGAAATGCGGAAGAGGAGGACGACAAGTTGACGCTGCTAGGGAGAAGAGGAAAGGGATAACAGCTGAGGCAGTGCAGCACTACATGTACTTGCCTCGTGTCTTTATAAAGGGATAATCGAGCAAGAACACAATATAGCTAATTGTAAGATTGTCATACATAGCGTAGTCCCCAGTAGAGAACATACACACGCGTCACGGAACATTTCTAGATATCGCATTCTATGGGTTATCATTATTTTGTTTTCACGGAGCTTGATTTAATTTGGAGGTGTAGTGATGGTACTTTGCGTTCAGGGCGTGTGTGTCTATGCGTATGGTGTGTGTGCGTGTGCGTGTGCGTGTGCGTGTGCGTGTGCGTGTGCGTGTGCGTGTGCGTGTGCGTGTGCGTGTGCGTGTGCGTGTGCGTGTGCGTGTGCGTGTGCGTGTGTGTGTGTGCGTGTGCGTGTGCCTGTATGTGCGTGTGTGTGCGTGTGTGTGTGTGTGTGTGAGTGTGTTTCTATTCACAACGGAGCTACATTGCGACGCGGTTTTCGGTTGTCGTGAATATGACATTATTGGGCTGGTGCCCGAAAACTCCAGTGCGATGTCGACGTCAGCAACGTCCGTAGTGTAGAAGGCGATTTATTATCATCCGAAACCGAGATAAATCAACGAGACAACGACGGCAGCTGCTAAGCATTTGTGTCGGTGGGGGTTGCGTGCGTGCGTTTGTGGGTGAGCTCGCGTGTGTGGGCGACGCAGAAAGAACCAACGATGAACCATCGATTCCATCGCGACCATTCCAAAATGTGGCCGCGGATTTATTCGAGTGCGAAGTTCTACAGCCGCGACATCGAAGTAGAGAGGCTCTACTCAACCCGAGCATACAATACAATGAGTTAGCTGAGAAAGCCGTACTAACTGCAGAGAGTATAATTGTGAAGGTAACCGCAAGCTGTTGCAAGTTGTATGGTAGTTGATACAGGTTAACGAATTCTGGCTTCCGGAGTAGGTATATTTTTGTAACAATGTACCAATGACTCGGCTGACGCAAGCACGGAGAACAAGTTTAAAACCGACTTGACAAATGCCATTGTCAGCCAGCTTAATGTTTATTCACGACACAGCGACATAGCGGCATCCTATTTAGAGAACGTACCTTTTACCGTAACTGTTCGAGTAGAAACGCCTCAGTCAAATGACATTACGTTAAGCAGTGACACAAAGGGGTGCCTTGGCGAAAACATTTTATTACGCATTTGGTGCTTCTCTGCCGTCAGTACCACCTCCCGTTCGTGTTGGGGGCATAACCGGTTCAGCTATGGATCTTCGTTATGGGATAATTATGACTATTACAAACCTCTGTACCAGACGGTGATGTTGCAGTATTGACATTTGTGTCAATATTAATTGTAAACCAAGCTGGCTGAATGTGTATCTTGCTTAGAATAACTTCGTGAGTAAGCGACAGAGCGGACTATTGTTTAGACAGCGTGCACATTGCCATTAATGTTCGAGTAGATTCGCCCGTGTCAACTGACATTGCTTTAGACAAATACACACAGGTGTGATTTGGCGAAGATTGTCGTTCACGGTTTTTGTTTATTGCACCCTTAGCGTGACTTGTACTCGTAAAGCGCGTATCATTATTTGTTACTGTCAAAACATACACCCGCTTGCACACATATACAGCTAATATGGATGGACTTCGCACGATCTATGTTTCATTGACCTTTCAAATGCTTGTTCTATGACGCGTTTGGTGCTTATCTGCCGTCATTACAACCTCCCGTTCGTGTTGTGGATATAACCGCTTGAGCTACGGACCTTCCTTCTGCGATAATGATGGCTTTTACAAACCCCTGTACCAGATGGTGTTGTCACAGTAGTTACATTTGTGTCACTATTAATTATAAAACGAGGCGACTTACTCACCATGAATGTGTCTCCTGCGTGGAATAACTTCGTGAGTAAGCTTGGTTAAAAAAAGGACACTGTGTATCCCCTTATATATATTAACATTTATATGATAGGATTGAAGTGTTTGTCTTGAATAACTTAATAGACACAGAGATACGTTATTTGACGAGACAATGTCTCGTCTCGTGCAGTTCGATGACGCCTATATGCACAATCTCCTGGAAGAGGAGAAACAAGACATGTTAGCCGAATAGCCCGGTATAACGATGCGGCTGACCCTGAAAAAAGAAATCACGTACTCCACACGTCGATTGCAATGTGATTCAATTATGCAACGTACCTCGGCAAGAAGACCAGATTACTAATTTATTATATTTATTTTATGCTCTTCAAAAAAAACTAATTATGACATAACATAACATAATTACCTCTCAAGAAACGTTTGTATTCGTTCGGAGTTCGAACAAAACTTTAAAACCATAACACACATTTGTTTAACCCTTTCCACGTAGTTGAAAAAAATATGCGTGATGCATTTATCCGGAAATCTTGTTAATCCGGACAAATACACACTGGGGACTAAGCTGTCCGTATTAACGAGGTTTCATTGTATATGTTTGTTGTATAATTGTTATATAACTTTTACAGGCTAGGCATGGTTATGTTTATGGGTTGGTCGAATAATATGGCACAGCAACTAATTCGATGTCCCCAATGCGATTGCAGATGCACGACACATTACATAGTGCACGCCTTCATCTTGACTGATGTAATTTGCCAATAAAGTATTATCCAATGAAACGCGAGCTGCTTGCATAATTGTCCTGTCACGCGTGACCGAACAGTGTATTGTGTACCACATTGCAGCAGTTGGAGCTAGTTCGAGCCACACAACATTCAACAGAGACGAACATGAAGAGGTTAGTGTGACGTCTTGTTATTCTAGTCATGTGTGTTACTTAAACAAAGCATGGCTCGGTATGTCGCCAAGATAATGAATAATGTCAATGTCGACGTCGGGTTATGTCTCTGAGGTTGCACCCGGTAGTTTATATTGCACAACTTGGGCTAATGTTGTAGTGTTTGTATTGCATATCTTGTTTGATTCCAACGAGCACCCACTTTTTGTATTGTTGAACTTACATGAACATTGCAACATGTCAGCCATCATAGACAATGACACTGGCATCATAACTGGCCATCGAAATATCCAATTTGCTATTTACAAATGTGCAAATCTTTTAAATATTTTACACATACACCAGTATAATCGTTTACCGAATATCGGGTTCAAATTGACGGCTCGCGAAGCGACTGTCATACGGGAACAAGCTAGGATATGTGTTTTGTCAAGCATTCCCTTTCACAGCAAATGAACAATATCACACAATGGGTGAATGATAAAGTGGTTAAACTCTAGTACAAAATTGTACCGTGATGCTAGGATGCGGAATGATGGAGGCAGTACAAATGCATACTGACTACAAGGGTGGAAAAATGGGATTACCACACTGCAGTGTTCGATTCAAGAAGAATCACAAGTCACATGCACCTAAAACACAAAAGGTGCAATACTGGGGTGTTAGAATAAGAAAATCGGAGCAACCTATGAATGGCCACCTTGAAAAAGTATGGGTTTAAATGTAGGATATTATTATATTGCGTAATATTATTGACAATATTATAATGTTAGCTTAGAGTAATGAAACCCATGGTTAGATCACAGAAGGTAGCAACACTACCGTAGAACATTAGATAGTTAAGGTTATATTTCGGTTACCTCACATGCATAACATAGCACGGTCGTCCCATGGCTAAAGCAACATAAGCTATGGGGAAACGAACAATGCAAAATTCATAAAAAAATAAACCATATCACGTTTTGTTCATTGTCCATCTGTATATGGAATACCTGCACAAATATATACATTGTGTTGTTATATTTATGTAGGTTTTGCTACATTTCATGCGAAACGTTACACTTAATATAGTACTCACACATATCTACACATTATAAGTAGTTATTGTTTGGTTCAACATGTGTTAGTGTTCAAATATACATGATTTGCTAATGATTCTCCTTACACAACAAAGCGCTTTGTGAAATTCAAGACCACGACAGCGTGCATATATTTGACTTACAGCATAGTAATACGAATAAAATATTATGCCTTTGGTGTTCGTTTGACCGCATTACCACATCCCGTTCTAATTGGAGACATCGCCGCTTGAATTATCGACCTGCAGGTCGGTATAATATGAAATAAATAACATAAAACGCCTCCATTTTTATTCACATACTTTACAAATAGCAGTCTATGTGGTAGAAGTCATATATGCAACATATATCCTGGTCTTCAAACTTATACAGTTCCAAACAATCTAGCTACTGATGCATAATGGCACCCTCTCTGTATTGCTATTACTATCATAATGACACCCTCTCTGTATTGCTATTACTATCACAATGACACCCTCTCTGTATTGCTATTACTATTATAATGACACCCTCTCTGTATTGCTATTACTACCATGTTATAATAAGTAGAGAGCCGGACAACGTAGGATTTTTTCCGCCGACGTTTGATCGAATCTCGATAACAGTAATTTAATAATGTTTACGATGATTTCATCAAAACTAAACAAAACATTTGGACAAACCAGCTATCATGTTGTAGTGGACGGTATATAACTTTTTTGGACGAGCGGAAAAAAAGCTAGTTGAGATGAGCAATAACAGGTGCTGCCAAATAGGTGATTTGCAGTGGTTTGGTGACAAAAATAAACGTTGTATACAATTACATGTGCACACATTTGGACCATAAATGTATCAGACTCTGACATTCTAGGCAAGTACAGATAGTTACTCCACATATCGTGTGATACAAAGACATTGTTACATTCGTCAGCTATATAGACTCTGCATCAGTGAAACTGGGCCAACAACATTGACACAGTGGAGTGGATGACGTGATGTCATGTTCGATGCGTTGATGATCTCCACCCTCTCCACACGAGGGGTCGATAGTGCAGTGGCGTAGCAGTTAGAACGCCGGAGAACCTGGGCTCAAAGTTATTGCTGCCTTTTCGATATACATTTTGGCAACTTCTTTCACCCCACGTTGTCAATGCTCACTCATTTGTACAAATGAGTACTTGACTGCATACATATAATTATGGATATGTGAATGCATATTATTCGCGCAGTAATTGCAGCGTGGCTGCATGTTTTCCATACAAACCGACATGGCGTTCGAATAACAAGTCTGCCAAGGGCTGAAGTGCAAAGCGCTTTGAGAAGTTCCAAGGACTGGATTCCGCGTTCTATTAGAAAGTACATTTACCGCACAGTATAAGCGCATGACCAATCTACATTTATATCCGATCCACTGATTCTGAATGTTATAAAAGTAATCGTTTTGCATCACGAGCGTGTGACGTGTTGAATTATCCATTCGCGAATTAGGTTAGGATTACAATGGTTTAACACAGTAAATAATCGGATTTTTTAACAGATCACGGTATCGGTAAATAAAAAAAACATGTAGGCCCCCAATATGCTCGCAAGCACCAATGTCGCCCCGAATTGAGGCATCCGACGTTTTTCATTGCTTAAAGGTTTTCTGAATGCAACTTTCCGTCAGCGTACTGTTGAACTGTGAAAACACCTTGCAAAATAGATTAGTTGCCAGGCAGCGGTAAGTGAAGCAACAGAAACAGTGTTTATATGGTGTTGCTGCTTTATCTATTTGAGCAGTTGTCAGCAACATTTAGGAAAAACAAACTTTCAAATATGTTCGTTAGGGAATATGTATAAACAAAACAAGCAGAAAAAAAATGACAAAAGTTAGAGAGACGTCATAGTTGCCATTTGACGTGCTTTCCACACGATAAAACACCAGGACCGGCTAGTGATTAAGACATGTTTATTGGCGATATGTTTCACCAAGTGGGTGTCTGTTTTGACATCAATTAATACCGTCTCGCGCTTTGCGAGTCCCAGTGGCGCTAAGTATGCAATAAATAAAAATCGTGCACGACAATCTTCGCCAAGCCACACCTATGTACCATTGATTAACGTAACATCAATTGACTGAGGCGGTTCTACTCGAACAATTATGGCAATAGGCACGCTACCTTCACAGGATGCCGCAGTGTCTTTTGTCGCTAGAAAGCCACATGTGGTGGACAGTGGCATTTGTCATGTTGATTTCAAACGTGTCCACGTTGCGTTAAAAGGCGGAGTGTTGATACCAAATGGTTTCACGACAACACTGAAATAGGTCATCACTGCTCTGTATGTCAATTACGTTGACAACATAATATTACTATTTCGACTACATTTCAAATAGCAGTCCATGTGGCAACCGTCATATATGCGACATGTATCCTAGGCTTCAATGATACAGTTCACTTGCAACAGTTTCTAGTAGCTGTTTGGTAAACTATGTTAGCAAAATGCAGAATAGTTTTTACAAGACACATAAGAGTTACTAACCTGGAGTACAGCATGTATCGTGCTGGTAGGATGCTGAATGACGGCGGCAGTAGTAATATAATGGAAAGACGGGAGTACCAACATGCAGTGTTTGATTCAAAAGACACATGAACAATTTATGGATGACTGGGCACCTTAAAAAACGGTTGGTATCTTATTATAATGAATAATATTATTATGAATAATTATAATGTTATCTTAGATTGATGAAACCCATGTTAGGTATCTAAGATTACTGAAGGTAGCAACATAACCAACACGAATATATACATTATGTTGAGACATTTGTATTATTTTAGCTATATGTCAAACGAGAATAGACGGCACACGTTACAATTAATATTGTACACAAACATCTGCACACATTAGAAGTAGCGATTTTTTGCTTCAACATGTGTTAGTATTCAAATATAACATGGTATGCTAATGTTTCTCCTTACAAAATAGTGCGCTCTGTGAAATTAAAGGCAACGGAAGCGTGTTTTTTATAAGATGCACAATATACAAAAGTAATATGTATCAAATAGAATACCTTTTGTGTTTAATTGACGGCATTACCACATCCCGTTCGCGTTGGAGACAACCCCGCTTGAATTATCATCTTGCTGGTCGGGATAATAATGGATTTTTTTTAAACATATGGACTCCGCTGTGCTGTCGCAGCCTATATGTTTGTACCATTATTAATTATAAACCATGATGATTTGCTCAATATGAATATATATATATATATATATATATATATATATATATATATACCACACACACGCATACTCGCACCACATACACACATGCACGCACGCACGCACGCACGCACGCACGCATGCACAGCGATAAAACAATCCATATTTTGATAACCGTTCCTCTGTCATGTGAAGCAAATTATCTTACACTTTTCCATACAACTTGATTTATGCTGATATCAAAATTCTTCACTACACATTTGCTATTGGTTTGGTGTAGCTACTGTATGCGGCAATTCCTGCGGCGGTGTGTAAGACTTTCAAAACAAATGAATTCTTTATGTGCGTTTGGCAGAGAAACGGATTTAATGTTGTGAATTTGCTCATTAATGTTTGATGTAAATTTATTTGTTAACTTCGTGCAACAAGTGATGTATGGTGACTTGATACAAAAACTCATAAAAATTAGCGTGTTACTTTATTCAATGGAGTTGCTTTGATATGGCATGTCGGCGGCACTACAATAGCAACATGATTATCATGGTGGGAAAATGAGATTACGCGCATGCAGATACCCGTAACATCAATACTCTACTGTCATTTTTAAAGGAATGTCACCCATCTTCAGAAACTTGGATTACCGAATGTAGCAATATCATATGGAAACACATCAACTTGATCTTGAACGATATGTCACGGGTAATGGATGTTTTAGTGACCTTTTCAAAAGCCGTCATTACCACCTTCCGTTCACAGAACGTCACCGCTTGATTTGTGGACCTGCATTCTGGAATGATAACTTTCTTTTCAAACACATGTACCAGCGGTGCTTTCGGTGTAGAGACATTCGTGTGATTATTAATTATAAACCAGCATGACTTGCTCACAATTAATGTGAGTTGTTGCGTGTTGCAACTTGAATGAGGTTTGTGAAAACAAGACGCGCAAACACACACACACAAACACACACATACCCACACACCCATATAAGCACGTGAGCAGCATAAACGCGCGCGCCAGCACCAAAAATACGCACGCACACACACACCACACAAACACATTCATATACATTCACACACACACACACACACACACACACACACACACACACACACACACACACACACACACACACACACACACACACACACACACACACACACACACCACACACACACACACACACACACACACACACACACACACACACACACACACACACACACACACACACACACACACACACACACACACACATGCACACACACAAACACACTCGAACATGCACACAAACTAACATGCCCTATTTATATATGTATTCACACTCACACACACACATACGCACACACACACGCACGCACGCATGCACGCACGCACGCACGCACGCACGCACGCACGCACGCACGCACACACACACACACACACACACACACAACTCTAATTTATGCGGCGCTTTACGTCGGCGCTTCGGAAGCAGAAACATTGATTCTATCCCATGCATAGGCTTCTTCAATTGAATTGGCAGGTGGGCGTTTGGACTGCAGGAAGGAGTCGTCCGTCGATTTAATGTGTTTAATGAATATGTAGACTGCACTGGTAGTCATACAAACCAGACACAATTGTAAGTCAAGTTTATCGCAGCAAACAACCTCCGTGTTTTTGAAGCCATGGCCGCACGCTCCCGGCCAATGACAGTGAGTGGGCGTGGCAACAACAGTTGCTCTTGCTCTATCGTGTACGAATCGTAATTGTGTATACTGGTATCGCGCAACACTAATGTACATCATGCCACAGCTCTTAGATGCCCCGCACCCCGGTCACCAACCTTTAGGGGTTTCACGTACGACCCCAAGTAGGATACGTTCGACCCCAGGAAGGATCCGTTTTTTTCGAAATTCCCCATGGGTTAGGGTCATTCAGTGCTGTGTGTCTATATATGTAGCGTTGTCTGGCATTTTACATCGAACTTGTTTGGTTGGTGGTAGCCTGTATAGGGTTGAGCACAATTTCCGCTCTCTAGATTATTAACTCCGGGCTAGTTGGGATGGCCTATTTCTATAATACAACGCTCCTGAAAATAATACCTGTATAATTCAACAAAATAACAAAGACAAGTGAAATAAAATAAATATTTAATACACGATGGTTACTAAGTAATTTACAAGAAAACAAATATATGTATGGGTCTATGTAATATAATATAATCTTCCGATTCTATGACAATCGGACCGTGGTTAATCACCCTGTGCAACCGTAGAAACTTCTACTAATATATGATCCTAACACAAGAACAATTTTCCAGCATTAACTTAAAGTAAAACCTATCTCATAGATTATCCCGCAGGGAGGCTTACCACATTGGAGAGTAAGCTTATCTCATGTGACTAGTCCTACAACCGCCTACCTGTGCCTATAGCTTGGCAGTAGATTCTAAGGCATGTGATGCCTAAACAAGATCCTAATTACATCTTAGGCAGATACATGCCTAGGCAATCTCGCAGTCGAGTCTGTGCATTCTCACAAAGCGTTCTTAATGCCTGTCCTTTGTGTGGCGCCGTGTCCCCGTTACTGCCCGTCTTTACATGGCAGACGGATATAACTTACCGGTCGTCGTGCACGGAGGGTTGTAGCCGTTTGACATATCACTTCGGCAGTCGTGTCGTTTGCAGTCTAATAGCATCTCGTCCGCAGCCAAAACTGTACCAGAGACCATCGAAGAGCGTACCCTCTTCCGTTTCCCCTTCTCCTTCTAACTTTAGCGGAAATTATACCATTCCACCGACATATGCAAACTATTTCTTTCCACGTGGCTTCCTCACTCGTAACCTTCACTTGATAGCCGGGCGCCCACGTCACGACCCTTCTGTGTTCACTCTAACTGCTCGCTGAAATAAACCATTCTCTTTTTTATACTCCTTGATTCTGATATAACGCCTGACTCTAGTTCACCAATTACGATCTCCTGCTGTCGTCGTTTGTTTCGCCAAGAAAAAACTCCCCTAAATCGGGTAATACACCGGTCCTTGCCTAGTAAATATACATCATTCTCTAAGTTAAATACGCCACGACACTGGTAAATACTCGGGCATGCTTGATCAAACAGATTACATAATAGTGGTCGGCTCTAAAAAAGCCGATGCATTCCTTCACACCTGATTTGTTTTTATATTCTGTTCTAAATGTATTCTAAAAATAGCCGAAATGCTACAAACATCACGTACAAGTTACAATCCCAGGAGAACACCAAATTGATAATTAGACATAGTGATTGAACAACCACATGAACTAATGATTGAACAACCACATGAACTAATGATTGAACAACCACATGAATTAATGTTTACCTTTGTTGTATATTTCGGTGCAATATTACTTTATTATGTATTTTTATTTTCTCACTGAAAGGAATCATCTTCATTTGAGTGATAATTAAAACTACCAGGATTCTCTCTTTGTATGCCACACTTCGTTATCAACGCCGTCGGTTATGTCTGTTGAGTGTCGTTTGTATTGTTAATACAGTATAACGTAACAATTTGTTCCACTACACAAACGTGATGACGGATGTGCGGGAATAAATTACACGAAATACACTTATCAGTATAATAAATGACGTTTCGCTAATCAAACGCGAACTACTGGCTGCATTTTTCTGTTACGTGGGCGCTGCAATGTTGCTCAAGTTAGAATATGTTGATGAGGCAAATTTTAAACAAAGGCTTGAAACTCAACAACGCTCCGTATCAAGTTTGGCACATCCACATATCTGCCCAAAACGTTCTCTGAGAAAAATAAATAAAGAAATTCGTTTGTATTTATATCACGCAAAATGAAGCCGAAAATTAAATTGATTTTGAAGGCACTAATTTGCCTGTGAAAAATTAATTCCATAATAAGGGATGGGATGAACTGAGGTTCGTTTCCGCAAGTCTTACATTTAAAATGGTGTGGATGTGCTCCACTTGATGCGTACAACGAAGATTGTTCCAAAGTGAAACATAAAAGTTAAGGAAATCAAATTTATGTAATAATATAACCAAACAAGAAGCCGGTATCGGATATTACAAATGCCCTAGTTGTGGTGGCTGTGGTGGTGGAAGTGGTCGTGTATGTGATGGTGGTGGTCTCGACGATGACGACGCCGAAGACAACAACTGTTGTGGTGGTGGCGACGACGACGACACCGAAGACAACGACTGTTGTGGTGGTGATGACGATGACGACGCCGAAGACAACGATTGTTGTGGTGGTGGCGACGACGACGACGCCGAAGACAACGATTGTTGTGGTGGTGGCGATGACGCCGAAGACAACGACTGGTGTGGTGGTGGCTACGACGACGACACCGAAGACAACGACTGTTGTGGTGGTGGTGACGATGACGACGCCGAAGACAACGATTGTTGTGGTGGTGGCGACGACGACGACGCCGAAGGCAACGACTGTTGTGGTGGTGGCGATGACGCCGAAGACAACGACTGTTGTGGTGGTGGCGATGACGCCGAAGACAACGATTGTTGTGGTGGTGGCGATGACGCCGAAGACAACGATTGTTGTGTTGGTGGCTACGACGACGACACCGAAGACAACGATTGTTGTGGTGGTGGCGACGACGACGACGCCGAAGGCAACGACTGTTGTGGTGGTGGCGATGACGCCGAAGACAACGACTGTTGTGGTGGTGGCGACGACGACGACGCCGAAGACAACGATTGTTGTGTTGGTGGCTACGACGACGACACCGAAGACAACGATTGTTGTGGTGGTGGCGACGACGACGACGCCGAAGGCAACGACTGTTGTGGTGGTGGCGATGACGCCGAAGACAACGACTGTTGTGGTGGTGGCTACGACGACGACACCGAAGACAACGACTGTTGTGGTGGTGGCGACGACGACGACACCGAAGACAACGATTGTTGTGGTGGTGGCGACGACGACGACACCGAAGACAACGACTGATGTGGTGGTGGCGACGACGACGACACCGAAGACAACGACTGATGTGGTGGTGGCGACGATGACGACACCGAAGACAACGACTGTTGTTGTGGTGGCGACGACGACGACACCGAAGATAACGACTGTTGTGGTGGTGACGACGATAACGACGCCGAAGACAACGATTGTTGTGGTGGTGGCGACGACGACGACGCCGAAGACAACGATTGTTGTGGTGGTGGCGACGACGACGACACCGAAGGCAACGACTGTTGCGGTGGTGGCGACGACGACGACGCCGAAGGCAACGACTGTTGCGGTGGTGGCGACGACGACGACGCCGAAGGCAACGACTGTTGCGGTGGTGGCGACGA
This sequence comes from Lamellibrachia columna, assembly GCA_963662155.1. NCBI lineage: Eukaryota > Metazoa > Annelida > Polychaeta > Sabellida > Siboglinidae > Lamellibrachia > Lamellibrachia columna. The sequence continues at coordinate 51,910,718 of OY759262.1, forward strand.
CGACGACACCGAAGGCAACGACTGTTGCGGTGGTGGCGACGACGACGACGCCGAAGGCAACGACTGTTGCGGTGGTGGCGACGACGACGACGCCGAAGGCAACGACTGTTGCGGTGGTGGCGACGACGACGACACCGAAGATAACGACTGTTGTGGTGGTGGCGACGACGACGACGACGCCGAAGACAACGACTGTTGTGGTGATGGCGACGACGACGACACCGAAGACAACGACTGTTGTGGTGGTGGCGACGACGACGACACCGAAGACAACGATTGTTGTGGTGGTGGCGACGACGACGACGCCGAAGACAACGACTGTTGTGGTGATGACGACGACGACGACGACGCCGAAGACAACGATTGTTGTGGTGATGACGACGACGACGACGACGCCGAAGACGACGATTGTTGTGGTGGTGGCGACGACGACGACGCCGAAGACAACGACTGTTGTGGGGGTGGCGACGACGACGACACCGAAGACAACGACTGTTGTGGTGGTGGCGACGACGACGACACCGAAGACAACTACTGTTGTGGTGATGGCGACGACGACGACACCGAAGACAACGACTGCTGTGGTGGTGGCGACGATGACGACACCGAAGACAACGACTGGTGTGGTGGTGATGTCGACGACGACGCCGAAGACAAAGATTGTTGTGGTGGTGATGACGACGACGACGCCGAAGACAACGACTGTTGTGGTGGTGGCGACGACGACGACGCCGAAGAAAACGACTGTTGTGGTGACGGCGACGACGACGACACCGAAGACAACGACTGTTGTGGGGGTGGCGACGACGACGACACCGAAGACAACGACTGTTGTGGTGATGATGACGACGACGACGCCGAAGACAAAGAGTGTTGTGGTGGTGACGTTATGTTAAACATAGGAGCGTTTATATGATAAAATCAATGTTCTACATAACTGTTTTAATGTCTAGTATTGTGTTGAACGTTGCACCAATTAGATCAGGTTGTTCAAAGCATTTGTTTATCGTTTACAGCGCAATAATGCTATGCATATTATATTTGTAACGATTCAGGTTATTATAGGGAAGTTGTGTTGTATGTTGCAGTGGAGTCGTTGTTGTTATATATATATATATATATATATATATATATATATATATAATATACAATTACATAATGTGTATTAGTATGTTGGAGAAATGTTTACTTATATGCTATTCATATTCATACAGGAACCAGCGACTTGTGGACGAAGTAAAATATGTTGGGTTACTACTGTGGCTTACTCTTACCAGAATGCTTCGAATGTACTGATTTGTTAGCGAACACAACATCCATTGAGAAATGCTTGTGGGAGAAACAGAAGATGAATGACGCGTGTGTCCCACTCTTCTCAGAGTACGACGTTGTGACAAGGAGGGATCAGTGCTTGTAATGTTTTATGCACAGACATGTATAATGCAGATATTATGATGATTGTCATGTGGCTGCACTTGTGTGCACTTGGTCTTTCTCCTAAAGTTAGGTTCTTTGATCATCACGTATGTAGTGCATGAATAGTTAATATAGTTGGTTTAAGAAAATAGTTCGATCCTTTGTTAAAATCATTGAAATAATTTAATGTGACCGTTAGATCAGGTAACTTCAGAATGTTTGAAAAGCCTTATATTATAATTTGTAGAGAGCAGGACAACGTATGCCTTTTTTCGCCGAAGTTTGATAGGGTCTGGTCAACAGTAATTTAATAATGTGTCCGATGATTTCATCAAAACGAAATTATTTTTTGCACAAACCAACCATCATGTTGTAGTGGATACTAGAATCGTGTGATTTTTTTTCTAAAACAGGACGGTCGGAAAAAAGTTAATTGAGACACGCAGTAACAGTTGTTGTAAACGATGTGATTTGCAGCGTTTTTGTGATATAAATAAATGTAGTATACAATGAATTGCGCAAACAGTTGGATCATAAATTTACCAGGCTGTACTTTCTAGGCGTGTATGTACATTTACCACACCTAGCGTGTGACCAAGAGATGTTGCAATATTCGTCAAACATGTAGACTCTGCATCGATGAAATCGGGACAACGCCATTAAAACCACGGACGACGTTAGGTCATGTCTGGTGCATTGATGCCCTTCACCTACTCCTTACGATGGGCGGTAGCGCAGTAACATAGCGGTTAGAATGCAGAAGAACCCGGGTTCGAATCTTTTTGCTGCGGTTTCGAAATTTGGGCAACTTCTTTCACACCACGTTGTCACCGCTTTTAATACAAACATAGAAGGTTATGCGAATGCATAGTATTCGCGCAATAATTGCAGCGTGGCTGGATGCTTTCCATATCAATTGGGATGGTGTTGGTATGTACATTCATTGTTATTGTGATGTACTTCCTGGCTGTGCACACTGCCGTAGGCGCAGTATGTTCAAGTCAATGTGCACAGTGGCAATCCTTGTCCTGTCATAGTCGATGAAAACAATTCGCATTTTTCACCATACATGGTAGTTGTGTTTCTCACACAAACAGAGACAGGTCTGCACAGGCACTCAAAATAAACATTACCATCTGCTGGTCATTCAGGCTGGTGTGAATTGGAAGGAAGGCCAAAACAATAAGATGTCAACTGGTAGGGTGACAAACCTGAAGCCTAATCATTGCTTCCACAAATATATGCCTAATATAATCATTTGGTGGTGGCAACTTTCAGCCAAGTGAGCAGAATTAATTATCGACAAAGTAATGCAAGGATATTGTACCGATATTCTGCTTCTGCATTTGTATGTACGCAAGTATACATAACATACAGAAAAAGTTAGCATAACTTCAGTTTGGGATCATTTAAATTGAATCAAGAATAAGCCTGATATAGTAGAGGAAAAATATTGTGTAACAATCAAATGCTAGTGCATACATGGGATACGTAACGATTTTGAAGAAAAAGAACACTGCATAGAGACAAACGTGGTGCATACACGCTATCATATAAATCATATAAAGTCATACACCGCAAATCCTCAGCCACAGTTTTTCCCGGGGGACCAACCCATTCACGATCACGTTGCCACATCCGATGGCAGGTTGCAGAGATCTCGGTGTTGTAGGCAAGATGGACCTCAAGCGTCTGTTCATCAACAGCTGTGCATGTGTCTTTCCGCAGTCTGAGATGGGCGTTGTGCGATACTCCAGTAGAGCATTATAAGAATCTCTTTTGCTTGCGGTTACCTTCACGATTATTCTCTTCGCAGTCAGTACGGCTTTCTCAGATAACCCATTGTATTGTATGCTCGTGTTTCGTAGAGCCTCTCTACGTCGATGTATCGGCTGTAGAAATACTGCAGAGATGGATGGTTCCTACCTTCGAACTCGAATAAATCCGCGGCCACATTTTGGAATGGTCGCGATGGAATCGATGGTTCATCATTGGTTCTTCCTGCGTCGCCCACTGGTGTTCCTGGCATATCGAGCAACCTCCGATATCCGTGTTGAGGCGGGGCCAGTAAACAGCATCTCGGACAGGTTGCTCTCCATTCCGAAGTGTACGATGTGCAACTGTTGTAGTATAACTTTCCGCTGATCTGATGGTGGTGTCGAAGTGGATTCGGATCTCCTCGCTGAGGTCATTCTGGGTCAGAACTTCGTTCACCCGAACGCCGTCTTCCAAGTCGTCGCTCGGTAGCTTATGGTTGTTTTTTTAGGAAGATGCGGGATAAGGTGTTTGCCAACTGAGTCTGTTTCCCTGGCACATAGGCAATCGTCAAGTTGTACCTCTGGACTCTCAGCAGCATTTGTTGTAGCCGTTGTAGCGCACAAGCTAGTGGTTTGTTTGTGATGGTTTCCAGGGGTTGTGGTCTGACACGACTGTTACGTCACTCCTGTATGTGTATTGCTGAAATCGTTCGCACGCAAACACCACCGCGAGCAGCTCGTTTTCGACCTACGCGTAAGTCCGATCCGCGCTGGTCATACACCTTGATGTGTGTAATAAGTGTCTTCGCTCCTGCAGCAAGGCAGCTCAAAGACCCTTCTGCGAAGCTTCGCATTGTAGGCAAACACGCACACACACACGTACCCACACACACGAACTCACCCACGAACACACGCATGCAACCCCCCACCAACACAAATGCTTAGCAGCTGCCGTCGTTGTCACGTTGATTTATCGGACTCGGTTTCGGATGATAATAAATCGCCATCTACACTAACGACGAAGAATGATAATCCATTTGAAAGCGATATCTAGAAATGTTCCGTGAAGCGTGTGTATGTTCTCTACTGGGGACTACGTTATGTATGACAGTCTTAGAATTAGCTATATTGTGTTCTTGCTCGATTATCCCTTTATAAAGACACGAGGCTAGTACATGTAGTGCTGCATACGGGTTGTTCACGACGAAAAAGACGGCGGTATCGTCAATCACATGCATCCGCGGGCACGAACGAACAGTACACGCACGACAGCTCTAAATAAGTATAAAAAACCGACGTGAACGCTCTCCTACGTAGATGGCTACTACTTTGTAAATAAAACATGAAAATCCCTTTTTGACCACGGCGCTTTTGTGTGATTAACATAATAAGTAGAATTAATTGTAACAAAGAACTTTCAAGTTTCCAGATAGAGCTAGATATCTCTTGTTGTTTGGTAATTTTCCATACATACACTCAATCTCTGGCTTTGTGCGTATTTTATTTACAATGTTTTTGTTATTTTAAGAAGTAGATGTGTTCGCTTGGGTAAGGGTTAGATTGTTCTTATTATCTCCGAACGAATACGAACGTTTTATGAGAGATAATTACCTTGTTATATCATAGGGTGTGTTGTTGAAGACTATCAATACTCCGATTGTCTCGCAGTCCCCGGAGGTGCGCTGCTGAATTGGGCCACATGTGGGTGGATATGTCAAAAAGCTCTGGTCGATCATGATGCGATGAAACAGTATGTATGATTGAAATGTATCCCTTTATTAACTCCAACGTGAGGCGAAGCGTTATATATGTGGCCGATAACAATAATCAGTGTAACATAGCTGTTTACAAACTATATTTGTAAAGAGAATATTTACAAATACAGTATATTACCGAAGGCACTGATTTAAAACGATGATTCCTCGTAATACAAACAACATAGTAGATCAGACAGGTGAACGTGTTCGGGCGTCCGGGCTAGATAAACATATGTAGTAACCTACGAATGGTTCGGTTAATGCAAGCAAGGGGAATATATTTAAAACCGACTTGAGAAATATCACTATGAGCCAGCATGTGGTTTATTCACAATACAGCGAAACAGCTGTGTGGGGGTTAACTGGACCCGATGGACACGCTATTGATACGCCCGTTTAGTTATTCCATTGCAGTTCCGACAGTGTGGGGGTTAGTTAACTGGACTCGATGGACACGCTATTGAAACACCCGTTTAGTGTTTTATCGCAGTTCCGACGGTGTGTGGATTAACTAGACCCGATGGACACGCGATTTTTTTTTGTAGCAGGGTTACCCGGATATGAAAGCCAGCTTCTAGCATAAGGACTTGCATGATCGGGAGAAGTATAAGCTGTACAGTCAGTTAATGTATCAATACAACGATAATGACGATAATCACGTACAACAGCCGCTACGAGTGGCCTTGGTGAGCGACCAAAAATCAACATGGTGAAGAACAAAGTGAAACTGACCTACAGCGACATTGCTTAAAAAAATATCATATACATGACATTGATAATTGTATTGGATAGACATACATAGAGTTCCATGGAAGCCATACTAGGGTTCACGACAAAGGATACATGGTTAGCCCGAAAGGCGATGCCCAGCTCGATTGTTCCTCCGTTCGAGAAGTGCAAGGTGGCAAAGACGCGTTCTACGTCTATTCGAGCATTGTGGAATCACGGACTGTCGGCGACAGCCTAATACCGTTGTTCCGTACCGTCCCGATAGGAAGAAAGCACGGAGCCACGGTGTCGTTCGGGAGCCTGCTCCGAAGCGTCATGCTGTTCATCAAGAGGGTTACCAAGGCTTTAGGAAAGTGGGTTTGAAGCCCGGCATGCGCATCGTCGACTAAACTAAACTAAAACCAGGCGGCTAAACGGCGCACAAAAGATGCGGGAACGGATTTGATCAACCGTCTATTGACCGGCGACAGTGGCAATAGCAGAGGTTTCGTTCCTACTGGCGAGCGTCGTCAACCGCAGCAGCAGCTGCTGCTGCTGCTGCTGCTGCTGCTGCTGCTGCTGCTGCTGCTGCTGCTGCTGCTGCTGCTGCTGCTGCTAAAACAATACATAAACGAGTTGTACGCGACGACAGGGAGTTGGGAAGTCCCGTTGAGCTTTTGCTACACGGATCGGGAGACGATTATTTTGACTTGGCCAACAAGTACGAATGGGCTCGCGTCCTGAGACCAGACGGGACGAACCTCGATACAGGTAGTTCCGTTTGTCCGGTGAACGATTATTTGCATTCGCTGTTCAGTTAAGTCGATGTCTCGGTGTGTGTGTGTGTGTGTGTGTGTGTGTGTGTGTGTGTGTGTGTGTGTGTGTGTGTGTGTGTGTGTGTGTGTGTGTGTGTGTGTTTATTTGTGCATGTGTGAATGTGTGTATATGTGTATGTATGTGTATGTGTATTTGTGTGTGTGTGTGTGTGTGTGTGTGTGTGTGAGTGTGTGTGTGTGCGTGTGTGTGTGAGTGTGTGTGTGTTTTGGATTATGTGTGGTTTATCCACATGCATGCATTTACTTGATTTTATACAAAACACGAGCATCGCTTAATATATAAATGTTAATATACACAAAGGCGACACACATTGTCCTTTTTTAACGAAACTTACTCATAAAGTTATTGCATGCAAGAGACACATTCAAGGTGAGTAAGTCACCTTGGTTTTTAAGTAATAATGACCCAAGTGTCACCGCTGTGACGTCACCGTCTGGTACAAAGGTTTGCAAAAGTCATCACTATCCCATAATGATTATCGCTTCGTCGCTCAAGCGTATATTCCCCCAACACGAAAGAGAGGTGGTAATGAGTGCAGACACGCACCAAACGCATAATAGAACTTCCATTTGTTTAGTCAATGAAATATAGATCGTGCGAAATCCATGCCTAGTGGCCGTATATTTGTGCAAGCGTGTTTCTGTTTTGAAAAAAAAATACTGTCACACCAGTTGCGAGTTCCAGTCAGGCTAAGTGTGCAATAAATAAAAACTTTGCACGACAATCTTCGCCAAATCACACCTGTTTGTCATTGCTTAACGTAATATCATTTGAATGAGGCGGTTCTACTTGAACTGTTATGGGAATTATTCATACCGAGTTAGTAAGATAACTCTAGCCCTAGCTCAAGTGCTAGTCCTAACACCCATGTTGAAAAAACACGCATGTTGCATTTATCAGGAAACCGGATTAACGAGGTTATTTTGTATATGTTTGTTTCTAATTTTTATATCAGTATTACAATCTAGGCATGATTATGTTTATTGAATGTGTTTGTTGTACAACATACCATCACAAACAATTTGCTGTACCCAATGTTATTGCAGACGCATGACGCATTACATAGTTAACGCCTTCGTTTTGACTGATGCCATCTGCCAACAACGCATTATTCAATGAAGCACGAGCTGCTTGCAGCATTGTTCCATCACGCGTGACCGACTAGTGTATTATATACCACGTTGCAACAGTTGGAGTTAGTTCGAGCAACACAAACTGAACGAGTTATTAAGTCAACAGAGACAGATATGAAGAGGTCAGTGTGACGTTTTGTTATTCTGGTCAGGCGTGTTACTTAACAAAGCATAGTTTGTTATGTCGCCCATATATTGAATAATGTGAATGTTGACGACGGGTTATGTCTGTAACATTGCATCCAGTAATTTCGATTGATAATGTAGTATTTTTCTTACATGTTTTGCTTGATTCCATCAAACACACACTTTTTACTGTTGAAAGTATATAAACAATGCAACACGTCAGCCGCCATGTGAACCGATTGTATCTATATCCAGCTAAACTTATTTGTCTTGATATGTGCCTAGAATGGCCTCGTTTACATAAATATATCGATTATACCGTAAATTGTTTTAGAAAAACATGACATTTAGTCCAAACTGCATGAAAATGGGCGCAGGGGGAAAAACGGCATTTTTAGGCAAATGCTTACATACAGGACACATGGGCTTAGGCTTATTTAACAAGATTTAACATGATTTGCCATCCAAGCCAAATGCCCATACGGCAAGTGGAAAAGGAAGCCATTGGCTTATCGAGAGTACAACAATGTTCATCTATTTATAACCCGCCCTCCTCAGATATGTGTCAACCTTGTTTTTAAACATATTCACGCAGCTAGCAGTTACACAATCTGTAGACAATTTGTTCCATTCATGTATTGTCCTCTGTGAGAAAGAGTGCTTCCTGAATTCCAATCTACATTGATCCTTTACTAATTTTACCTCATGTCCTCTAGTTCTGCTATCCTTCTTGAGTGAGAAAAACATATTTCTATCAATATTTTCATACCCATTCAATATCTTAAAAACTTCAATCTGATCTCCTCTTAACCTCCTTGTCTCTAGAGTTGTTAAACCACATTCTTTCAGGCGTTCTTCATAACTAAGGCCTCTAAGTTCTGTAATCATTTTAGTTGCTCTCCTTTGTATGCGTTCAAGCGTATCTATATCCTTCTTACGATATGGTCTCCATGCTTGTATACAGTATTCTAAATGAGGTATAACTATTGCTTTATAAAGAGGTATAATTAACTTGTTTCCCTTGTATGTTATGTTTCTTCTAATCAATCCAAGAATTTGGTTACCCTTTGAAGCTGCAATACCACACTGCTCTGAAACTATCATATCAGCGCTTATTGTAACTCCTAAGACATTTTCTTTTACAGTAGTACCCAGAACAGTATCTCTCATTTTATAGTTTATATTCAAGTTCCCATGTCCTGTAAGTAGGCATTTACATTTCCCAAAATTGAACAGCATCTGCCATTTCTCAGACCATTTCACTAATCTGTCTAGATCGTTTTGTAAATGTTGTTTATCACCATCAGTATTAACCTTTCTAAACAGTTTTGTATCATCCGCAAATTTCAGTACGTTACTTGTTACACTGTCGTCCAAGTCATTGATATATATTAAGAATACTATATGTCCTAATACAGATCCTTGAGGTACCCCACTCAAAACCGATTTCCGAGTCCGAGTCAGTTATGCTATCCCCGATACCATGGGCTTTTAATTTAAGTAGTAATCTTTGATGTGGCACTTTGTCAAATGCTTTCTGAAAATCTAAGTAGATAATATCTACTGGCGATCCCACGTCTATCCACTTACTGATTTCTTCAAAAAAACATAACATATTTGTTAAGCATGACCTCGCTTTAAGGAATCCATGTTGAGATGAATTTAATAATTTATGCTTAATGAGGAAGTCCACCATATGGTCTTTAATTAACCTTTCTAATATTTATTTACAAATCACTGACGTTAAACTCACTGGCCTGTAATTATCTGACTTATTTCTCGAACCCTTTTTAAATACTGGTATGAAGTTTGCTTCTTTCCATTCAAACGGAACAACTCCCTCTTTTAATGACAAGTTGAATACTCTTGCAACTGGTATACTGATTTGTTCTTCTGTTTCCATTAGTAATTTTGGAGGAATCCCATCCACTCCCGGTGATTTGTTATCCTTCATTGCCTTTATTTTCTTAGCTACCAATTCTGGAGTTACAACTAACGGACCTAAATAGTCAGATTTAGCCTCCTGAAATGTAGCATCAGCAACTGGTAATTAACTAATATCTTCTTTGGTAAACACTGAACTGAAGTAACCATTTAGGTCTTCCGCCATTAAAAAACCCTGTGATATTATATTTCCAGTAACCATTTAGGTCTTCCGCCATTAAAAAACCCTGTGATATTATATTTCCAGCACTGTCTTCTAGAGGTCCAACCTTGTCTTGTACGTTTTGTTTACTCTTGAAATATGCATAACAACTCTTGCTGTAATTTTTTATGTTACATGCTAGTTTTTGCTCATATCTTCTTTTATATTGTCTAATTTATTTCAGTTGTAGCTGCATTAAGTGCCTCTTTGTTATTTGCATAGTCTTCTTCCTTTCTGGTAAGCCTATAAACCCTCCACATAGTTTGTTTTAACACTATTTTTCTAATAGCCTCTTTTGACAAGTGTTTCTTTCTACACCGTTTTCCTTGTTTTTGGAAGGGAACAAATTTATCGATGATACTCTCAATTTCATATTTTAGAATATTCCAACATTCAATTGCGGTCTTATTCATCAGCATGTTATTCCAATCTAGCTTTGCTAAGTATTTTCTCATATCTTTGTAGTTACCTTTGTGGAAGTTTCTCTTGTACGTTTTCTTATTTTTACTTTCTGATTTTACATTGATGTCAAAATGTATTTGATTATGGTCACTATTACCCAATGGTTCAAATATTTTTACATTGTCCACTAATTTGTTTTGTGATGACAAAACTATATCTAATACATTTTCTCCCCTGGTTGGTTCTACCACGTGCTGAGTAAGAAAGCTATCCTGGATTAAAATTAAAATATAAATTGTTGGTCCTCAATCCCTCTGCTCTCTAGAGAATTCCATTGCATGTGTCCATGGTTAAAATCTCCCATTATGATACATTCCCCTTTACTAACTTCCTTTATAGCGGTTTTTATTTTTGTGTTGTCCTCTTCGTTTATGTTTGGACTTCGGTAAATTAATTCAATAGTTAATTTTGAATTTCCTGAAACAATTTTGCACCAAACAGCTTCATCGCAATCTGCTTCCCTTTCTAGTTTTATTTCATAAACCTGAATATATTCTTTAACATATAAAATAACTCCCCCGCTCGTTCTTCCTATTCGATATTTCCTAAAGATAATAATACATGCTGATATGAACGTTTCAAAGCAGTGTGATATAGCAGCTTCATATAGTAATCAAATTATTGGGCTGATTGGGATAAAAAAATAACATACAAGGAAAACAACTAATTATACCTCTCTATAAAGCAATAATTAGGCCTCATTTCGAATAATTTATACAAGCGTGGAAAATGTATCATAACAAGGATATCGATACTCTTGAACTAATACAGAGGATAGAAACTACGAACGACCTTAGCTATGAAAAACGCATAAGAGAACGTAATTCAACAAACTTAGAGGCAAGGGGGTTAAGAGGAGGTCAAATGGATGTTTTAGTATAATAAATTTGTATGAAAATATTGATATACATATATATTTCTTAGCCCATGTGGCAACAGTCGTATATGCCACATGTTTCCTAGGATTCAATGATACAGTTCACTTCCACAAGTTTCTAGTAGCTGTTTGATAAACTTACTCTTTGATAAACTAATTATTATCGATATTATAATGTTACCTTGGAGCGATGACACCCATGTTAGGTGACCTAGATTACTGAAGGCAGCAACACCACCATGGAACATACTTAACATGGATATCGCATGATACGTTATGGGTTATGGCTGTTTCAATGAACTTTCCAATGCATAACATAGCTTGGTCTTTCCAAAGCAACATAGGTTA
>OY759262.1:51932284-51942284 GCA_963662155.1 Lamellibrachia columna
AGACATGAAATCTTGAGTTACCGACGTGGATGCATTGATATTTTTTTCAAACGCACTGGTGTCGTAGTAGAGACATGTTGTCATTATTAATTATAAACCAAAATCACTTGGCTAGAAAGACTGTGTCTCATGCGTTTTACAACTTCGTTAGTGATTTTTGTGAAAACAGACATAAACACATACGCCGACACCACACACACCGACGCGCGCATCACACACATGCACATGCGCATCATAACCACGTATACATACACGCGAGCATAACACGGTCGAACGCCCGCATCATATACACAAACACACAAACACACTGATGCACACCCGCACGCCACGCAAACACATGCACATTTGCGCGCACATACGCACACACGCACGCGCTCACACAAAGATCTTCCTCGACACAAATGCTCATCAATCACGTGGCCATATCGGACTCGTTTTCGGTCAATAATAAATAGTTTCTACATACTGACGGTGCTGACGTCGACATTATACAGGAGTTGTTGGGTACCAACCCCAGACCGTCACATTCACAACCACCAAACGCCGCGTAGCAATCTGGCTTCATTATGAACGCACACGCACACGCACACGCACACGCACACGCACACGCACACGCACACGCATCAACGCATATCTTTTTTATGCATTCTTCCCATCTCACTTACGGTCTGCCCCTTTTCCTACGGCCTGGCTGTTTCATCGCATCTGCTTTCTTAAGTAGTCAGCCCTCCACCATCAGCACACCATCCGTTACGTCACACTTTTTATAGGCAAAACCCTGTTGTTTGGCATCTACCGAGAGAAGCCTATTTCGATGTTATACATTATACCGTTATGTACCACTAACGTGCTTGCAAAAGAAGAAACACACGAAACAGATGGTATTTCAGCAGTGTTTTTGTATGTGCTCAGCGGTTGCCTAGTTCGACTATATCAAATACCAGTAATTCCAAGCGCCTTTGGTCAACCACCTTAAGTGCGTCATACATAAGCAAATTTGCAAGACAAATGACACTACAACATGGCTGATGTTGTTCTACTCGTCGAAATAATGTACACCCCGTTTACATACCGCTGTTTCTTAGTGAGTAAATCATATACTGGCTGGAACATTTCACGTCAGTTTTTAAAACTATCTTCGGTGAGTGATTGTGTTTACATAATCAGTGGCAATTTGCTTCTACTCCGGGAACAAAGGTGTTTTCTGTTATGTATTAGAACATGATTCCATAGTGGTTAGGACATCGGAATATCAATCGAGATACACTGGGTTCACATTTTGTTGCTGCCATTTCGAAGCTTAGGCATTTTCTTTCATCGTCAACAGTTATAATAAGAAGCGAGGATGATCTCATCGTGGACAGTTCCATTTGTGTGACACATAAACATTGTTACATTCGTAAACGCATACACCTTGTATAAATGAAATCGGGCCAACAACATTGACACTATAGACGACGTTACGTCATGTTTGGTGCATTAATGCCCTTCATCTACTCCTTACGAGGGCTTGTAGCGCAGTGACATAGCGGTTAGAACGCAGGAGAAGCAGGGTTCGAATATTCTTGCTGCCATTTCGAAACGTTAGCAACTTCGTTCACCCCAGTACAAGAATCACCAGAAAGAGCAGAAAGAAGACACTTGACGCGCCACAGGGAGGGGTGCTCTCACCTACACTGTTGATCATTTTCATCAATAATATTCTAAAGACATCCCTCCCTGGATCCACAAAAGTACATCATTACAGCTGCTGTCCAGATGGAAGAAACACTCAGGAAGATCGAGCAGTGGACTAATAATTGGCTGGTCAACCTTAACACAAGGAAAAACACCTATACAATCTTCAGTCTCGCCAACAAAAAATGAAAGCCAACCTTCTGATCAGAGGCCACGACAATTCCCTTGGAACAACAACTTATGTTGGGTTTACCTATGACAGCTGGATGATCTGGAATAAACATATAGACCAGTGCACCAGAAGAGCTAATCTACGCATGACACTGATGAAAAAGCTCTCAAGTTCGTCCTATTAAGCAGAACACAACATTCAGAAGAAGCTCTACAAGGGAGGCATCATGCCAGTGCTGAAATATAGAATATCTTCCTGGGGACATCTGCAAAGGCCAACTTTCAGAAAGTCTCCAAGGTTCGTGTTCAGGCCTCAATAATCATGACTGAGGCCCAGAGACCAACACCGGTCCATTCATTGGAAACATTCACTGGATTGCAGTCCTTGGAAGAAAGGAGAGACACAAACTTGCTCACGCAATTTGCCAAGTTCAAGCGACTGGAAAGCCAACCAGTGCACAACAGGATGTATACTCTTATTAAAGACAGACTGAAGCGAAGCAGCTTCATCCACCAAGCACGAATGCTGGAGAGGAAGGACTCAGAGCTCATGGACGACATGAACAAGCCAATCCCAACGCACTGTACACTCCCTGCCTGGAAGAGGACCCAGTTTTAAACTATTATGGACAGCTTTCCAGGCATCCTGAAGAAGGGAATACAGACAAATGATAAAAATAATCCAGTCACCATGGAGCTCATTTGGGCATACCTACCCCATGACATCTGGACCCACGCCTACACAGACGGCTCAGCGGAAGAAGTAACCAGCAATGGAATTGAATGGATTCTCTTGAATCTGAGGGAGGGACGACACATCCAGCTGGTCATCTCTACAGGAAGATACTCAGCTGTGACAAGGTAGAACATAGAGAGGCCATACAAAATAAAATCGTTATTTTCTATGATGCACTGTCGGTGATGCAGTCACTATCCAACCCCCAAAACAAGGAACTAACCGTCACTGCCAGTGCCGTATCTGTACTGCAGAACGCCAACGGAAAGACAGTGATCCAGTGGATCCCAGCTCACTGCAACATCCCGGGAAACGAGGAAGTGTAGAGATTGGCAAAGGAGGGGAAAACTGGATCAAGAGGAGAGGTATGACACGTACAAAGATGTAAAATCCATCGGGTATCAAAAGGGAAGAAGAGATGGCTGAAACAACATCCCAGCTACAACATTGATGACAACTCTCCAGAGAAGACCATATGATAATACACAGACTGTGGATTGGAAACTGCAGATTAAGGCACCATTTCTGGAGACACATACATGTGTCTTTATGGCATGACTCCGAAGACAGCGGAACACCTGCAATATTGCACTACAAACTAAAATGATAGGAAGGCAACCGGGCCTACAGAAACTTAAAAGAAAACATATTTCGCATACTGGAGGATCTTCAGCGCACAACGATCTTCCTACGAGGAACAGGAGTCCCTGTATGATAGTTCGATGAAGCAGTTCACCCCATGTTGTCTCGCTTCATTCAGTTGAATATATGATGCCTAGCTACATACAGAGGTGGATATGTGATTGCATATTATTCCCGCTATAAATTCAGCATGGCTGAATATTTTCCAGAGTATTTGTGATAGCGTTGGAATAAACAGAACTGCGAGGGGGGTGAAGTTTAAAGCGCTTTGATAAATCCCAAGGAGTGGATGCCGCATTCTGTAAGAACGTTCCTTTACCATACCGTACATACATATGACCAATCAACATTATGTATGAACGTTCCTTTACCATACAGTACATACATATGCCCAATCTACATTATGTAAGAACGTTCCTTTCCCATACAGTAAATACATATGACCAATTTACATTATGTAAGAACGTTCCTTTACCATACAGTACATACATATGACCAATCTACATACTGTAAGAACGTTCCTTTATCATATAACACATACATATGACCAATCTACATTCTGTATGAACGTACCTTTACCACACAGTACATCAATATGACCACTCTACATTAATAAACCACATCCGGTCCACTGTTTCTGAGTTCTACAAATGTAAACGTTTTACATTACGAGCATGTGACGTGTTTTATTTGAATTATCCGTTCAAAGCTTCGCGGATTAAACTTACGGTTATAATGGTTTACCAACGTAAATAAGCAGATTTTTTTAATAGATAATGGTCTTATAAACTGCAATGGTAAATAAAAAAAAATTGTGCCCCTTAACATGCTCGCAAAAAAAAGGTCGCCCCAACTTGAAGTATCGGATGTTTTCTGTTATTTAAAGGTTTCCTTAATGCAACTTTTCATCAGGCACCACTTGGTAGAGGAAAGTTCGTCACGGAATACGTACCAACACAACAACACTAAAATGCCATATGCACCATTAAAGAGACGTCATGATATACATCTTACGTGCTTTCACACAAGAAAAAGCACCAGACATGCGTACTGGCTTGATATTTATGCAAGCGGGTGTCTGTTATGACAACAACAAATGCCGTCACGCGCTTTGCGAGTACTAGTCACGCTAAGTGTGCAATAAATAAAAACCGTGCGCGACAAATTTCGTTAAGCCACACCTGTGTGTCGTTGTTTAACGCAATGTCAATTGACTGAAGCGGTTCTGCTCGAACAAGTTATTAGACAATTAGGCTATCAACGCAAGATACCGCTGTGTCGCTTTGTCGTGATTAAACCACATCCTGGCTGACAGCGGCATTTGTCAATTCGGCTTTAAAACTGTGCTCCGTGCTTGCGTTAACCGAGCCGTTCGTAGTTTGCAACAAATATTTGTCTTCTCGGGAAGCCCGATCACTTTCAACTGTGTGAGCTACGACGTTGTTTGCATTACTAGGAATCATCCTTTTTAAACACTATCTTCGGAACTGTATTTGTAAATATACTGTTAGATGCAGTGTGACACCAGTTCTTGTAATCGGCCACAAATGTAGCGCTTCACCTCGCGTTAGTGACAAACAGACACATTTAATTCGTACATTGTCAAGTAAACAAATTTACATTTCGCGCTTGGCACTCGCAATTGTCACAATCTGACCAACACAATACACATAGAAGAAACTCGCAAAACCAACCTGTCCGGAAAAAAATCAATCACCAAGGAAGGACAACTGCATAACATCCACCTCAAGTCAAGGGATGAGTTTCTCACAGCCCATTTATCCAGCCTATTCCACCGCATCACGATCGAACAGAGCTTCTTGGCGGATGACCCCCCCACCATATGTGACCCAAATCTACAGCGTATCTCCGGGATCTGCAAGAAGATCACAATACTGATAGTCTGTACTAAAACTGGCTATAAACTAATTGATGTCATTAACTGATGTCATCAGGGAATAACCTATTCTCCAATCAAACGCGATCTGCTTACAACATTGTTCCGTCACATACACTTTTTATTGTGGAACGTACATAAACAGTGCAACATGCCTCGATGTGAAACCATTGTCATCCTAACCAGTAAAACTTATGCTTGCGTCATAACTGACCACCGAAACACATGCATAAGATTAGGAGCGAATTATACTAAGATCGTGTTTACGCCATCAATCTACTTCGCACGAATTTATGGGAGTTAACTAGGGAATATATGTAGTTCATGTAATACATTAAACATTCCCATTTGCGCCCAATGATTTAACTATATCACACAATTGGTGAATGCAGCACTGTTTAAACTCTCGTAGAAATACAATCCGGCATGGAATTTTAGTAGGATTGCAATGTATTACATTGATGAATGTGTCCGTATAGTGGTAATAGTTATTAAATATAAACATTAGCTTTACATATATAATTCACGCACCAGCACGAGTTCACCATTATATTCATTCGGTAATGCGTAGTGTGTCATGTTTGTTAGTGCGTCGTGAAATCCTGAATCACCTGCTGAGTGACACAAAAGAGTGACAATATCGCGGTAATATTCATTTATGTCGAAGTTGTCTTTGGCTAGGAAGCTTTGTTGGAAAACCGATTGTCAAGTAGATTCCGTAGAGCCATATTTAGTTGTGGCTGCCCGCTCAAATGTGGTTTTGTCGAAGACGATATATATTTATTTGCCGTAAATTTATTATTAGTGTGAACCCTATCACGCCTCTGAATGTTGATATCAAATGGCTTCATGACAAGAGTGGTGTATGTCATCACTGCTCTGTATGAAAGTTACGTCGACAACAACACATTATTGTATCGACTACTTTACAAATAGCATCCCAGGTTGCAACAGTCATATATGCAACATGTATCCCAGACTTCAATGATACAGTTCACTTCAATAGTCTCTAGCAGCTGTTTGATAGACTCTGTTAGCATAATGCATGATATTTTGACATGACACAGACTAGTTGCTAACCTGGAGTACATATTGTGTCGTGTTGCTAGGGTGAGGAATGATGGCGGCAGTACAAATACATATTGATTACCTTAGTGGAAAGATGGTATTACCGACATGCAGTGTTCGATTCTAAAAGCATCACAACACGCATACGACTAAAATATAAAAATGTGCGACACACTTGGGGAACAAGAAAACCTGACAAATGTATGGCCGACTGGGCACCTTAAAACAGTTGGGATATGTCGCAACTCAGACAATTCTACCATTATTTATTATAAACCAGGATAACTTGCTCCCAATGAATGCGTCTACTGCGTGTTATGATACATTCCCAATTGTCTACATTGTCTCATTCGTGCAAAGTGGAGAAGGAGGTCAAGATCCGTGTACTAGATATTAAATAAAACAAATCGGTCGCATTCGATGTATGACCATCGTTCGGCACTGCAGCGCCCCGTGGTGAACTACAGCGGGACAATTATTATTTTACTTCTGCAACAATACACCGAGCACTGTTACAACACAACGAATACTGTTCCAATGTGATAAATAAAAGTTAACAGACTCATAATTATCTAATAATGTAACAAACAAAAGAAGGCGCTGTTGAAGAGTCTTCCGGGATCGGATACCACGGTGGTAGTGGTGGTGGATGTGATGGTGGAAGTGGTTGTTGTGGTGGTGGGATGACGTCGAAGACGCCGCCGACGACTATTGTGGTGATGACGACGATGATGACACCGAAGACGACGGCGTTTGTGGTGGTGACGACGACGACGGTTTATTGATGACTACGACGACGACAACGGTTGTGGTGGTGACGACGACGACGGTTTATTGATGACTACGACGACGACAACGGATATGGTAGTGACGACGACGACGGTTTATTGATGACTACGACGACGACAACGGTTGTGGTGGTGACGACGACGACGGTTTATTGATGACTACGACGACGACAACGGTTGTGGTGGTGACGACGACGACGGTTTATTGATGACTATGACGACGACAACGGATGTAGTAATATAAGGACTGAATCAGCGGTGGAAGCAAATGCAGTTTTCATACGCTCTCTTTTTGCCGCTGCAACAACCACAAGGTGGCTATAGCCGTTTGTCGTTTTGACAGCACGTCGCTGGGCTCAGTACCGGCGGCTAGCTGAAATAAATTGGTATTTACACAATTTATGTAAAATAATAAACGTACCTCCATCTCTTCAATTTTCCTTGCTGTTGTTGTCTTGGATATTTTGACAGCGACCTTTTTCACCTGACCCTGTCACGTTTCTTTTATTGTGAAATTTGATATGCTCGCTGTGCGGGAGTACCTTCAGCCGTTTGGCCGAAGAAGAGGCCCCCAGAAGGCGCTGATGGTGACGCTGATGTGAAGGATGAGGAGCGCTCTTCTTCGAGGGGACTGGTGCCTCGTACATTTTATACCTCAGAGGGCCCCTCTACACATATCTTAAAAAAAAAACAATGTTTTAGTAAGTTTCGCTTAGGAGAAAATATTATTATGTTAATTGTAGTAGCTAGATGACAAAACAACAAATGTTTGCACTACTGCAAGTATCATCAAGGGGTCGTTAATACCATAATTATTCACCAATGGGGACAAACTATGATTAGGCAATTTTTTGTAGGTAGATGGCACCACCACGAAGATGTGCAGTACAGTAAGAATCCACCAAGGGGCGCTATTAGCAGAATATAACACAACAATTATCCACCAAGGAATTCGGTTAATTGTATCCGCTAGATGGCACCAGTTATCCATCAAAGGTTGTGTTAATGGGAAGTGGGGGCCGTTATTTTGGGATAATGCACATGGGGGCCGCCCACTTGAGAGGAGATACCTACCGAGAGTTTATATATATATATATATATATATATATATATATATATATATATATATATATATATATATATATATATATAAATTACACAGGACGGACCTTCAGGGATTACGTTAACGTGTCCGCTAGATGACGTGATCGCAAAGGTCTGCACAGCAAGTGTCCCCAATTTATTTGCGTTTATTGCCACACACCTGGAGTTAGTATTGACGTTAGCACATATACGTATAATAATATGTTAAACATAGGCACGTTTGCATGACAGAATCAGTGTTTTTAGTCAAAAGTGTTATGTGCCGTCCTGCAAATTCGGGTCACTTTTATATTTGCTATAATATGTGTGTGATATTGTCAAGGTCGGCATGAATATTTTCTTCCCAAACGTTATTACTGTGTATCTTAACAATTTATTAGTGTTTCTGTTGTTTTGTCTTGGTATTAATCAATGTTTCAAACCAATGGCTTTGTTACAAATCATCCCATTTAGCACAGCTAGTGTAAAGGGTATATTTTTTATTGTAATTAAAAGTAACACATCCACGTAGTACACATCCATGCTCCAGGCAGCCGTACATCTTTCAGTGTCTGAACTTTTCAGTGAAGTGTATTTGTTATGACAAAAACAATACTCCGATTTGCAAACAGTTGTCGGTAATACTTAAATTATCTTAATCGTTTGTGTCGTATTTCTTATGAATGAACACTGTTTTGTTTGATGAAACCTCCGGTGTTCTACTGATTGCTTCATTAAATTACAACAGGAATACTTGTTATCAGTAATATTATAGTGAATACAAGTATGACAGTTCTAGAAGAAATTTCAACACTTTCTAAAGAAAAACAAATGGATCTGCCAAATTAGAGAAATGCTAAAATGTTGCAATATGTAATGTTTGTTATATTTAAATTCGTGTTCACCTAACGTGATTGTCAACGGAAAGTACAGAAACGTGTGGTGATTCAGCCGTATTTAGTCGCAGAACACATTTGAGCCTATTTCGAGTACATGAAAGGCGGCAATGTGCATTATAGTCATGGCGTTTAGGTCACTATTTGGCGCTCAAATGTTGGCGATATTGAGCCGATGACAATATGATCCCATGATATTTCCCTGAAAGCTGTGTTACAATGATATTTATTTTTGTGCATTCCAGGAAAGTTTGCGCTTCATTTGGTGCATAACATGTCAATGTCAGTTGATACTTTGACAAATGTGCGCGGGCCATTTAGGAGTCCCTATTTTAACCACCGGGCATCTCTTCAAATGAACGCCAAACAAAAAATAGTAAAGGCCAATAAAGGTATTTTGAATATGTTTGGCTTTAGAGGCAGGTTAGATAACATTGCTTTGGATGCATGTCGGTGGGGAAATAATCACTATTTATTTGTTATGCTAGAATAATAAATAAAAATAATAAAAAAATATGCTAGCATGTCTCTAACACCATACACTATTTACAGCATCACGTAATACGAAATTAAATTTACCTTTGGTGGATATGCACCGCATTCTGCAAGAACATGTGTGACAAAACTACAGTCGCATTGATATGTTGACGTTCCTTGTTTAAGTAGCTCCGCCAAAACAGTGACACTGTAGTGGTGCGGAGTAATATATTTTAGGATCATAAAATAGTACGTTAGCCTCAGGCTCTCAGGCCATATATTGTTGATCTAAAAAAAAATTATTTATGTGATGAAACATAAAATCAAGGCTTAACCCGTTAAGTTTTGTTGTCATATAGCTATATATTTCAGCCCACCATACCAAGTGATGTAATGACAATATGCCTTTATCGTGCCTTGTAGCCATATAACTACATATTACGTACCACAACAAATGCTGCCATCTACTGGCTAATATGGTACTACGCTGTGGTTGCCATGTTGTAACAACCGTAGGTAAGTGTGCTCGTTCTATGCCATGTTCCTCATTGAAATAATCCCTGAT
>OY759262.1:51944784-51949784 GCA_963662155.1 Lamellibrachia columna
GTTGGAGAACTCTCCTGGCTCCAGACCTGTTCCTTTTTTGATCCACGCATTTGCCTCTTTTAGTCAGCCTTTGACCGTACATTTCGGTATTTCCTTTGGAAGCCATTGAGCCGACGAGACAAAGGAGGTTGCCGTTTCCTCTATGCGCACGCATTATGTCTTAATATCAATGGGCCAAAGATTTGTGTGGTGTATTATCTTAAAAAAATAGGTATTAATGTTAACTGTGTATTTTTATAAAAACAAATAGGCCTCAAAGTGAAAAAGACTCAAACACCGTTAGCGACCTGAATTATTTTCCACTGACCAAGCATTTACTCCACCCCTGATGGAGCACGCGAAGAAGCTGGCCTTGGTAGATCCGCGGTTGTTGGAGAGCGTTCTACTAATACAACCACTAATACACACAGTCGAGCATATCATGCATCGACTGGACGAATATACGAAAGCCATCCTCGAGCATAACGACTTGCATGAACGGGAGATGGTGAATCTGTACAGCTAGTTCTTTCACCAGAACAACGATTTTGTCGATAAACGCATGCAACAGCTGCTACGAGTGGCCGTAGTGAGCGACGACAAGGCACCAGCGCTGGTCGAGGGCGAGACGATTGGACCGACAGAAGCGGCGGCGGTGGAGGCAGCAGTGCCGGTGGCGGCGGCAGGTGGTGTAGTGGAAAAATTAAACAGAAAGCTCATCGCTTGGTGGAACAGCTGAAAGCTGACCACGCGATCGCGCGGAACGATCGAGGCGAGTTCTTACACGAAGGCGTGGTCGTAATCGGGAGTAACATGGCGGATCTGGTGGACGGCGTTCTACGAAAAATGTTTAAATAACGTGACCGTAGAGTGGAAGATTTTAGCGCGTCATCTGAAGCGACTCATCGTACCGATGCAGCTTGTCAGTAACTGCGACTGCTCAGTAACTGCGACCACAAACATTGCAAAGACAAAACGCTACTTTGATCCAGTAGCGGTCGCGCCCCTAGGTCGCAGTCGCTAGTGTAACTGCCCCGCTGGGTTACCTATTAAAGACGTGTGCACGGTTCGACGATGCAGCATTTGGCTATGACTACAATAGGACGCCGAACGGTTGTCGTAGAGGATCTGGTGGTGTGTATCGCGCTGCATAATAACGTACTCCTCGCTAGACAGTAATTAGCTCGTGTGTGTTCTGTTGCGTGGGTGGTATCGCTGTACGTGACAATACGACCCAATGGGACGTCGCGTCAACGAAAGTGAGTTATTAAATTTATCTACTTCGAAACTGGTCGGGAGATAAGGCTGGGTTGACTAACTGTGTTTTGTCGCACGCCTTTGAAAGACTTGTAGCGTTGGTTGTCGGAACCGGACGCGTACGACCATCACCAAACGGCGAGTCATCGTTTCAAGTGTCGACGCGTAGTAGTGGGCGTTGAACACCACCAGTGGCAGGCCGTCCTCGTCGACTTGTCGAATCGGTAAAAGCTCAACGACAAAACGATGTTCCTGATCAATCAATCAATCAATCAATTGTCAAATTTATAAGGCCCCATTCCAAAAGTTGTTGCTCATGGCGCCGAACAACATGCCTTTAACTGCGATTTAAAAATAACTTCTGAAATACCTATTCCAGCAATGTCGGGGCTGCGATGCCGATTTATCGGTCTCCCCAAATCCGTTTAGCTCGCGGGACACAAAGCATATTAAGTTCACTCGAGCGCAACGGTCTAGGTGGCAGACGTCAGCTGATATAATTGGCGACGTAATTCGGTGCCCGCCATTGAGTGCTCTGCGTACGAGGAGTAGTATATTGAATTCAACTCGCACTGCTATCGGCAGCCAGTGTGGCTCAGTAACGGTGTCGCTTCGTGGCACCAACCATGAAGCGGGCCGCCCAATTTTGCACTCTTTTGAGTCGTTGGATTTGTTTGAATCGGTGTCGGTACAGCAACGCATTGCCAACTTCGAGTCTGCTTGTCACACATGCGTGCACAATTTGTTTTGTAGCACTACGGGTTAGGTAGCGCCCAATCCTTGCAATATGCGACTCCACTGTCATGGTCTGGACGAACTGTACACCAACATTCAGCACATTATGACACAGCGTAAACAAACTGTCGACGATGTGTACTGCATGAAGCTCGATTTTGTTCAGCTGGTGCGCAAAACCGAATATAATGACCACCGTTTTGTCATCAATCAGTTATAGGACAAGCAGCACCGGAATAGTGACTATTTGATTATCCATTGCTTTCCGTTCTGCACGCATAATAAAGCCGTCTCAACGCTGTCATTAGATTTGTATGTACTTTGACAGGGCTCGCTGAGATTGTGCTCTGACACGTGAGCCGACAGTTTCGTTGGTAAAATACGTTCTATTATCTTAGATAAATTGGGCAGATTCGACACGATTCTGTAGTTATTCAGAACCTATTTTTCTAGGTCCAGTTTTTTTAATAATGGCCTGACGTGGTCTTTTTCCAGACGATCTGGTACTACGCTATATATCAGAGAAAGGTTTATGACAGCCATGAGCAAAGGAACCACCTCATGCGCACAGTTTCTGAGAAGCCAAACCGGAAAGGGATCAAATTCACACGATTTCACCCGCGATGATTGCAGCAGGTTATTGATTTCAGCCAGAGTATCAGGCTCAAAAAAGTCAACTGCCATAATGACAGCGCTTTCCCAACGAAGCCATCGGCATGGATGGCGTTATGAGTAAGTCCGGAGATAATTGTCGAGATCTTTTAGCAGAAGAAGTCGGAGAAAAGCGTTGCCAGCGTGTCAAATTATTCGCACGGCGGAAGTAGTGTATCGTTATCAGCATGAAGCAGCTTCGCAACAATCTTAAATAGTTGCCTCTGGTCACCAGATGCATATGTGATTTGTTTCCTGTGTTATTCCAGTTTTGCAGTGTGTATAATCGTTGTGACAATTTGGCGCTGATGGCAGTAAACCAATATGTCAATCCCCATGCTATACTTCCGCCACTTGAATTCCAGCTTTCGTCTTGTATGATCATATGTCGTCGAATGTACCACGGCGTGTCAGGTCGTACGTCCACGGTCCGTGTCTTGATCGGTGCATGTTTGTCGATGATAGGTGTGTTGTAGGTGTGTTGTAGGTGTCGACTGCATAGTTCATGTCATCCGACAGAGAATATGCCAGCCTCAACGATCGTATATCCTCAAAAATCGCAGCAACGCAAACATGTTTATAACTCCGGCTCGTCGTTTTCAATGCCACGTTTGGTGGCTTCTCGAGTCACAGCGTGCAATGACCCGTCGACGTGTCGGCTGAAAGACTTATTAGGAGATCGATCGTATGTCCCTCCGATTGCTTCCGCTCCTCAACATGCTGAACCTTCGTCCATGTGTATATTAAAATCACCGGCTATCAGCAAATTTGATTTGTCCATCGCCATGGTGTCCAGAAA
The DNA here is from genome assembly GCA_963662155.1 of Lamellibrachia columna. Taxonomy (NCBI): domain Eukaryota; kingdom Metazoa; phylum Annelida; class Polychaeta; order Sabellida; family Siboglinidae; genus Lamellibrachia; species Lamellibrachia columna. Next base: position 51,948,206 of record OY759262.1, read on the forward strand.
CTCTAAGACCGTGAAGCCGTGTTTTTTGTTTATGAGTACGACATAACACGACAAGGCAAAGCGATTGAGTGTCATTGCTAACATGCACACCCATTGACTCAAATGTCCTAGTTTTCGGTAGCTCCAGTTGGCGCGTCGTGAAGCCCGTCTTGTATACGACAGTAATACCACCACCGATACCGCGCTTTCTGTCAGGACGTCGCAGTTGGTAGCCGGCGTGATGCAACCCGCGGACACAGATTCGTCAGGGGTCAACCACGTCTCAGTGATGGCGAGAACGTCAAGATCGCTATCCTCGATGAGCTCGTAGATCATGGTATCCATACCAGCTGTCCTTATCTGGCATTCAACAGACAGAAAGACACTTATCTGGGTTTTCATGGATGGACGTCACGTGCGACTGGCGTATATTGCTTAAGCCTCAATTGTTTGACTGAATACGCTGCTGTTTCCTTGCCTAGATGACACAATAGTCTCAATCGTGTGCTCCTTCCCTGCACCCGCTCTTTTTTTGTTTGTTGACCGTGTCGACTGTATCGAAGGTGCAGCACTTCGTTCCACTCGGCTGGAATTTCGTCGCTTTCGTGACTTAAGCTTCCTCAAGGAAAATTCTTTCAATTCCCACATTGCTCCATAATTCTCAGCTGTTTCTTTCAAAATGCTTGATAATTGTATTCGTATTATGTTGGAGTTGGGACAAGGGTGTTTCATGGCTAACGCAGACTTATTGGATGCTTTCAGAATCATTCGCAATTCCCCCCTTGACCATCGCCTGCTAGGTTTCAAGTTTAAGGGTCAGTTCTATTTTGACATGTGTTTGACGGTGGGCTGCTGCAAGTCTTGTCAGACGTTTGAGTCATTGTCACAACCAGTGCAGTGGATATATGTGCATAAGGCAAATATGTCATATATCAGCCACATTATCTATGACTTTATCTTTGTTGCGAAGACCTATTCACAGTGTCAGTTCTATTTGGACAGATTCTTTGAAAAATGCCGTATGATTATCCTGCCCATAAAACACTTCAAAATGATGTTACCTACTTCCAAAAATAGTTCTTTATGGGATCGAAGCAGATTCAGTAGCACAGACAATTCAGCTTCCCCCTGACAAGCTTCGTGCCAAGCTCAGTGCAATGGCTAAACGAAGAAAAGCTTCACTGCGGGAGGTTCAGTCTCTGGTTGGTTCCCTCCAGTATGCATGCCGAGTGATTTCGCCAGATAGAACTTTCTGTCGTCCTTTGATCAACCTCACCTTAGGCAAGTCCAACCCCAACCACTTAATTTGACTTAACCGGGAAGCACGCAAGCATATCAAGGCCTGGTTGGAATTTCTGGAAACTGTTAATGGTATCATGTCTTTCTTGCCAGTTGACTGGACTTCGTCAGATGTCATTCACCTTATAAATGATGCTAGCGGTTTTGTGTTTCGGGCAGTTTTTGGCTACAGGGTAGTTTCCCGAAAAATTGGTTAGCAGTACATATCTCTATTGAGGAACTGTTACCCATCGTTTTAGCTGTGCGCTGCTGGGGCTCCATATTTACCAATCGCCGAGTCCTGTTCTTTTCGGACAACACC
>OY759262.1:51959784-52002284 GCA_963662155.1 Lamellibrachia columna
TTTCTGGATATTTTACGTCACTGTTCCAGCAAGTAAATTTACTGGCTGCTGGTCCCAGAAATTTTAATAGTACAATGAACTGGTAAAATGTCAAACCAGTGTAAAATTTGAATTTGCTGTCGTCATCTTTGACTTCAGCCATGCCAAAATGTTTACTGGCCACAAAGTCTTGCTGTACATGATTGTGAGTGTGTGTACTGTGGACAGTTGATTTTGATTTAAAACAACCATTCTATGCCTGCACGACTTTTAACTGATTGTTCACAAGTTTGTTTTCCATGCTCAATGCAGCAAAGTCTGATCTTATACACCTCTATGTATGTGTGTGTATATTCACCATAGCAAGACTGTTAGTGGAAACACTTTTTATAGTGACAGTAGCCGAGCACTGAACTCATGAAAACGTGAAGGCGTCTGTTGCTGCATTGTGATATGTTCTGTCATCCGTCAAGTTGGGTAGAGCTTCTGCTGCGAATCGACAGTCCAATTTCAGTGCTTCTCTGTATCCTGCAGAACTCCTCGGGGTTGGTTTCTTGCGTTTACGTGAAAAAAGTGCAGCCTTGAAAACAAAACAAAGTACACTATATTAGAAAGACAGACAGGCTAACATCCTGATCGCTGATCACAATATAACCATAAACATTTAACAGTAAAAATAATGGCAATAGTAGTATATGTACTGCCACTATTTTATATTATGTAATTCACACTATATTACAATAATTAATACTATCTTACCTGTTGATTGGTGTAATTCGCAGGGACTGAATCGGGGTAGTCTTGTATCGGACCTTTTCCACCAACAAAGTGGATATTACAAACGTACGTTTCTTTGGTGATGCTGGCCTCGGTGAAACATTCTCGTGCACAAGCCTGCAGCCACAGCCTGCATTTCACAGGAGTGCAAATGACCTTCGGGAAAGGAGTGGAATACACGCCGTACATGTGTTCACGTTGGGCATACATGTAGTCACTATTACAAGTCCCGTAGCAACAGTGTTTGTTGACCATTCTGATTCAACGAATAATTCGGCACGATGCAAATTAATGCTCAAACAATTGCAGCGCTAGACAGTCGCATAACTTTGTAAACATATATATATAAGTAGTACCTTATAGCTTTTGGTACCCCCGTTTATTTGCACCCATAGTCTACTTCTACATCCGGTTGCGCGCGCAGCCTCACGAGCGCCGTCTAGCGGAAAGTAACTAATCGAAGAGCGATCGTAGTGCCGTCTAGCGACTGATGAGAGGAGAACGCGCGCGAGATCTTCTGGGTAACACGTGTGTTCCCTAGCGACTGAATGGAAGACTGACGGGTGGAGATATCTAACGGACAGTGCGTTGTGTTGTAACCTCCTAGCGCCTCCTGGTGACTGAATTAAATATTAATATTAATTTGACGGGCGGGTTGGCGGACTGACGGGCGGGGACACCTAACGGACTCATGTTTTTTACCTAGTAAGGAGACGAACAAAAGCGTACGGTGCACACGTATTTTATTGAATAAAACAAAGCGGCAGCAGTACAATCGAGGCGATCGTAATACAACAAATCGTAACGACAACAGTACAAGCGTGTTCGAATGAATACAACGGGTATGATGACGATGAGGCGACTTGCTGATGTTCACCATCGAGCTAGAGGTTGCGAACTTACGGGTGTCTCCACCTCGCCAGAGGTTCAGTACGATGTGCGATAGTGTGGTATACCCTTTTTTAGCAGGTTAATCCAATCGAACACGCGACAATCGTTAGCGACCAGATCGGTTCGGAAAGCGTTTACGAAAGTTCTCATAGGAGAACCGTTACAACGAAACATTATATAAGCTACACAATATTGTCCGCAAACGTTAGACAGTGGACTCTGAAGTATATTGCTATTATGAGTCCACGCGGAACAGTGTTTGTTCAAGAAGGTGCTGAACGCAGTGTGAAGGGGTGGCAGACCGTACGAACAGAAGTATTCACCGCGTCCGTCGGAGGCCAGGTACAGCGCTATCCAATGTTCGCCCGGTTCGTCGCCGTTGTCGGTGTTGCACACGAAGGCGATCGGCAAAGCGTCTATTGTTTTAGGCAGTCCGTCTTTGGACACAACACCGCCAAAGACGGACGTGGTGTTCGGATCCATCGCCAGTAGACGAGCGATCTGCAGGGTGTCCATCTCAGTAGTCGTAGATGACGTTGCGATTCTTGTCGATTTCCAGCACGGATTCGAATTCGGCGTAGGCGACGACGTTCACGGTGGTGCGAAGCGCTTCTCGGAAATGAAATTCGATGCGCAGGTTGCCCTTTTGTACCAGATTGAAGCAGGGACCGTCGCACTGGTCGGGGGTCAGATCGAAGCAGAAGAAGGTGTAGCCGTCTCGGTAGTCGTCGCGCGTTAGATCGTTCCCTTCGTCCTGCCAGATCTTGCCGGTTGAGGTGAACAGGCTCGTGTAGCTCCTAACGAAGAGGTTTTCCTCGAAGTTGGGCTGGAAGGGCTTGGCGGGTATCTGACGTCCGTCCACGTACACCGAGTGGAAGCCTATGGTGTTGTTCTTGGCGTGAAACGGGTTTTTATCGTACGTGTCGTTGTAGGCGTCGTTGTCGATGCAGCACAACACGAGACGTTTCGGCAGCGTGGTGAGGAACAGGTTCTCGTGCGTGTGCGACCGGGCTCCCTCGGGAATGGAGTACACCTTGACGCTGACAGGTCGTAACGAATATTTGACCGTGTTCTTCTCGAGCGTGTTGATGTGAGCCACCTGCACGGCCGGGTTGAGGGTGGCCTTCTTGACGAACAAGGTTGCATTGACGATTGTTATCTTGTAATCGGGGGCCACTCCTCCGGACATTAACGCAAACGCCGGCTTACTGCGCACCAGTCGTATCTTGACGTCGACTCCGTTGATCAGGAATTTATCTCATATCCACGTGGAGACGACCCATCATGTCGACCACGCGACTACCCGTTATGTACTCTCGTCGAGTCGTGAACCCGGGGTTAGGATCGGCTCCGTCTGCCAGTTCGGTGGCGTTCATGCGACTAGCCTTGTCCTTGTACCACAGCTGATTCGTCAGTTGCGTCGACTTGGCGCCGAGTCCGTGAGACAACAGTGTCTCTATGTAGGCTCGATATGCGTACGTGCCGGATGACTGGGTCACGAGCGTCCCGTTCAGGGAGACGTCGACCTGACTCCACAGCGAATGCAGCCAGTTGTTCACCGGTCCTACGGGCGCGGCCGCGTCGAGATCGTTTCCGTTGGGTTGCGTCACCTTCACCTGCACGTGTATCATCGTGTTGGCGAGATCTATGTAATCGTCTCCCGAACCGGGGATGAAGAATTATATCGGTCCTCCAGTGTCCAGAGAGGCCGTGGGTTGATGTTCCACCACGTGACTGGCGATGATGCAGTTCTGAGTGGGAGGTACGGTAAAGAGATCCAGCTCGCTCTTGACTCCCTCGCACGACTGTCTATGCACGAACGCCATTGTCGAATATGTCGATCTCTCGTTTCTTGGACGTCCGTTTCTTACGTCGGAACTTTACTGCACTGATTCTCGCCTTCGCGGACGGTCGTTTTATACGTTTACCAGGGGGCGGTCGAAGACCTGTCAGCAAGGCATCGGTGACGCGTCGTTTGGCAGCCGTTTTTATGTTCTGGCCCGATAAGACGTCGCCGGCTATACGAACGCCGGTCTTCAACGCTCCCTTACCCAAAGCCACGGCACCTCTCTTGATGAGTGGCATGGCGCTGCGCAACAGACCGCTGAACAGACTGCCCAGTCCGTGACCTCGCTGGTATTGCGCACCGGCGAAGTAGGGCAGCGCACCGCCAGCCTGGCGCGCGTAATAATCGTTGTAGTTCATTGGAACAGTCCGGTCTTGCGTCGACGAAAATGAAGCGTCACCGTCACTCGACCGTATTCGAATGGCACGTGTTGGCCCATGTCGTTTCTTATATCCACTTCGATCGAGTGGAAGTTCGAGCGCAATAGAGGTATGTAGTGAACGTTAGTGAAACGCTCGGACACCCTGTCGCCGTGACGTCCGCTAATCGGAATGGATCGTAACAGTGGTGCGAGAGTGTCACCCACTACACGAGACTCCACGACGTCCGTGTAGACGTATAGGGTGTTGAACCCCTGCGTCATGTCCACCACGTCGGGGGCCTCGATGTGGAAGGGGTACGAAGAGTCGGAAGTTCGAGAGTCGGAGACGAGTGATGACGCGGACGTAGTAGTAGTTGCCTCCGCTCCGGTGGCCACGATCTCGTGGAATCCTAACATGGAAGCAGTCGAACTGTGGTACGGTATGGTGAACTTGGTGTTCTCCGTCATGTGTAACGTCATTTTTTGAGTGACGGAACTATAGCTCATTTGTGCCGTCCACAGATTAGAATCACCGTGACCGACAGTCAGGTTGTAGATGCTTATCACGATGACCGTGTACAAGACGACGACCTGACACATAAACACTATCTCCTCTTTGGGGCACTTGATGCAGAACAGATGCCAAGGAGTACTGTCGTTCGACGCGTCGGTACAAACCTCCTCCTCCTCTTCTTCCTCCTTCTCCTTCTTCTCCTCCTCCTCCTCCTCTACGACGACAGTGTGTGGTGCCGTGTCTTGATCCATAATGACAATCCGTCTCACGCCGCTTAGTCTTTATAGATGAGTGAGCGACCTGGCATCGATCCAGCTGTTGAATTTGGACGAATAGCCGAACCATTTCACCAAAGCATTCGTTCGAGCGCCAACCTTACGTCGTTCCAATACCGCTTCCACTCGGAACGCTTTATCGTTCGCTATCACCACTTTCTGCAGCTCCAGTTCGTAGAAGGTGCCTTCCAGCACGTCGCCGAGATCGTCCCGCAGGCGGTACACGGGCGGTTCGGAGGGATGAACTTCGTGCACGGTGAACACCTCTTCGCTCCAGTTCGTCTCGTAGCCCTTTTCGAACGTGCCTTTGTACCTGCTGATACGCACGCGATCCGACACGCGCAACTTGGGCACACCCTTACCGTCGTGTCCGTACAGACGTTGCCACACCTTTTCTTGATTTTTTTTGCGGTCACCTGCGACGGGGCCATACCGAGGCTGCGGTGACGGGTGTCGTTGTACGTTTGCACCAGATCCTGAAGGAAGTCGATGTAACGCCACGACTGAACTTTCGTGAAGTAGTGCCACATGCGAGTCTTCAACGTCTTGTTGAATCGTTCCACGACGCTCGCCTTCGTCTCCGCGTTGTGCGTGGCGAAGTGATGGACGCCTCGTTTTCGTAAGAGCGACTGAACAGATTTATTCAGAAATTCCATTCCACGATCCGTCTGTAACGTCTGCGGCAGGTCGTCCGCGAACGCGATTCGCAGAGCGGCGACCAACGACGCGACGGACTTGCTAGGCATAGGAACGCATCTGGCTCGTTTCGAAAAGACGTCGATCGTTGTGAGGAGAAAGGTCATACCGTTGTTGTCGTCTTTCAAAGTCGTCAGGTCGACGAGATCGGCCTGCCACTGTTGATTCATACCGCCAACGATGACGCGTCGTCTCTTGAAACGTCGTCTCGCTGGTTTGTGTAAGCTGTAGGCGTCCTGTTCCGACAACCATCGCGCGACTATTTTCCGTGGCACGTGCGTGACGCGTCGCAAGGCGTCGATTCCTCCGTAACTGCCTACCCGACTCGGATCGAAATAGACCTTCTTTAGTCTCTTCGACATCGTTAAAACAGAAGATCCGACGCGTTGACGACGACGGTGACGTTGACGACTCCCGAGTATTGACGAACGACGAGGAGTGCACTGACGTATAGTAGGACGCACGTTATCGTTCCCACAACGGTGACGACCGAACAACAGTCTGGCAACGAAACCATAGTCCGAATAACACCTGTTGTATAAGAATTCCGGATGCAACGTCACCGAGCAAGGTAAGTCCGCTAAACAATATCGAAGCGACGATGGAACGATGCGTGTCCTGCAGATCCAACGACATGAGTGGGTTACGACTACGACGTAGTCTCCTTATAAGTCGACCCAGCGAGGTGGCGTGGATGTGGGATGACGTGGACGAGCGAGGGGCGTCCAACGTAGAGATTTTCGTGCACTACCAACAGCACGAGGGGTAGTGGCAGACCGTCGAGAGAGAGAGTCCGTTTGTCTGTAGGTTCTCCTGGCGACGTTACCGATCAACTCCATGGGTATGTTGACGGCACGGAGTTGCTTCGCGAGCGACCGCCAACCCGTTGGAGCGTCGGTCTTTCTCTTACGCAACAGATCGTGAACGAGATCCACCGCGTTACTTCCCGCAATGGGAACACCCTCGTGCACGAGTTCGCCGCGATCGCTCCACGCGACGTTTCTTTTGAGATGTTCCATCAATCGTCTAGCTTTGGCCTGCAGACTCTTGGGAACGGTGTCCAAGACGGTGGCTTCCAGTCGTCTAATAGGAGCATCCTCCTCCTCAGCCTTCTCCTCAACCCTCACCTTTGACCCTTCCGTCGATTCGTTCACAGCGATCACGCGTATCGGTTCCTTGACGCGTTTATCGACCAGACCGTTGTACCGTTGCAACACCTGATTATACAGCGTTACCTTGGTCCCGTCGTCGAGGTCCTTTCTATCGAGGATGGTCTTCATCTCGTCGTCGAGGGCTTGCACTATCTTGCCTACGGTATCCGTTGGAGGAGGTTGCGAACGAAGCGTGTCCAACAATCGAGGGTCTACCAAAGCCATCTTTCGTGTGTGATCCATGCGTCTAATTCTTGGTCAGCACCTGGCGAAGCAAGGGTAGCAAGACCGAACTCGCCAACGGAGCTAGGAAGGCCGATAAGAAACCTCCGCTCTGTCCCTCGCCGACCTGGGATTTCAGCAAGAGGCGTCTTCTCCGGGCAGCGGTCGTTTTTCTCTGAGCCAACTCGCGTAACTTCGTCTTGTATTTACCCAATCGTCGCCTCTGTAAAGTGGTCAATGGAATGTTCTTCGTTAGTATGTTGTAAGCACACTCGGCTAGTGCGCACAGCAGATCGGCGTCGGCGTTGGCGATGATGGCCTTTTTCACTTTGTTGTTCTTGTACCGGGCCAGAGTCTGGATGCACAAAATGTGTTTCCTCACGAGAGCAGACATGGCGCGAATGAGGAGACAATTCACGCGTTCGGTCTTTTATACCTTCGGCAAGTACACGTACTGCACGTCGTCTGGAAAGATGGCCGTACGCAGACGCATGTCCTCGGGCGTGTCCTGTTTGAGATCGACCAATAGATAACCGTACGGTATCTTCGTGGCATCTTTAAAGGCCTCCTGCACGAATTTAGTGCGTCCCGGATACATCTGTCGAGCTAAGTGAGACATCTGCGTTGCATCGCGTGGATTCTTGAACACCACCATGTAGAGAGGGTTAAGACTGATGGTACGACTCTCTTTGTTTTTAGGGAACAGGTTCTGCACGAGATACAGCACGGACGTGTTCCTGTGGTGAAATTTTTTAGTAAACAAGGTCGTGACTCGCACGTCCGTTTCCGCCACGAGATCGTCTATGACGATGAGGTTCCTCGTTGTCGATTCGAACATGGATTCCGATGGTAACCCCTCCTCGAATCGCACGTGAGTCAAGTCCGTTGTCGCGTAAGCCTCTTGCCATTCTCCGTAACACCACGTGATCTTTTCGGGGGGTGGATCGATCATCGCGGTTGCGTGATGTAACAGACGCGTCACGAACGTGCTCTTACCGCATCCCGTTGGTCCGGCGACGAAGCACGTGAAGGGATGTTTCCATCGCGCGTCCATGATCTGTTATGACAGACTACCGAACCGTGTCGCCTTATCTACACGCTCGTCGGACCCGTGCTCAGTCCGTCCTCGTGCACCACGCGTTTGGCGTAGAAGTAGGTGAGAGCCGCTCGTTCCTGCACGTACGTCATCACGGCCGATGTATACACCCGGAACCCGCGGTTCTTTCCACTTCCGCTCCGACGACTGGTGAGCACCTCCAGGAACGTCTCCTTGTCGATGGTGTTGTGACGTTTGCTCAGACCTTTGGTGCTGTATTTGTCGGTGGATCCGAAACAATAGTACGTCTTGCTACACAACCCCACGAACCCGTCGCCCGACCATTCTACCTTGAACAGTCCCGGAGTCCTCTTGTCGAACGCTCGTCGCGTCTTGCAGCACTTTTCGTCTCCGACCCACTGTCTGTCGGCGAGTCGACAGCGCACGTACTCGTCCAGATGCTCGTCGCAACATTCCGACGGGAGCCATTCGGATCGATGTCGAAAATAATGTTCTCGTAGTGCAGGGGTCACGAGAGCATCGACCGACTCGTCGGCCAAGGCCAAATAGGCACTGTCCGTATCCATCTCGCAGTACTGAAAAAGAGGACGCTCCACGTATATGTCGATGAAGTCGTAATAGAACTGCAACATGCGCATCTTGGCGTACTGCAGAACGAAGAATCCCAAGTGTATAGGCAAGGCATACGTCACTGTTCTCTTGCTCATCTCTATCTCGTACGCGTCGTCGACGACGACGTCGAGTTGCCGGAATCGACGATCGTTGACCAGGCGCGATGCCGCCTTCTCCGTGTAGTAGTTGACGTCGCGATGCCGGTCCACCTTGGTGATGGTCTTTCCGTAGCCCGAGTTTCCCAGCAACTTCATGGTGTCGGCGATGATGGCCCTGTCTCGGTGGACGTCTCCCTCGCGTTTGGCCTCGGACACCGCATCGCCGAACCGACGGAAACACTGAATCGGATCGAATTCGATGACCTGATAGACGTGTAACACCTCGAGACCGTGGTCCAGATACCATCGCAGAGGCGTGGCGAGCAGTATCTTATCGCCGTAATAACTGCCCACGAGCATGCGTCTCGGAGTCGTCATGATGTTGTGTTCTTCGGCGTATCGACGCATGAACGGACCGAGATCCTCGCGCGTCAGACTGATGTTCTTGAACACGGGTTGCATCTCGGCGAAGTGATCGCCCAGTTCTTCCGGCACGCAAATGTCACACTCGATAATGCCGCTCAGGATCTGTTGCGAAGTCATCGTCCACTGAACGTGTCGACGTCGTCGTGAGAACGCGGTGTCCAGACACCGTTTTACGAGCGGATCTCGTCTCATCTTTTTCCACTCGCATTCCCACAGCTCGACGACCTTGACGAAGTGACGTAGGTAGGCGGTGGTCTTTCGTGTCGCGACGAGCAGTTCGGCCATGGTTTTCCCGTTGACGGAATTGACCTCTGCTTGAGTGCACGGACAGCCGTGAAAGAAACAACCTTGGAACTGATAAGCCGTCTTCGTCTCGCTGCACCATCCATCCACCCGATGTTTACCTATCCGTTTCTCTCGTCCGTTGGTCTGATGTCGTATGGAAAGTCCCATGCGTTCGGATTCCCACGTCAGCCATTCCGAAGCCATCTGTCCGTACAGCTGAGCCGATTCGGGACGGAAGTCGTTCTCAGCTCGCCGTCGCGTGTACCATCCCATAGGCATGTCTTGCATGAGCGACCATAGATACAGAGCGTTCGCGTCGTATCCGACGATCGATCGACAGGAACGGGCCGTCTCTCCGTACTCGTTTCGACGTAGCGCGGTGATCGCCTTCTCGTGATAGCGGTGAAATATGATCGATGGACCCCCGCAAATGTGATCTTTGACGAGATCGTGCAGATCTTTGTGTTTCTCGTTGAAGATGGTAAAGTAGGTCTTCTCGGGAAGGTCGTTGAACAGGTACAGCAAGGTCAGACCGGGTACGCTGATGCCTTGCTTGAACATGTCTATTCCACGCTGCTGATAGAAGTCAAACTGTCGCTCGACGGCCTGCAGAAAGGGAACCACGTCCCTGTTGTTGTACCAGACGAGAAAGTCGCGCAACGTCGTCATACCGTTGTCGCGCCACGCCTCCTGACAACTGACGTAATCCGTGTCGGAAATACCTTCGTTCTTCAGTCGACTGAAGAAGGCCTCTTTCGGTGGTAGAACGGCGTCGTCGAGCCTCTCCAGTCGATCCATGTACTCGTACGGGAAATGACCTTTCGTCACCTCGCATCCGTACGCTTTCAGATACTTGGCGTAACTGAACCCGGGAGCGAGGTAGTTGGTCATGTCTAGGAATTTCAGCTGATCCGTCGAAAGACACATGAAAGCGTTGTTGCGCTTGATGACGAAAAACGATCCGACACCCTCGTTCTCTTCTTCTTTTTCTTCTTCTTCTTCTTCTTCTTCTTCTCGTTCCTCTGTCTTTGCAACGGTCAGGAAGTAGGGTACGAGGAACTGTTTGACAACATTGAGATCGTACTGACCCGAATTGAACCCGACGACGGGTAACTGACGCATCCATCCATACAGTTGTCCCGTCAGCTTTTTGTACGGATTTTTTGTACGTCGACTTTTCTTGTCATTGGCTGCTCTCGTAGTCTCCTCTTGCTCGTCCCATCGAGTCGACGCTTCCGCGAGTTGTTCCAACACGTTCTCGTACGAGTCTTTGATAGCGTCGTACGCGGCGTCGCTCATCGACGTCAGAATGGTCATCATGTCGATCACCAACTTGTTGGAGTCTCCGTTCGTGACGAGACATTTCACTCGCTCGTGTCCTGGTACGTTTGACGCCACGCTGACGCTCAACGGAACGTGACGCGCGACCCAGTGAACCTCGCTGTTAGACGGAAGTTGTTCGGTGTCGAACCAACATTCGAAATCAAAAGTGGCCCGGTACGGGTAGTACCGCAACGACTCGTCCACTCGGATGTTCTCGTCGTCCAGTCGTTCGAATATCGACGGAGTCGAATGGTACACGCCTCCCGGAAAGACTCGACGTACAGCTCCCGTACACGTGCTCTCGTGCACACGTAGGTTCCATGTGCGTTTCCACAACGAGTTGCATGTCCGACATCTGTACGAGTGACAGTACATGCGCACATCGCTGATGAAGGAGAAATGCGTCTCGTGAAGGTTGAGGTAGAGCGTGGTAGGATATTTACAGATCGATCGACGGATGAGTTCGGCGATTGGTCGTTCGTCCTCTTCGTTCGGTTTTACGAGACTGTATACGCACACGTTCGTTTGGAACGTGGTCTCGATACGATGGAGGTCTTTCATCGAGACCCCGGCAAATTCCTCCATGGGCACACCTCCGACTTGAACGTAAGTCTCGTACAGCGTCTTCACAGCTGGTTTAAATCGACGTAAGTCACATCCTCGTTGCAGGGCCAGACATCGAAAGAGACACAGGTTATCGCCGTACCTCTTGCCACACTTGTGATCCGTTTCCAATCCGACGACGGCTTTGTTCCGCTTAATGTAGACCGGAAGGGGGATCATTCCCACGCATCCTATCGGATGATCGATGATTCGATTAACGAAGAAGGTGACGTTGGTCACGAGTTCGCACACCCACGCGGAATCAGGTCTTTGATTGACGGCCCACTGCAAGACGTCTGTTTCTCGGATGCGTTTGAGAAAGTCGTCAAATCCCTCGCTGTCGGTGACGAGACTGGGTTCGTCCAGGTATCGACCGCAACAGTTGCACGAGGAATGGTAGTACTTGTATCGGTTCGTATTCTTGTTCCTCAGCACGAATGCGTAACTGAGGTTAATCTTGAAGGCGTTGGTTTGTTCCTGGTACATTTTCGTCAAAGACGTCTCCAGAACGGTCGTGTCTAGCGTGGTTAATCTGTAATCGTACCTGCTCTGGAGAGGTCCTCTCGACACGCGTGTTCTTATGGAAGACCAGTGCGCTCGAACGACATCTAGCAGTTCCGTCGACAGGTTGTCGTCGAAGGGAAGACGTTCGGGCGGGTCAACGGGGTCTTCGTAGGTGACTAGTGGGTGAAGGGGTGGTGGTGGTGGTGGTGGTGGTGGTGGTGATGGTGGTGGTTTGTTACACTCGTGTTTGGTCAAGTAGTCACGTGTGACGAAATTCCTTCCACATTTAGTACACGTGAATGTCTTGGTCTTTTTTTTAAGACGACATGTCGTTCTTACGTGATGCTGCAGATCGTTCCATCTTTCGAACGTCGCTTCACATTTACACGAGTATTTCGTTTTCTTTGTACGATCGTCTTGAGAGAGGTCTTCTAGAAGAACACCAGGGGGTGCTATCGAATAAGAATGCTCGTTCGCAGACGGTAACGGGTGACTCGCTAAGTGACTTCGTAGAGCCGTATACGAATCGAGCGCGAGTCCACAGCGACGACATAGATGACGTTTCATGTTATCGACGACGACGACGTGTCTACAACTGACAGACATTGACTCTCGTTATAACATATATACGGTTCAGAACCGTTTGTTATTTATTAAATATTCGAAGGAACGTTCGTTATGCAAACGGCACCAAGACCGTATGGTGGCCACATCGAACGTTCGTTATGCAAACGGCACCAATACCGTACGGTGGCGACGTCGAACGTTCATTATGCAAACGACACCGAGACCGTACGGTGGCGACCTCGAACGATCATTATGCAAACGGTACCAAGACCGTATGGTGGCGACATCGAACGGACTGCGAGTTCCTTCGTCTAGAGGACGCCGTTCTATCTACTGCGAGTTCCTTCTCCTAGAGAAGGCTCATACGAAGGTAACATCGAACGGACTGCGAGTTCCTTTCGTTAAACATAATTCTTTCGGAGGATTCTTTACGGAGGTGTAATAAAGAGTATACGGGGACAACTACGAAGCGGAGGACCGACAGCTCGCTCTATATTTTTTATATAACAAGGGAGCGATAAAGAGTCTACGAAGAATTTCTACGACGACGACAACACACACCATATTTTTTCATTTTTTTTATTATGTTGTAATCATACATATACGATTCGACTTATAGACGATGATGACATGCTGAGTTTGTGGATCTTTATGACCGCGACAGTGACTCCTAGCTTACGATCGGTTATCGATACGGCAGCGGCTAGCGGATGAATAACTTGTGGGTTGTTAACCACGACAGAGGTTAGGTAATGTTGATGATTATAAGTCTTTTCCGTAGAGATGTATATATAGCAACATAACAAAAAAAACAATATATTCACGAATGTTCATTTCTACACCAGCGGCTATATATATTCAATGTTCATTTCAACAGCGGTTATGTAGTCAATGTTCATTTCAACAGCGATTATAATGTTCATTTCTACAGCAGCGGCTATATATATTCAATGTTTATTTCAACAGCGGTTATATAGTCAATGTTCATTTCAACAGCGGTTATAATGTTCATTTCAACAGTGGTTATAATGTTCATTTCAACAGCGGTTATAATGTTCATTTCAACAGCGGTTATAATGTTCGTTTCTACAACGGTTATAATGTTCATTCTACAACGGTTATGTGTATTCAATGTTCGTTTCTACGGCGGTTATATTCAATGTTCGTTTCAAGAGTGGTTTTAGGTAATGTTCATTTCAAATCCGGCTGAATTTGTCGTCGAAGCTCCTTTTGCCAGTCCGTCGATAATATAACGGCGGCAACGTCCTGACACACGTTGCAAGTCACCGTCTCGAATGCCAAACGACTGTTTCGACATTCAAGTATAATCTTGCGAAGCATCACTTCTTCGATGATGACATTGCAGACATCCTGCGTCATGACCTCGTCTGGATTAAGAGGTCTAAACACGGCCACGGTGTCGTGCGGTGATGCAATAACGGTGGGGTCTGGTAGGACGTACAGCGTCGGCTTCGGCGTTGGAGATTCACTCTCCGACGAATCGGAGCCGTCGTCATCTTCCGGTTCGGTCAGAGGACACCCCTCCGGTTGGGAATCTACGTGTGGCGAGGCTGGTGAAGTCGTCGCCACTGGTACTTTCACCGCCGGTCTCTCGAAGGCTTCCATCCTTCTCACGTCATCGTTCTCCGTCGCCGTTCTCTTGTAGGCCGTCGTTCGCGCGCGCGATCTCTTCGACACCGGCGGTGACACCCAACTCGGTGTTGCGAAGATGGTGTCGTAGTCGCCGTCACTCGGAGCCGTCCTCTTGTATGCCTCTTTGATGAGCTGCAAACCACTCTATCGAACAGAAAAGATTAGTACATATGCGCGCTATATCGTGCATGTGAACCGTATTGTTCAATTAATACCTCTATCACCTTATCTTTCACGCGATATCGCCACTGCGTGCTCCCGCACGTTGAGATTACTTCTATACTTAACCAACTCAAGACATGCAAGATCGCGCTGTCCGAGGGCATATCGCTCTCTGAATCTAAATTCATTATACGAGCCATCTCACTGCTCGCGTATTGCACAGCGGCTTTCTCTACAGCCAGGTTAAATTGTTGTTCGTTATACATGCTTTCGGCGCGATTGGCTATCCTATCTATTCGATGCACCGTTTTCATACAACTGTCGCTGCTGTCGTTGCCGCCGTCGCCACCGCTGCTGCCGTCGTCGCTGCTTACTATTATAACATCGGATCTATTCTCCTCCATCTCGTCATCTGTTATCACAACGAGCGAGTCCGCCGACGAAGAAGAGAATAAATCATTGTAGCTATTATCTTCTAACCACTTCCTCACCTTCGTTTTTCCGTCAATAGCAGCGGAAACTGCAGGTACATCGGCGGCGGCAGCAGCGGTTGCTGAGGTTCCAGCTTCGTTCTGTCAACAAAAGTTACATATTTATGACATCAATCTCCTCCACAGTGTAATTTACGTACTCTTTGGTCACGCGCTTCCTAATGACAGCCGTGACCCGACTGCCTCGCAGCTCCGACATCGACTCGTAGCGTTCCTCGTCTGACGCCATCTGCACGTAATCGTTTGCGGTGAACCCTAGAATTTTGACCGCTTTTTCGTCAAAACAAGTACACCAGCACTCGCTACCGATCCTGTCTGATAGAGAGTAAGCGCAGAGCGAATCTGTACACGTGCTCACGCTGGTAGTTGTGCGTCGGGCAGACGTGGTTGACGAGTCGTTTGGGACATTTAGGACAAGCATTGTAAAACACGTATTTCTTTTGAACACCGCAGGACATTACGGTTAAAGGCTGCGCAAACACATAGCGACCACCACTCACCTCGCATTGTAATTTCGTCAAAGTCATCTCGACGTAGGTCTGTTGTGAGGCGGCCATCTTCGTGTTCGGGTAGAGTCGCTTTGAAAAACAATTGTAATGACTGGGCTAGTACTGCTGTCTTTATATAGGCCCCTGTTAACAGCACGTGATGTTTTTCGCTATTGTGAAACAGTGCGTGATGTCCGAATCGAGTTGCACGGCGCGTGATGCTTTCACCGGTGCAAACGAGTTTGGATCGGTTCTCCAGGTGCCTGAATCGGTGTCTGAATCGGGTTGCACGGCGCGTGATGTTTTCACAGCTACAAACAAGTTTGGACCGGTTCTCTCGAGGCCTGGTTGCAATCTCACATCCGCGTTACATCAGACCCACTTTTTTGCCTGTTGATGAGTTCGTATGAACTCTCTTAGTTGCGTAAGTAACCATCCGAGCATATTCTGACCCGTTCGATCATCGTAGATCAAAGCACCCCAAAAACCCTCTTTTACTTTTCACTCATTCTACCAATACAACCTTTAAAATGGATCGGGCGATTCATACTTGTGTTAAAACGCGCATTATAATGAGTGCTGTCACCTCGATTTTTTTTCCGTTTGCCAGACGGTCTTATCTATCAGCTCTCTGATACGGCGAGTTCGTCGTTGTCAACATTATTTCCTCTCCCTATATATATAGGACTTCTCGTCGTACTCTCGTCATCGCTATCAACATGCCGTCATTTCTGCTCGTCGCTCGCGTCATTGCCACCATAGTCTCGATAATCGTCACCGTTGCTCGACTCACAGTACGATATGTGAGGTGCTACATCAGAGATGTAGCCATCGTGTGTAAAGTGCTAAGACGGGCATTCATTATAGAGTTCTCTCTCCGGTGAGTTTATTTCTAGTCTATAATGATGTGTTGTTTTTTCTCGCATTCAACTATATCTCATTCTACTTTGTTGTTGTTGTTGCAAAACTTTAAGAGAGACGTTCGTTGCAAAGTTCTGTCTCCGGTGAGTTTATTTCTAGTCTGTAATTATGTGTTGTTTTTTTCTTGCATTCAACTATATCTCATTGTTGTTGTTGTTTTCTCGCAGTGATCACTGTCGTCAGTGGAAATACGTGATGAGGGAGCTTCTGGAGGTGACCCTCCAACGACACTTCGTTCGTGATCTCTCCAACCCAAAGAAGAAAAAAACACGATCTCCATTACGTCCTTCAGCACTCACCGAAATCGTGGAATTGATGCAAAGCCGCGCGCTCTGGCCATCCGTCATGCGTGAACTAGTGGAGAAGTATGAGTATAAAAAAAAGAATATGACACCCCTCCGTCTCAAGAAGAAGAAAATTGGTCGGATGAGCGCTCACCTCCGGCACGACGACCCACTCGGCTACCGTTGCGAGTTCGCCGTCGTCAACATTGCGGGCCTCTTCGCATCCGATTCGTACCGTATTAAATGAGAACAATCTTAAAATAAAATTAACTTTTTGTGGTCTTTTTTTTAAGACGATTCTTACGTAATGCTGCAGATCGTTCCATCTTTCGAACGTCGCTTCACATTTAATCCAACGCTGCATACTGTTGTCTCGCTTTTAATAGTGTATCTTTTCTTGTATTAAATTTTGCTTTGTATCATTAATACATGTCTGTTGTTTTTGCGTACGTTCTCGATAATAATAATATATATATATATTTATTACACGATCCTTCCTAATACATCACACTCACAAAGTTCATTATATATATATATATTTATTACACGATCCTTCCTAATACATCACACTCACAAAAGTCCAATCGTTTGTAAATTCCAACCACTATTACACGGTCCTCCCCTCCTTCCTAATACAGCACAAGCGCAAAGTCCAATCGCTTGTAAATTCCAACCGCTTTCCGTATGTCGTTCGACCGGCCGCTGACTCGAAATCCACGTTAATTCAGCCGCTTCAGTCTGCAACAGAACGCAGCTGTTTTGGTTAGGTATCGAGTTACAACATGCACGCTGTGATTTTTAAATAAATTCCAACCACTTTCCGTATGCCGTTCGATCGGCCGCTGACTCGAAATACACGTTAAGTCAACCGTTTCAGTCTGCAACAGAACGCAGCTGTTTTGGTTAGGTATCGAGTTACAACATGCACGCTGCGATTTAAAATAATAATAACATTTCTCACGCATCTCAGTCCGTGTTTTACAACAACCATCCAATATCGAGCGACATTACCTTCGTACCGTCAATTTCCACACGCTTAACAACCGATAAATCCCATATGGGTCGTTGTAACAGAACGCAGCTCACTAACAGCCGCTAAATAACATACGGCCCATGTTTCGGCCTACGCGGCTGTATGCCGATAAACGAGTCCGTAGTTCACCGGATATCAAGTTACATCAACACGCTTGACGCCAATTATAACATCGACTCGAATATAGGGTAGTGTCGTACAAATTGCTACATATAGGATAGCGTGGGGTAATATGTTACCAATTCTTCGATCTTAGAAGTTACAACCACGCGTGCACGCGTTCGTACGGACGCGCACGGGTGCACTCGCGTGCACGTTCCCTCTCATCAGTCGCTAGACGGCACTACGATCGCTCTTCGATTAGTTACTTTCCGCTAGACGGCGCTCGTGAGGCTGCGCGCGCAACCGGATGTAGAAGTAGACCATGGGTGCAAATAAACGGGGGTACCAAAAGCTATAAGGTACTACTTATATATATATATATATATATATATATATATATATATATATATATATATATATATATATATATATATATGTATATATATATATATATATATGTATGTATATATGTATATATATATATATATATATATATATATATATATATATATATATATATATATATATATATATATATATATATATATATATGATTTGTAAGATGATATATCTAGCAAAATACTAAAATTTGCAGATGATACACAAGTATTCAGAAAGGTTACTAATGATATAGATAAACAAAGTTTACGGGTTGATCTAGATAAATTAGTTAATTGATCAGAAAAAATGGCAAATGTTATTCAATTTTGGAAAGTGTAAAATTTTACATTTGCACATTGGACATGGAAACATCAACGAAGAATATGAAAGGTCTTAGGAGTAACATTTAGTGTTGACATGAAAGTTTCTGAGCAATGTGGGATTGCTGCTTCGAAAATAAATAAAATTCTAGGGCTAATTAGGAGAACAATCATGTATAAGGAGAAACAGCTAATTGTTCCCCTGTACAAAGCTATAGTTAGACCATATTTGGAATAGTGTATTCAAGCATGGAGGCCTTGTCGTACAAAGTGCATAGCCAAGCTAGAAAGAATACAACGAAGAGCAACTAAAATGATTCCAGAACTGAGAGACCTTAATAAAGAAAGTCGCTTATTACAATATGGTTTGACAACATTAGAGTCCAGGAGACTAAGAGGAGACCAAATAGGAGTGTTTAAAATAGTGAACATTTATGAGGATGTAGATAGGAATATGTTCTTTAAACTTAAAGAAGGCAGTAGAACCAGATGACACAAAGCAGCATTAGTTAAGGAGCAGTGTAGGTTGGACATGAGAAAGTACTCTTTCTCACAGAGGGAGATAAATGAATCGAACAAACTGCCAAATTATTGCGTTAATGCTAGTATTGTGAATATGTTTAAAAATAGAATTGACAGATATATGATAAGGGCGGGTTACCCATAAATGAGAAATTTTTTGGACTCTCGGTAAGCCAATGGCTTCCTTGTCCACTTGCCATCTTGAACTTGTTGTTTGGGATGGCAATCTTTAAACAAAATTTTAATATGTGATGGCCCCCAAAATGCTCACACGTTTTCTTAGCCGGATATTTCCATCCGCGCACTATTGAGACGTGATCACAATCACACTCTTCAAATGGGATTCCTGGCCAGTCAGCTTTTATTGCAGAAAGTGACACATCATCTCTGAAAAAGGTTATAGATGCGTATGTTTAAATGCAAGGAGCATAGTAAATAAGAAAAACGAATTAAACATTATGGTAGAAGATATTGACCCTCACATAATTGGTATAACTGAATCATGGGCTAACATAGATATAACAGATGCTGAATTAGGACTGACAGGATACGTAATGTTTAGGAAAGATCGAATAGGAAGAAGGGGAGGGGGAGTTATTTTATATGTTAAAGAATCTATTCAGGCTTATGAAATAAAACTAGAAAGGGAAGCAGATTGCGATGAAGCTGTTTGGTGCAAAATTGTTTCAGGAAATTCAAAATTAACTATTGGATTAGTTTACCGAAGTCCAAACATAAACGAAGAGGACAACACAAAAATAAAAAACGCTATAAAGGAAGTTAGTAAAAGGGAATGTATCATAATGGGAGATTTTAACCATGGACACATACAATGGAATTCTCTAGAGAGCACAGGGATTGAGGATCAACAATTTCTATGTTTAATCCAGGATAGCTTTCTTACTCAGCACGTACTAGAACCAACCAGGGGAGAAAATGTATTAGATATAGTTTTGTCATCACAACAAGAATTAGTGGACAATGTAAAAATATTTGAACCATTGGGTAATAGTGACCATAATCAAATAAATTTTGACATCAATGTAAAATCAGAAAGTAAAAATAAGAAAACGTACAAGAGAAACTTCCACAAAGGTAACTACAAAGATATGAGAAAATACTTAGCACAGCTAGATTGGAATAACATGCTGATGGATAAGACTGCAATTGAATGTTGGAATATTCTAAAATATGAAATTGAGAGTATCATTGATAAATTTGTTCCCTTCCGAAAACAAGGAAAACGGTGTAGAAAGAAACACTTGTCAAAAGAGGCAATTAGAAAAATAATGTTAAAACAAACTATGTGGAGGGTTTATAGGCGTACCAGAAAGGAAGAAGACTATGCAAAATACAAAGAGGCACTTAATGCAGCTACAACTGAAATCAGACAATCTAAAAGAAGCTATGAGCAAAAACTGGCATGTAACATAAAAACTGACAGCAAGAGTTTTTATGCATATGTCAGGAGTAAACAAAACGTACAAGACAAGGTTGGACCTCTAGAAGACAGTGCTGGAAATATAATATCACAGGGGTTTTTAATGGCGGAAGACCTAAATGGTTACTTCAGTTCAGTGTTTACAAAAGAAGATATTAGTTCATTACCAGTTGCTGATGCTAAATTTCAGGGGGCTAAATCTGACTATTTAGGACCGTTAGTTGTAACTCCAGAATTGGTAGCTAGGAAAATAAAGGCAATGAAGGATAACAAATCACCGGGAGTGGATGGGATTCCTCCAAAATTACTAATGGAAACAGTAGATCAAATCAGTATACCACTTGCAAGAGTATTCAACTTGTCATTAAAAGAGGGAGTTGTTCCGTTTGAATGGAAAGAAGCAAACATCATACCATTATTTAAAAAGGGTTCGAGAAATAAGTCAGAGAATTACAGACCAGTGAGTTTAACGTCAGTGATTTGTAAATTATTAGAAAGGTTAATTAAAGACCATATGGTGGACTTCCTCGTTAAGCATAAATTATTAAATTCATCTCAACATGGATTCCTTAAAGCGAGGTCATGCTTAACAAATATGTTATGTTTTTTGGAAGAAATCACTAAGTGGATAGACATGGGATCGCCAGTAGATATTATCTACTTAGATTTTCAGAAAGCTTTTGACAAAGTGCCACATCAAAGATTGCTACTTAAATTAAAAGCCCATGGTATCGGGGATAGCATAACTGACTGGATAGAACAATGGCTGACTGACAGAAGACAACGAGTTGTAGTAGATGGCGAAGTTTCAAATTGGAAATCGGTTTTGAGTGGGGTACCTCAAGGATCAGTATTAGGACCTATATTATTCTTAATTTATATCAATGACTTGGACGAGAGTATAACAAGTAACGTACTGAAATTCGCGGACGACACAAAACTGTTTAGAAAGGTTAATACTGATGGTGATAAACAACATTTACAAAACGATCTAGACAGATTAGTGAAATGGTCTGAGAAATGGCAGATGCTGTTCAATTTTGGGAAATGTAAATGCCTACATACAGGACATGGGAACTTGAATGTAAACTATAAAATGGGAGCTACTGTTCTTGGTACTACTGTAAAAGAAAAGGACTTAGGAGTTACAATAAGCGCTGATATGAAAGTTTCAGAGCAGTGTGGTATTGCAGCTTCAAAGGGTAATCAAATTCTTGGATTGATTAGAAGAAACATAACATATAAGGGAAAAAAGTTAATTATACCTCTTTATAAAGCAATAGTTAGACCTCATTTAGAATACTGTATACAAGCATGGAGACCATATCGTAAGAAGGATATAGATACGCTTGAACGCATACAAAGGAGAGCAACTAAAATGATTCCAGAACTTAGAGACCTTAGTTATGAAGAACGCCTGAAAGAATGTGGTTTAACAACTCTAGAGACAAGGAGGTTAAGAGGAGATCAGATTGAAGTTTTTAAGATATTGAATGGGTATGAAAATATTGATAGAAATATGTTTTTCTCACTCAAGAAGGATAGCAGAACTAGAGGACATGAGGTAAAATTAGTAAAGGATCAATGTAGATTGGACATCAGGAAGCACTCGTTCTCACAGAGGACAATAAATGAATGGAACAAACTGTCTACAGATTGTGTAACTGCTAGCAGCGTGAATATGTTTAAAAACAAGGTTGACACATATATCAGGAGGGCGGGTTATAAGTAGGTGAACATTGTTGGACTCTCGATAAGCCAATGGCTTCCTTGTCCACTTGCCATCTGGGCCTTTGGCTTGGATGGCAAATCTTGTTAAATCTTGTTAAACAATGGGAACAGTGCTGCTCAGCCCAGTCCTGCCGAGAAACACACTGACCAGTTGTGTCCAGTTTCTATGCAGGACACTAGGTGGTAGCACTTCTAAATATTTAAACTTTCAAATTTTAACTGGGATATAAATTTGTGTTTGGGGGACATTTATAAATTGATCAATATGTAATGGTGTAGTTATAGTGGTTTATTTAAATACGGGATGAAATATGGCCAATTGTTGTGGTCGTCTGGGACCTTATATACAATTACAACTACACATAAACATGATTAGAATAATTAAAAAAATTGCAGTATTGATTTAAAACAACAATGAACTCACACTTGGAATCGTAGGGCCTAATAAATGCCATAACAGGACTTAACTGGTCATCACGTAGGACGGACGCTGAATTACAAAACTGTCTCGATTAATTTTGAAATGAAGAAGACATGGCAGACGTTTACCATTTTTAAAAGCATTATTTATTGATTGGAACGGCCAATATGCGTGAAATTTACAGATATCTGCTTGAGTACATGAGATGGAAGTCAAAGACGGCTGTTTATTGGCAGTATATATATATATATATATATATATATATATATATATATATATATATATATATATATATATATATATATATATATATATATATATATGTGTGTGTGTGTGTGTGTGTGTGTGTGTGTGTGTGTGTGTGTGTGTGTGTGTGTGTGTGTGTGTGTGTGTGTGTGTGTGTGTGGGTGTGTGTGTGTGTGTGTGTGTGTGTGTGTGTGTGTGTGTGTGTGTGTGTGTGTGTGTGTGTGTGTGTGTGTGTGCAAGCGGGGGTCAAGTCAAGCTAAATGTGCGATAAATAAACCGTGCAAGAAAATTTTGCGTATGATCGCTTAACTAACGCTATCTACACAGGAGAACGCTGTGTTGTGAATAAACCATAAGCTGGATGACAGTGCCATGAGGCGTACTGACCCATTTTCCTTTTCACCTGTGTGATGGCGCAGCTGCTGACATTTTTTTGGGCGAATTATGCGTGTGTGTGCGTGCGGGCGTGCGTGCGGGCGTGCGTGCGCGCGTGTGCGTGCGTAGAAGCTGGTGGTATTTGTCCAAGTACAAGGGGTGCTTTATGTTAACGTCTCATAGAGTCAAAAAATAACACGTTTGTTTATTAAAATTAAAATTAAATATATTACTCGTGTGTACCGTTTACCTAATAAAGGATGCCGCGCAACATATTTGTCAAAAGCGATTGTTTTTATATATAGCTTTTTAATAAACAAAACATTGTTAATTCGGTCTCAAACATACCTAACCAACGTTTATGTTTTATCGCCCGAATTAATCGTGTCGACAATAATTACTATGTAATCGTGGAGATAATTATATTGCCTACACATATGTCCATGGATGTATGCAGCAATGTTCAACACATGCAAAGTTAGTGCAGTTTGTTGTGAGTAACAATTATACGCTCGCCACAACTGGGTCGTACTAGTAGTGTCTTCTTGCGAGTTATTTTTACATCTCATTAGCAACTGGCAACATGTTGCCTATAGATCGGCCGACGTGTTGAAGTTTTGATTGTGTGAATATGTGTACAATAATCGTATATTCCGGCAGTGGCTGCCTTTTCTCTCCCAGAATTATCCTGGATAAAGTGGATGAACAAACAAGGATTCAATTGGAATGTCACTGACTGAACTGGTTTGGATGTTCGATATGGCTGGAGTAAGCTGGTCATGCGAATCACCTGAGGTCGGTTACGATTTCATGGAACATTCTTTCTCGAGGATATGTTTAGCCAATATCCAAAATGAATCGTACTGAGATTATTGTGAGAAAAAAACCATTTGAATACAAACACGTTTTGACCAGCATTCCAAACGGCCACAAACGTGCAATATCCTTTCAGCGTTCTACGAACAAATCAATGTATTTATTTTGTAGTTGAGGTCGCGATCCATAGTCAAGGATGAGCCTCTCGAAACGGATTATCCAAATAAGTAATGTAACATACATTAAAAGCGCCACGATGTACGGGGCCGTTCAATATTGTTCACAATTGCACCTTCGTGCAAAACGTACCAAAGGGGAGCCGGTCTAGGCAGCGGAACTACTATTGTCTTAAATTACGTAACTGGTCATGAAGTGGCGCAGAAATACAGCCCGATATCTTGGAAATTAACAACGTCGAGGGAATAATTGTTATAAACATAATCTGGCGGTTATTTGTGTATGTAATATATTCACGCACTGTGTCATAGCATTGTTACGATATATTTTGTTAAATAAAACATATATCAACAGTTTAAAGTACCTATTCGGGGAGCGGAAAGGGTAAATTATTACCAGGCGTTTTGAACGACAATTGTGAACAGCTCCTACATATCAATCGTGTGAATGGTTACAAGATTAGGCTTCGCTTTGCATCTGATACAATATTACCTTAAATATTTTATGTTCAAATATAATGTATACGTAAAACATTTTTTTTTTAAATTTACACAAGAAAATAAACAATAACATGAAACAAAATGCTGAATTAATAAACGATAATCCACACACAAAATGTGTAATCATGTATATTAGTGAACCAATGACGTCTCAAGCAGTCTCACCTGTACATTTGCAGTGTAAATTATACAGCAATAATCGCAATCAGATACACTGCTGCTATTAACAACAAACTACTGAAATCAGAATCAGAGGATCGACTATGGCAGACACGTGTAAATTGGTCACAATCATTTATGACAACTGGTAAGCGAATGCCTCATATATCGTAAACTTTAAGGTACAAATTACACGGCGAAGTCATGTGGACACGTCATCAAGTTTGGCTTTGTTGACACCACTGCATACTTGCATATTGCATACCACGATTGAAAGTCTGTTGTTTTGATGGATGTGACATTGCCTCGGCACCACCCGCTAGGTGGGGTTACTGCTTCAGGTAAGATACAATCCCCAGCGTAATGTAACTAACCAATGTTGACATATGTCTTTGTCTACAATATAATTTTCCTTACAATACAAATATGCGTGTTACAGTACCTGCGATGAAATGGATGATATGTAACAAAGCCCAACTCTGTAACAGCTAGTTATGTTACGACACAAGGCAGAAGTAATGCTATATGTCAAGTAATTTGTATTGCTATCGCGTTTAAGATTCGGTTTAAGGTGGAGGTGTAAACCAGGAAATAAACAAAGACGAACATCCACACAGTAGAGTTTACGTCGTGTACACTCCAAGCGATCCGCTGTTAAATTAACAGTTTATTGGTTTGCGTACATGTATTCCATGACATGACAGCGTTTATATAATATGCATTCTATTTGATCGTGCATTGAAGGTTACTGGCGCCGACACATTTACTCCTGCAAGAACACATGGGGTTGTCCTCCATCTTCTGTTGTTTCTTCCACACGTATCAGATACCTGAAGATATAGGGTTTCCATTAAGGTTTGCTGTCATTAACAACAAAAATGAAGTTTGGAACAATGAAATATTGAACAACAGGTAACACAGACGGGAAGACAGACGTCTGCACGTAGAACATGCGGCGAAAAGTTTGTTTATACGTGTAAGATCGTAAAGTATATAAAGGTTAAGATGAGGAAACATACATGCATCAATGCATGGATGCATACACAAATTCATACCTACATATGCACACACATTCATACATACATACATATATGCATACATATATATATATATATATATATATATATATATACATACATACATACATACGTACATACATACATACATACATACATACATACATACATACATACATACATACATACATACATACATACATAAATACATGCACACATATATGTTCACATAAATGTAAGATTAAGACACCTTTTATGTTACATAAATGTGTTGATTAATTATTGGATAAAAAATTGTACATGTTTAGTTTGCATGTAGGTTAATGCACGACATGTGTGCATATTTATAGTCTTACTTTATGTATGTAATTGTGTGGACTTATTTGTCTGAAATAAACATGTTTTACATATTATTATTACTTACGCACATTCCGTTGACAATCCACATATTCGCCGTCTAGTGATTACAAACACGATATTCTGGTATGTGTATGTCAAGTGATGCCATCTAACGATAGGTCTAACGACACATTCAAATCACGTTTTTGTTCCCAATTATCGTCGGGTTTTACGGGCACATTTAGGGTGAACTCAGTATTGCCGTGATTTTCAAACCCACCAAACATTATAATTACTAAATCAGACCGTTTATCGGCCTTCTGCGCTTTACATTCACTGCTGATCACGAATCGAAATGACGACTGCGTCACGCCAAGTCAATGGCGGATATCGCGTTAAGGATCTCATGTTTCTAGATTCACAACAAACACGACGGAACGAATGATCAGACGACAGAACACGGTGTCAATGCAGTGACACTAACAATACACGTGGCTATGATTTATGCCCCAACATTAAACTATCCAGAATGCGACGACTGCATACATATAATATGACCGACGCGTATATTATGAACAACTCATACAAAGGCATTAAGACAACATCACATTAATTAGTAAGTCGTAGGCAATCTACATAAAACATACTCCTATGTCATAGCTCATGCCGTGATATTCATCATGCAGATAATTAGTCGCTGAATAGTTCGGCGCTTTTAAAACTTGTATAAACACCGGCACAACTTTACACAGTTAAACTGATCAAAATACCACTTATTCTGAAGACAGGATGAAAAGTCTGGCAAAGGCCAATGACGCATCAATGGTGCGGAGTGATATTGTTGAGGCTAACAACATGGTTCGTTAGCCTCACGCACGTAGTGATTTGATGTCATATGGCTAGACAACATTTCAACCCACCGTACAAAATGATGTTATATCAGTATGCCTATATCATGCCTTGTAGCATTATGGCTACATATTACGTACCACAATAAAATAAATACAGCCATCTGCTGCTAATATGATACTACACTTGTGGAAGGAGAAGAGGCTGGTACATGTAATGCTGCACTGTTTTCTTAGGTAATAGGGCTTCCACCAACAGCACCCCTTCCATTACATCACAATTTTTCACGAAAAACTCTGTTGTCTGACAACTTGACACAGACGCATTTTTTTTTAATAAATTATACCGCCATGTTCCCAACGTGCTTGCAAAAAAGAAAAAAACACACGAAGTGTATAGCATTTCAGGAGTGTTTTTGTATGTGCTCTGCGGTTGCCTGCTTCGAGTGCATAAATTAATTACAAGTGGGTTTTACCAAACCTGTTAAGTACGTCATACATAAATAAAACAAATATCACTACAACATAGATGTATATTTTAGTTTCACGCAATGTTATATGGCTGGTGGGTTTCTTCTCGTCGAAATTATAATGAACAAGCCATCTACACAAGAGAGCTTCGCGTCGGATTTTTAAAACTTTTCTTCGGTGATTGATTGGGTTTCGGAGTTTTTGGTAATTTGACGCACACCCATGGAAATATGTGGTTAATTATCTAGAATAACATGTATTACTCTCGATTCACATGATGATCAATGTGTTGACTCTTATGATGCAATGCAATATAATTATGCAACAGCAATGGCTGGGCGATATTATAAGTAAGATTTATCATGACAATGCGTACGCACTATCAGATGGGAGGTGATGCCAGTGACATCATACAAAAGGAGCATATGCCAAATCGATAAAGCCAATAAACATTATGAACGATAAATAGTGTTTGCAGAATTACTATTTGTATATACAACGTATATGTATCGGTAACGGTGTTTCGGCTGTAACTATGCATTACTCGGGTTTGTTGTACATTCTTTATGTACATTCTTTCTGATGAGTCTCCAAATAAATTTTTTTTACAGTATGGCAACCGGAACAAAACAATGTAATGCCCAACAGCTGCCACGAAATGGCATTCCGAGATAATAAATTACAACACTAATTCGCCTCCAAAATGAGATGAAGAGAACAAATATTGCCAGTGTAGAATATTTTCAGGGAAGGGGACATGGAATATGTGAATGCAAAAACTGTAAATGTCATGCACATGGGGACGTGTGTGACAGCATTCAAATGTATGGTGTTTTGTTTAGGCCAACAGTTGCTCTATTGCTTCATCTCCAGTTCTTGTTGGCGACACAAAGAGCGTATATCCGGCGCTGTTATTTAAAACTGTGATGCACCTACCACCTGAAACTTAAATCCATTTATGTGTCATGCCGTGTTCGCATTTTATGCTACATCGCATTCACATGTTCACTTTGATGCACACCCGCACGCACACAAACGCACCACACACACACACACACACACACACGCGCGCGCGCACACACATACATACACACACACACATACATACACACAAACACACACACACACACACACTCACACACACTATATATATATATATATATATATATATATATGTGTTGGTAGCTGTATTGAAAGAAGGGTGCGCAGTATACACAAACGTCACATATAAATGATGCTATTGTTAAGCCAGTTTTTATTATTAAGTTAATGTATTCCCCTTTCGATCACGGCGCTCAACTACATATTCATATCATTATAAGATTTCATTATACTAAGTCCAATCAAAATCTTCCATTTATATGACTCATCAAATATGTGTTATATTTTATTAGGAACTGGGTACTTGTTTGACGTCACTGGCAGCTCGCGTTTCTGTTGGATACATATCCGCTTGCGAATGGTTGAGTCAGGGACAAATAGCGTGCAGTGTCGCATATGACTAACCTTTTTGAAACACCTGTACCATGCCGCGCTGTAGTTTAGACTCTTGTGGCGTCACTAACCATCAATTGAATGTCACGAAGACCTGCTCACAAAACAATAACTGTTTATCATGTGCTTTATTTCGTCACCAGAGAGTTGTGTGTTTCCATTGCGAATTCCAACATGTATGTGTAGCATTTGTTAAAATACCTACACTGATACACACACACACGACAGCATAGGGACGCAACACGAACATTTGCACACATTCACAAGCGAACGCGCATATGCATGTGCGCACATGCACGCGGACACGCATAAGCAAACGCATAGGCACAAGCACACGTACACCCACAAGCACGCATACACACAAACACTCGCACACACGCACAATATCCTAATTGTAAGTATTTGATAAATAATTATGTTGTTAAACGAATTGAACTTACTAAACCAATGTAATATATATATATGGCAGTGGCGTGATGCCCTATTTTTTTAATAATAATAATAATAATATTAATAACTCAACTTGTTCGCACGGCTTTCTGCATATGTAGTACGTGTTTACTTTCATATATAATTAATAGCTGGCTTTGAATCGAACTACTTGCAAAGTGGTTACTTCGTGTTTCACTCGCATCGTTTTTGTTCCGGGACACCCTGTCCCGACAACATGCAAACGTTTATAATCTGAAAATATCGTAACTTCAGTGCATGTTTCTTTCGTCTGATGGTATATATATATATATATATATATATATATATATATATATATATATATATATATATATATATATATATATATATATATATATATATATATATATATATATATATATATATATATATATATATATATATGTGTGTGTGTGTGTGTGTGCGTGTGTGTGTCTATGTGTGACAATGTATGGTATACCTTTAATATAATGTTTTCTACTACCCTGACCGAACGCAATGTACGCATGTTTCATATTTTAGGTAACAATTCGTCAAGACTTTGAAACCTCAAATGAATTGTTAGATAGTTGCAAATGATGACACTTTTATTGATTACTTCCAATCCAGGATAATTAAATGTGTGTCTTCATCAATCATAAACATCAGATCTAAGCATTAACTTCATATCGAACAGTGTCAGGTAAGGTCTACGCTGTTCCTCTTTTATTATCAACGCTAGAGTAGGAAAGCGACCTCGATTCTGCTAACTGCCGACGGAATATATATATATATATATATATATATATATATATATATATATATATATATATATATATATATATATATATATAGGGTATCGACCGGGTTTTTCGTTAAACAGCTACAGCCGGCAGAAACAGTTCCTTGCCGTGCGTATTTTACGATGTGTTACAACGACTGTGCGACAAGTGCTTGCGAGAATTTCGCGTATGTCGGCTGCAAATGAATCTGACCAGTCTCCTGGTTTACGTTTTTGTCAGAATTGCCACCGGAACAAACTAATATAAGGCCCAACAGCTGCCACGAAATTGCATTCTGAGAGAAGCAATTAAAACACCAACTCGCCTCCAAAATGACATGAAGAGAACAAACATTGCCAGTGTCGCAATAGTCAGAGAATGGGACATGCAATATGTGAGTGCAACTACTGTGAATGTCATAAATTGCGACGGGTGTGACAGCGTTCAAATGTATGCTGTCATTAGGCCAGCGGTGGTGGCTTAGCGCTATTGCGTCATCCGCAGTTCTTGTTGGCGACCCTCAAGCTTATGATGAACTGTGGTAGGGGCATGGCGGACGACATTTGAGTAACTTTTTTAAACTCATGTAACATGTTGTGCTTTAGTACAGACATGTATGATATCATAAATTGTAATATATAAAGTAATGGTGAACTGCTAACAACGAAAATGTTGGCAGCGTGTTTTAACGGGCTTATCCTAATAAATCCATACGACTGCATTTTCTGCGCTGCTATTCCACATAAAGACTTGTATACACCTACCACATGACACTTAAATCCATTTATGCATTCATATACCCACGTTGATGAGCACCCGCACGGACACACTCACACTAACATAAGCACGCACGCACGCAAGCACGCACGCACGCACACACACACACACACACACACACACACACACACACACACACGTATAGCCACACACTACGAACTAACGAACGCACAGTACATTCACGACACCTCCAAAACACATCCCTCTTTACGCAGACCACCCATCTCACTTACGCTCTGCCTTTTTCCTACGGCCTGGCTGTTTCATAGCATTTGTTTTCTTTGGTAGTCTGCCCTCCGCCATCCGCACACCATCCATTACATAACACTTTTTTAAAGAAAAAACCTTGTTTTCTGAAAACCTGAGAGAGACGCCTATTTAGTTGTAATAAAAAGCATTCCTCCTTTATGGTCCTCTAACGTGCTTGCAAAAGAAAACAAAGACACGAAACATCTGGTTTTTGAGCAGCGTTTTTGCATGTGCTGAGCAGTTGCCTGCGAATATTTCCAAGCGCGTTTTTCAACCATTTTAAGTGCGTCATATGTAAGCAATCTTGCAAAACCAGCGGTGGTGGTTTAGCGCTATTGCGTCATCCCCAGTTCTTGTTGGCGACATTCAAGCTTATGATGAACTGTGGTAGGGGCATGGCGGACGACATTTGAGTAACTTTTTTAAACTCATGTAACATGTTGTGCTTTAGTACAGACATGTATGATATAATAAATTGTAATATATAATGTAATGATGAACTGCTAACAACGAAAATGTTGGCAGCGTGTTTTAACGTTGCAGGTTCCCTCATACATAAAGTACGCTGCGAGCGTCTTTATGAATGTCAAAGTTTATGCAGAATAAGAACGCAAGCCAGGTTAGAGCGAAACATACCAAATTAAAATTAGGAATTAACGTACCAGCATAATGCCAACATTCAACAGGGAATTGAATATTGGCAAAAAATTCAAGGACGAATCCAAATAAGCATACTGACCCCAAATGGAATTTATACATAATATGTAAAATTTACTGACATAATACGCCAATCTTCACATAGGTTTACCCTAATGAGTTGCTGCATTACACAATGTGTCTACGAGACTATGCTATGTCTTGTCACGGGCTTATCCTAATAAATCCACACGACTGCATTTTCTTAACTGCTATTCCACATAAAGACTTGTATACACCTACCACATGACACTTGAATCCATTTATGCAGTCATATACCCACGTTGATGGGCACCCGCACGGACACACACACACACACACACACACACACATACACACACACACACACACACACACACACACACACATAAGCACGCACGCACGCACGCACGCAAGCACACACGCATGCACACACACACATACCATACGTATAGCCACACACTACGAACTAACGAACGCACAGTACAGTCACGACACCTCCAAAACACATCCCTCTTTACGCAGACCTCCCATCTCACGCTCTGCCTTTTTCCTACGGCCTGGCTGTTTCATAGCATTTGTTTTCTTTGGTAGTCTGCCCTCCGCCATCCGCACACCATTCATTACATAAAACTTTTTTAAAGAAAAAACTTGTTTTCTGAAAACCTGAGAGAGACGCCTATTTAGTTGTAATAAAGCATTCCTCCTTTACGGTCCTCTAACGTGCTTGCAAAAGAAAACAAAGACACGAAACATATGGTATTTCAGCAGCGTTTTTGCATGTGCTTAGCAGTAGCCTGCGAATATTTCCAAGCGCGTTTTCCAACCATTTTAAGTGCATCATATGTAAGCATTCTTGCAAAACAATTGTTACTACAATACACACACACACACACACACACACACACACACACACACACACACACACACACACACACACACAAAAACACACACACACACACACACACACACACACACACACACACACACACACACACACACACACACACACACACACACACACACACACACACACACAAACACAAACATATATATATATATATATATATATATATATATATATATATATATATATATATATATGCTTGTATCACGCAAGATTATAGGGCTTAAGCGTCATTGAAATTAGCGTAATTGCACGGATCCGTATATTGCAACATTAGCCGATGTTGTGCGCCCGAAACTACAGGATGTCTGACACATAACAAGACGTCGACATTGATATTGTACGTCGACATTGACATGGCATGACATAGCAATACGGCAAGTAGCCCCCGTTCGTCGTTCGCAAGTCATATCAATCAAACCATGTAGTAGACGTTTACGCTGTGTCATTGTATCCGTGAATCTGCAATCATCCTGGCGTAATGCGACAGCACTGATATAGAATGCGTTAAATAAACTCACATACGTTTAGTGAAAACAATGAAATCAATATCCCCACACAAATGGCGAAAACGGTACATGTTTAATAAGATATTATTAATTCGAAATGTGCACGGCATGTGAATACCACCTCAAGAGAGGTTTTCGCAAAAAAACTGATCCCTCAATTTCTATTTGATCACCTTTACTATAGTTCTATGGTTCAGACTAAAGATTAATGTGTTTTTATATATAATGGGTAAGCTTACACACTGTAAACTCGACCTCGTTCTCTTATTGGTGCCCGAATTATTGCCCAAACTTACCGGAGCAAGCAGCGTAATTTAAAAATTTCCGCTTTATTTGACATCACTCCAAAATATGTGCCACATTAAAATGGTGGAATGAAGTCGTGTCGACCAACCAAGAAACCGTTGATCACGTAGAATCTGAGGAATCGTAGGTTGAGGTGAATTAATGGAGAAGTGTGTGTCAGATTTCCGGTGTTCAGCCACACGTGATCGAGGGCGTCTATATATTGTCTTTGGGGTTATCCGCACTCCCTTATCAAGTTTTTTACGACATAACCCCGACCTCTGATTTGCTCGCAAGTCCGCGTTTGACAATCTCTCGGATTGACAACCCCTCCTTTGCAAATGAATGATCACAACACCATGTTTACACCTTCATTTCAATGTTTTAATTACACATATAAGAGTCCATTAATATTTTCACAACACACTTCATATCAATGTCGTCGCAGTATAACAATGTGATTTGACTAATATCATGTGGGAACGATTCTCCAATCAATCAAACTTGCTGCATTGTCATGCGTGACTTCGAATTTACTATATATATATATATATATATATATATATATATATATATATATATATATATATATATATATATATATATATGTATATATATATATATATATATATATATATATATATATATATAGCTGCAGCAGGTGGCGTTAGTTACAGCCACACGAACTGAACGAGCCAGTAAGTCAACAGAGACAAATATGAAGAGGTTAGTATGATTTTGTGATGTTGTTGTTCTGTTCACGTTTGGCATTTCAATAAACAACTGTTCGGTCTGTGACCGGGTGTAGATATAGTGTTAATCTTGACCAAGATTATAGAGTTATGTACATGTGACTGTGCAATGAGTAGCTTGCATTGGGTAGTTTGTGAGTATATTGATTGATGAAAAATACAATAACCGACACTTCCTATGAAAACTTTCATTACATGGAACACTCTTTCTTGATTGCAGTGCAGTGGTCTTTATTTGGTGGGTTCTGTTCATTGGTATTGTTGCTGTGGGAAGCGCACATCGTAAGTTTTTTACTTATGTTTGAATCCGATGACTAGTTGATAGGGCAGAACCATTGAAACATTAAACAAAAGTTATAAGATTGTCACCACCTAAGCAGTGTTAAAGTTGAGCAGATGACCAACACTGCCGTGAACGTGATTCAGATGCAAACATACTCATGCTATATGTAATTTAGCACAGACAGTTGCGTGTTCATAATTTGTAAACTGTGCGTGCACGACGGCCTGCTCACAATAAATGTCTTTCCAGCGTGTTTTAACATCTTGAAGGAGTTAGACGCACATATTTACAACAAGGAAACAAATGTGTTTTAACATGTGCATGGCATGCAATATTCGTACGTGTTTTACATGACATCCGTGCAAACACAGGGATGCACACACACGCACACAATTTTTTCATAGTCAGTGAATTATGTTCTCAATAACACCCATCACACAACGCGGACGCAACACGAACATTCGCATACACACGCACGCGCACATGCACATGCGCACGCTCACGCGCAGGTGCAAAAAAACAAGGACACATACACACAAATAATTATGATATTAAATTAATTCAAATTACTAAACCAATGTTATATATTTAAGATAGTGACGTGAGAGCCTATATTTTATTAATCCTAATAATAACACATAATGACAAGTAAATAACGAAGAGTTAAAACTGGTAGACCATATGTCAATGGAGGTAGTGCATAGCTTAATTTGTTTTAATCGAAAATGTATAGTAGTGGTGATAGAGATGACGACATCCGAAGAATATTTGATAATTGTAATGCAGTAATGGTCTACATCGTGTCATAGCGTAATGAGACAAACGCACACAAACACGCATACACACACGCATGCGCGCATATGCACATAATTCTCTTACGGGCCATTTGTCTTGGCTTCTTTTGATATTCACCACCTTGACTACAAGCTTGTTCCTACGACTTTCTGCCGATGTAGTACATGTCTACTTTCCTATCTAATTACAAATTGGCATTGAATGGAAAGGCTTCCAAAGTGCGTGAGCTCGCATCCTTTATTTGCCGGGGCACCCTGTTCCGACGACATGCACACGCTTATCATCTTCAAATATCGTCACTTCAATGTATGTTTCTTTCGTCTGATGAGAAAAGTATTTGACTACGTATGATTTGTAAATTGAATTGAACAGTGAAGGGATCTGACACAAGTAACTGAATATGTTAAATTAATAGTTGTTATTAAACCATTGTAATCCCTTTTTGTTCCGACGACAGGCTCACGCTTATCATCTTCAAATATCGTCACTTAAGTGTACATTTATTTCGTCTGATGAGAAAAATATTTGACTACGTATCATTTGTAAATTGAAGTGCACAGTGAAGTGAACTGACACAGGTGACTTAAGATGTTATCAAATTAATAGTTGTTATTAAACCATTATAATCCCTTTTTGAACGATTCGCTAAAACATAATTAACTTATGTGTAGCTAATGACAAAGCCGACCTTCCAAGTATCCCGTAATACATTTGGGTCGTTTTTCAAACTTACTCTCGCTTTCAGCTAATTTTATATATTTGCATCCAAGTCCATTCGTGCGTATAATGACCCTTTTATGACAGTTTAAGTTGATGTTGTCCAGTAGTACAGATTAGTCTAACTTTCAGTATGTTTCCATCTAAGAATTGGCAAAGGCAAGTATAACACTTTTATATAATGCTTACTACCAACGTACAGGAATTCAATGATGCATGCTTTCATATTTTAAGTCACAATTCGCCAAACCTATGAAACCTCAAATACATTGTTAAATAGTTGTGCTAATTTCATAATTTAAAATTATGGCACTTTAATTGATTGTTTCCAATCCAGGATAGTTTAAAAACATGTATTCATCATATCTAAGCATTGACGTTATGTCGAATAATGCCAGGAAAGGTTTAAACCTGTTCTCTTTTATTATCACCCCAGACGAACGACATCGACCGGGATTCTGCTACCTGCCGGCGGATCCAGGTATGTGTTGTGCGTACATTTCGATGTGGTACTACAACAGTGCGACATGTGCGTGCGAGAAGTTCATCTACGGCGGCTGCCCAGGAAACGGGAACAGATTCGATACAGAGTGGGAGTGTCGTTGGAAGTGCAAGGCTTGGTGAACTGCGACATGAAATGCAGCAGCGGAAGGGATGTCCAATCTGCCATTCCACGTACAAGTATAATACATGTTATAATGATTGTCTTCTGTCTATGCCTTTGTCCAATTGGCTGTACTTGACTGAATAAACGACTCAGTTAACATCGATTCGCGTAGAATGTACATCAGTTCACATTTCTGTTGCTGCTGTTCCTCATTGAACGTCTTCTTTTCTTCGCCGCCACCCTCATCATATCTTAACACTCCATCCTAACTCATGTAGTCCATCTGTAACCAGGTTCGTTGAGTATCACGCATGTAATGCATGCATAGCTAAAGTGGTTTGTTAAAATCATAGACACTATTTACTTCGACCATTAGATCGGGTAACTTCTGACACTTTGAATAGCCTTATGAAAATACTACGATATTTTTTTTAAAATAAATACCGTAGTAGTATCGCGATAGTATTGTGATAATTTCATGGAGTAGCGAATAGCCAGGAAACAGTACCTACCCGTAACTCATAGCTGAATGACACTGCTAAAATCGATGAGTGTTGATGTGTAGGTAAAACACATTCGATGCTATACCCATGACATATGCATATGAAATGAAACCGATCTCACATTTTAACTGTACAACTATGTGTGGAAAACCACATCCACGAAGAAGTCATATTTCTTCTGACCCACAACACAGTAATGGTGGATCGAATGTTGCAATGGCATGACATCAACTGCAGATAATATACCAGATTTCCATATATATGTGTGCTGAGTAAACCATAGTAGAAACTCGGGCAGTATTATCAGCAAAAATGGATGACCCAATGTTAGATATTAATAATATATAGAGGGGTTAGAAAGAGAGCGAGGGTGTTTGTAGGGGACTTTATAGCTCGGAAGACCGAAAGAGGCTTAAACAAGAGCGATGACGTGGTGGTCGCCTTGGCTAGGGCCAACATAGAGGCGATAACTGAGAGGGTTCGGGCAAGGGTGGATATGTTTTAGTACACATAGGGACACGTAACCTAGGTAATGATGGTAAAACTGTCATAGTTCGGAAATACAGGCAGTTGGTCAGAACACTAAAGCAGACGCGGTTTGAGCAGGTGATACTGTCAGGGATTGTACCAGTAACAGGAAGGAGGGGTAAGATACATCGAAATTGCCGGGGGATTGCAATTAACATGCTAGTCCAGAAGCTATGTGGGGAAAAGGAAATTGGATTTGTGGATGTGTGGGGAGGTTTTGTTGGGAGGGCTGATATGTACATGAAGGATGGGCTTCATCTAAGTGGAAAGAGGGCAGTAGTATTTGAGGATGAATTCATCAGCAGCTGTAGATAGTGGCATGTGTAGCATAATAAACATTTGGTAGTAAACTTAGTTTAAACTAGAAGGGGTTACTTAGAAATGCATCAAGCATAAAGAGGCCACTAGTACAGAGAAACAAATTAAAAAATATCGGGAAAACATATCTAAAACAGGTTATAAATGATTGCGTTTAAATGCAAGGAACATAGTAAATAGGAATAACGAATTAAACATTGTGGTATAATATACTGACCCTCACATAGTTGGTATAACGGAATCTTGGGCCAACATAAACATTACATTTGAATTAGGGCTGGCAGGATACACAGTGTTTAGGAGAGAACGAATAGGAAGAAGGGGACAGGGAGTTATTATATATGTTAAATAATATATTCAGGCTTAATAAATAAAACAAGAAAAGGAAGCAGATTACGATGTAGCTGTTTGGTACAAAACAGTTTCAGGAAATTAAAAATTAACGATTGGGTTAGTTTACCCAAGTCCAAACATAATCGAAGAGGATAACACAAACATACCAAACGCTATGAAGGAAGTTAGTAAAGGGGATTGTATCATAATGGGAGATTTTAACCATGGACACATACAATGCAAATATTTAGAGAGTACATGGGGTGAGGACCAACAATTGTTACTTTTAATTCAGGTTAGCTTCCTTACTCATCACGTGCTAGAACCAACCAGTGGAGATAATGTATTATATATAGTTTTTAACATACAAAAAATTAGTGGACAATGTAAAAATACATGAACAATTGGGTAACAGTGACCATAATCAAATACATGTTGACATCAATGTAAAATCAGAAAGTAACAATTAAAAACGTACAGGTGAATCGTCCTCAATATATATATATATATATATATATATATATATATATATCGGTTGCCTGCTTCAATTAATTACAAGTGTGTTTTACCAAACATGTTAAGTACGTCATACATAAGCAAAACAAACATCGCTACAACATAGATGAATATTCTTGTGTCATGCAGTGTTTTATGACTGATGCGTTTCTACTCGTCGAAATTATAATGAACAAGCCATGTACACAAGAGAGCTTCACGTCGGTTGTTAAGCTTATCTTCGGTGATTGTTTGCATTTCAGAGTTATTGGTAATTTGTTTTAACTACACCAGGAGCAGAGCTTGCATATAATCAAAATCAAAATAATTTGAGTGTTTTCCTATAATTCATATCACTCCTGGAAACTAGCGCACACACTTCCAAGTCAAAGAAACACGTAAAAACACACACACACACACACACACACACACACACACACACACACACACACACACACACACACACACACACACACACACACACACACACACACACACACACACACACACACACACACACACACACACACACACACACACACACACACACACACACACACACACACACACACACACACACACACACACACACACGCACACAATGCAGTCAGTACTGTGTACTTGTTTGACGTCATTGGCAGCTCGCGTTTTTGCATCTCTGCTTGTGAACGGCAGAGTCAGTAGAATACAAAGGAGTCACTATATCCCCAGTACACAGCTATACTACATAGTCACTAAGACTCCAGTACACATATGGAATATAGAATACACAGTCACTACACCCTCAGTACACAGCTAGAAAAAAATATGTACTGTATCCCCAGTACACAGCTATAATACATAGTCACTACAACTCCAGTACACATAATACATACCCCAACACACAGCTAGAATACATAGTCAGTACACTATCAGTACACAGCTAGAATACAAAATAACCACTGTATCTCCAGTACGTAGCTAAAATGCATCGTCACTACAACTCCAGTACACAGTTAGAATACATAGTTACTGC
Source organism: Lamellibrachia columna (assembly GCA_963662155.1). Taxonomy (NCBI): domain Eukaryota; kingdom Metazoa; phylum Annelida; class Polychaeta; order Sabellida; family Siboglinidae; genus Lamellibrachia; species Lamellibrachia columna. The sequence goes on from OY759262.1 coordinate 51,999,322, forward strand.
CCCCCAGCGCACTGCTACAATACATGATCTCTACAACATCAGTACACATACATAATCACTACATTCTCAGCACACAGCTAGAATACAACAGAGTCACTGTATCCCCAGTACACAGCTAAACTACATAGTCACTACAACACCGGCACACAGTTAGAATACATAGTTACTGCTAGAATGTATGGCCACTACACCCTCAGTACACATTTATATTACATAATCACTACATTCTCAGCACAAAGATAGAAAACAAAAGTGTCACTGTATCCCCAGTACACAGCTTTACTTCATAGTCACTACAACATCAGTACATAATTAGAATACATAGTTACTGCTAGAATGCATGGTCATTACACCATCTGTATATATTTAGAATACATAATCGCTACACTGTCAGCACACAGCTAGAATATAAAAGAGTCACTGTGTCCCCAGTACACAGCTGTAATACATAGTCACTACAACTCCATTACAGCGAGCAGTAATACCATCGGAACTTTGTATCTCTGAGAATCTAAGCCGGTACACTATCAGATGTTGTCCTTTCACTTCTTCCTTTGTCTTCCTATTGTTCTTTTTCCCTTGACGGTGCCTTGCAGGATGGTCTTTTTCAGGCAGGATGTTCGTGAGACGTGCCCATACTATTTCAGCTTCCGTCTGTTTACCGTGGTCAGGGGATCTTCGATGGTTCGGTTGTGGACCTCTTCGTTTGTTACATGTTCCTTGCATGGGATGCAACATATTTTTCGATAGCACCTCATTTCCATGGTTTGTGGAATCCTTTGTAAGTCCGCTGTAAAAGTCCATGTTTCCCATGCATATATAAATATTGACATAACAAATGATCGCATCAGTGATTTCTGGATCGAGGATGTTGTTTTTTCTTTCCATATTGGTTTCAACCTTGTCAGCGTTGTCTGTTCAATCCTTGAAATTATATCAGGCTAGGATCTCTTCGTGTGTGACAACTAAACCCAAGTTCTTGAATTTGGACACTATTTCTAATAGCTTTCCCCTCACGTTGACCTTCCGGTTGATGCCATTGATGCTGTTGGTCATTAGCTTGGTTTTCTCTGCACTCGTTACCATTCCGTAAGACGCAGATGTTTTGTCGAGGTAGCTCACTAAGTTGACCAGGTCCTGTTCATCCCCTGCTAAGCCATCGATATATTCTACAAAGCGTAATTATTTTATTGTCCTGCCTCCGATGCTGACTGATCCGATGTGATCTTCAAGGGCGTCATGATCCGTTCCAGAAATATGTTAAATATAGTAGGTGAGAGAAGACAGCCTTGGCATGAGGCAATGGTGATTTGAAACCATTCCCCAAGGTGCTATTCCTGAGGACTGTGGTGGCGGCCTTGTATTAAAGATGTTCTATGACTCGAACTTTTCACAGAGTATTCTAATGTTGAAAAGTTTACCTCTGTAGTAGTGCGTTCTTCTCGAACACCGGCCTGTTCTTCGCTTGTGCTTTGTTCCTGTTAATGATTACCTTCACCATGACTTTGCTTGGGAGGCTGATGAGAATGATTGTTCTGTACTTTTGACACAATTATATATAGGCAAACTACCATCAGCATGTATCCGTTGGCAAACCGTCAATCACCATATATATATATATATATATATATATATATATATATATATATATATATATATATACATATATATATATATATATATATATATAGATAGATAGATAGATAGATATAGATATATAAATAGATAGATATATAGATAGATATATAGATAGATATATAGATATATAGATAGATAGATAGATATATAGATAGATAGATAGATAGATAGATAGATAGATAGATAGATAGATATATAGATAGATAGATAGATAGATAGATAGATAGATAGATAGATAGATAGATATATATATATATATAGATAGATAGATAGATAGATAGATAGATAGATAGATAGATAGATATATAGATAGATAGATAGATAGATATATAGATATATAGATAGATAGATATATAGATATATAGATAGATATATATATATATAGATAGATAGATAGATAGATATATAGATATATAGATATATAGATAGATAGATAGATAGATAGATATATAGATATATAGATAGATAGATATATAGATAGATAGATAGATAGATAGATAGATAGATAGATAGATAGATAGATAGATAGATAGATAGATAGATAGATAGATAGATAGATAGATAGATAGATATATAGATAGATAGATAGATAGATAGATAGATAGATAGATAGATATATAGATAGATGGATAAATATATAGATAGATAGATATATAGATAGATAGATAGATATATAGATAGATAGATAAATAGATAGATAGATAGATAGATAGATAGATAGATAGATAGATAGATAGATAGATAGATAGATATATATAGATATATATATATAGATATATAGATAGATAGATAGATAGATAGATAGATAGATAGATAGATAGATAGATAGATAGATAGATAGATAGATAGATAGATAGATATATATAGATAGATATATAGATAGATAGATAGATATATATATAGATAGATAGATAGATAGATAGATAGATAGATAGATAGATAGATAGATAGATAGATAGATAGATAGATAGATAGATATATAGATATATAGATAGATAGATAGATAGATAGATAGATATATAAGCAATAAACACTGGCCACAGCCAACCACATATTTACCAGAACCTGATACGCAGCCCTTTAAAAAACAACTTCCAGCTATGAATTCAACACTGAGAACTGCCATCAACATATCAAATGGAACACAGCTCTGGAGAAAACCAAACAGCAGATATGTTTTAAAACATCAGCGTATTTACGTCATTGTACACCGTCCTTTAAAAAAATAACTACCAGCTATGAATTAAACAGAGGAAATTGCCAGCAAGATATTTACCGCCTTGTTGAAAATTAAAACTAAAGAGCAGACAAAATATACAAATAGG
>OY759262.1:52007284-52014784 GCA_963662155.1 Lamellibrachia columna
ACGCCCGCCCTCGTTCGGATTTTAATGTCCGAGTTATTGCCCAAACTACCAGCGTAATCTTAAAATGTCAACTTGATGTGACATCACACCTAAATATGTGCCACAGTGATTGTACAATGGTGGATTGAAGTCGTGTCTTCCAACCAAGAAACTGTTGGTCATGTAGAAGAAGAGGAGTCGTAGGGTGAGGTGAATTAATGTAGAAGAATAATATTCACTTGTGTGTCAGATTTCCAATTTCCAGCCACAAAGGATCGCCGGCGTCTTTATGTTTTCTTTGGGGCTGTCCACACTCCCTTATCAGGCTTTTTCACGACACAACCCCGACCTCTGATTTGCTCTCATATCCACGTTTGACGATATCGTGGATTGAGAACCCATGTTCAGCGTTTTAATTAAACATATAACAGTCCATTAGTACTTTCATAACATATTTCATATCAATGTCGTCGCAGTATAAAAACGTGATTACATATGCACGAATACAATGACATAACGTCAACTTCGTATTACAAGATTTGATTACTAGCACGTGGGAAAGACTCTTTATCCAATCAAATGCGAGCTACTTGCTGCGTTTTCATGAGTGACCGGTGAGTGTACTGTATATAACGCTACAGCAGTCGGAGTAAGTGAGAGCCACACAAACTGAAAGAGCCAGTAAGTCAACATATATAAACATGAAGAGGTTAGTGTGACTTCGTATTGTTGTTATTGTGTTTATTTGTGACATTTACATAAACAATGGTTCGGTCTGTGACCGGGTTTAGTTATAGTGTTAATCTAGATATCGGGCCATGTATCTGTGACGGTATAATGAGTGTTTTACACTGGGTAGTTGTTAGGAACATTGATTGATGAAAAATGCAATAACCGACACTTGCAATGAAACATATTATTACAGGGAGCATTGTTTGTTGGTTGCAGTGCAGTGATCTTTATTTGGTGTGTCCTGTTCCTTGGTATGGTTGCCGTGGGAAGCGCATTTCGTAAGTATTGGATTTTATGTTTGAATCAAAAATGCATAAACGTGTATTGGTTGATAGGGCAGAACCATTGGAACATTAACAAAATGTGCCGTTTCACTCGCGTCCTTTATTTGCTGGGGCACGCTGTTCCGACGACATGCACACGCTTATCATCTTCAAATATCGTCACTTAAGCGCACGTTCCTTTCGCCTGATGAGACATGTATATGATTATATATGATTTGTAAATTGAAAGATAAGTGTAAAGACAATTGATGCATATAAATGAAGATATTATCAAATCAATTGTTGTTATTAAACCATTGTAATCCTTTTTTGACCGCTGCGCTCAACCGTTATTATTTACTGTGTATCTAAACGCGTATTATAACACTTTCGTGACACTTTTATGTTAACGTTGTCCAGTAGTACAGAATAATCTAACTGTTAGTCAGATCTAAACATTGACTTGATGTCAAAAAGTGCCAGGGAAGGTTTAAACCTTTTCTTTTTTATCACCCCAAACGTGGTAACGACTTTTGCTACCTGCGGCGGAAACTGGCGTTTATGCAACTTGTGCATGCAACACACACACACACACACACACACACACACACACACACACACACACACACACACACACACACACACACACACACACACACACACACACACACACACACACACACACACAAACACACACACACACACACACACACACACACACATACATACACACACAAACATATGTATATATATATATATATATATATATATATATATATATATATATATATATATATATATAAGCTTGTGAGAAGTATATATATATATAACTATATATATTTGGTATATATATATATATATATATATATATATATATATATATATATATATATATATATATATATATATATATATATATATATATATATCCTCACACAAACGTAATGTTGGACAGTTCCCTGGAAGATTTAAAACTGTTGTCTGTTTTTATCACCCCGAACGAAGGAAATCGACCGCGATTCTGCTACCTGCCGGCAGAAACAGGTCCTTGCCGTGCGTACTTTCCGAGGTGGTACTACAACTGTGCGACATGTAAGTGCGAGAAATTCGTCTACGGCGGCTGCAAAGGAAACCGGAACAGATTCAAGACGGAGCGGGCGTGTCGTAGGATTTGCAAAGCTTGGTGAACTGCGACCTGAAATGCAACAGTGGATCTGTGAAAGACCGCAAGAGATGTCCAATCTGGCAATGCTCGTAGTTGTCATGGCACGGACAATTATAATGCAGCTGTTACATTGATTGTACTGTGATTATGCATGTGTCCACTTCGATGTACTTGACTGAATAAACAACTCAATTAACACCGATTCGCGTAGAATGTGCATAACATCACATTCGTGTTGCTGCTGTTCCTCCTTGTAAGTCTGCTTCCTTTCGCTGCCGCTGTCGTCATCTCTTAAAACTCCCTCCTAAATTCATTTAGCCTATGTGAAATCGGGTTCTTTGATTATCACATGTGTAGTGCCTGAATAGTTAAAGTTATTGGTTTAATGAAAGTGTGCGCACCTTTCTTAAAGACATCGAAATTATTTACTTTCATCATTTGATGTGGTAACTGCCGAAAGCTTGAATAGTCTTGTAAAACTATTACGATATATATGTTTTCTAAGATCGCGCTATTATTGTGAGAGTTTCACGGAATAGCGAATAGCCAGGAAAGAGTCCCTACCCTTAACTTATGACTGGCGCTATCGCGTAGCCTTCGAGATAGTTACTTTAAAATGCTGGGTCAGTGAATTGCCCTGTTGGAGTCGATAATAGTAGATCGTATGTAGGTAAACAAAATGATACTGAACCCATGACATTCAGCCTTCCCGAAACGTGAGGTTTCTTAGATCCCACATTTCTACCTGCACGACAGTAGCAAGTATTCATATACAAACACCATACTTAAAAACAATGAATACTCTCCAGCATCACTTGTCCTGGTGTAATTAAGTAAATCAAATATACTTTCTAAGGACATACAACTTATTCACATTTTATGAGCCACTTCAGGGACAGCTGCCATTAGTTCCACAGTTTTGACGACCGAACTGTATATTCAATGCATTACAATGCGCTCTAATCAACACATTCCTTCACAAAATCGGCTGAGTAAATAAATGGTCCTTGATGACGTTCATCTCACTTGCATACAATGTGATATATGCTGTACACTGTGTTTGAATCTACATAAACATGCATTACTCAGCATTTCATCATATCCTTGACGTTAGCACCATTGCACTTACTTACCAATAAACGCTAACTTCAATGGCCACATTGACGTGATGCATGATACACATAGGTAATGGAACCGATCTCACATTTTAACAGTAAAAAACCATGTGGATAACCACATCCACGAAGAAGTCATCTTTCTTCTGACCTGTAACACAGTAATGGTGGATCCAAAGTTGGCACTGACATGACATCAACTGCAAATTATATACCTATATGTGCTGAATAAACCATAGTAGGAACTCGGGCAGTATTGTCTGCAAACATGGATGAGCCAATGGTAAATATGAATAACCACAAGTTCATGGCCAACGGAGCTTCAATACATTCTCCAGAATAACGTAGTTTTATATAGTCCACCTAAGCATCTTATCCACTGTTCTGTCTCGCTCAGGGTGCTCGTCTGTGACAGAAACATACAACTTTCCGCCTTCTATACCAAATGTTTGCAATAAATAGTACATTGCAAAACAGAGCTACTAAACGTTGCGCAGTGTGTGGTTCTGCTTATGTGCGCAGTGTGTGACCCAGTTTCCGCAATGGTATGCGGGACACCGCCCATGATTATATAAACATTAGCTATGAAATAACCACTGGCAATCGCCATCAACACCCTTACGTGGACACAGTCCTAATATAAGTACACACCACATATCAGTTAAGCAATACGCATATTAATTCCATTATTAAGCGTCCCTACTATTTAATCTAAGCATTTGTGTTGTTGTTTATTTCATGAAAACTATGTCAACCCTCCGCGTAACCATGACCTCCAAACAATGTTGAACACCACGATGACATTTGATATGATTGCTTGTAAAACGTCGAAGAAACGTAAATCGCCTGCTTTTTAGCTAGCAGCACCATTAATACAACTTTAATTTAATTTGTGCTGTGAGTCAGAACATAAAGAATGTCACCTTATTGCAATGCTAGTTATATGTTTGCTACAAATGATTCGATCATTAATATTTAGTATTTTTTGCCGTTTATAATCCACATTTTGTTAATTACTTTCACAAATTTATCTGGTATTAAAGTCCGATGTTTACTTATTGGATTAGCAATTTACACTTTTAGAATACACGTATTTTTAATACACGATATGTTTGTATATGTATATATTTACTTGGATATTATGTATGTATATGTTCGTATTTTACTGAAATAAATGTGTATTATTATATCTTTATTTTTTACGAACACCTCCTTGACATTCCACGAAATCGCCCTCTAACGATTACAAATACGATATTCTGGGTCGTGTATGTTAAGTGATGTCTTCTAACGGTATCTTTAACGGTAACATAACACATTTATGTACAGAATTATCGCAGTGTTTAGGTGCACTCGGAATTACCGTGAATTTCAAGCGCATTAAGCATCATACGCACACAATCAAAACGTGTATACGCGTTCTGCGCTTTACATTCACCGTGCTTCACGACGCGAAAATTATGAACAACAAAACTAAAGGCTTTATGAAGAAATACAATTGATTAGTAAGCAGTAAGCAATCTAGAACAAAAATATTCATGCTATAGCTGATGCCGTAACTAATGTCACTACATCATATGTGTATATGCTTGGGTCCCGCAATGTAATATGGCCGATACGTAACGGCTTTCGAAATGGTAATGCTCAAGCCATCAACATAGGAGGGCGTCGGTTTTTAAATTTATCATCGGTGAGTGATTGCGTTTACACAGTCAGTGGTAATTTGCTTCATCTACTCCGGGAACAGGGGTGTGCTTACATCGAACTGGATGGTGGCGGCCTGTATTGGGTTGCGCACTGTTTCGTATGAGGAGTTTTAGCTCTAAATAACTGATAACATTGCAAGCAATTAATAATAACCGTATGACGCACACCCATGGAAATATGTGGCTACTTTTCGATTATGATATGCCGATACTCATTATTAATATATTTGTTGAATGATGTACCAATACACAAGCAATGTAAACTCGTTTCAGCTGGCTGGCTGGGCGATATTATAAGTAAGATAACACATGACATTGCGCATGCGCTATCAAATGGGAGTTGCATCACATATAAAGGTGCATTTGCAAAATCATACAGTTAGTAAACATTATATTCATGCGACACAACTGATGCGTTTTTTACTTGTCGGAATGAACGTATTTGCACCAATCCGTACACTGCAACATTAGCCCATATCGTACACTCCAAACTACTGGATGCAAAGTCAGATACATAACTAGACGTCGACATAGGCATGATCTCGGACAAAAACAGAACAGTGTTTTGTTTAACAACCTCACAACAAATGGAAATCATACTAAAATCTTCTTGTTTGTCTTTGTTGGCTTGCCAGCTCGTTCCGTTTACGCGGCAGAAGTTTACGTTATGTCACTGTATCCGCGCATCTGCAATCACATTGGGGTAATGCGACGGCGCTGATGTGAAGCGTGTTAAAACAGTTCACGTACGTTTAATAAAAACACTGAAAAGATTATTCCCACAGAAATGGGAAAAACGGTACATATTTAACAAGATATCATCACATCGAAATGTATACGGTATGTGATAATTTATACCAGCTCAAGACAGCCGTTCAAAATAAAAAATGTTCCCTCAATTTCTATTTCATCAACTTTTCCGTAGTTATATAGATCTGACTAACGATTGATGTGTTTTCATATATAATGGGTAGCCCAAAACAGCTTACAGGCCTTAAACAACTTTCAAATACGAGGTCCCCATATGCAGATTTAAGAGCAAATAAGTAGTTGGTTGCGTAGTGAACAAGGCTGGCGAAGGAATGTTGACAACTCGAAAGTAAAATACCTGGACGTCCTCCCCCGTTCGGTTCTTGGTGTTCGAATCATTGCCCAAGCGTACCACAGCAGTAATTGATAAATGTCCACTTGACGTGACATCACAACTAAATATGTGCGACATTGACTGTACACTGGTGCACTGAAGTTGTGTCGACCAACCAAGAAACAATTGGTCACGTAGAACAGAGGAATCGCAGGTGAATTAATGGAGCAATAGAGTAATATGCACTTGTGGGTCATGTTTCCAGTGTTCAGCCACACATGATCTCGGGTGTCTTTATATATTTTTTGTCCACAAACCATTATCAGGCTTTTTCACGACACAACCCTGTCCTCATTGGTAGCTAAGAAAATAAAGGCAATGAAGGATAACAAATCACCGGGAGTGGATGGGATTCCTCCAAATGTACTAATGGAAACAGTAGAACAAATCAGTATACCACTTGCAAGAGTATTCAACTTGTCATTAAAAGAGGGAGTTGTCCCGTTTGAATGGAAAGAAGCAAACATCATACCATTATTTAAAAAGAGTTCTAGAAATAAGTCAAAGAATGACATACCAGTGAGTTTAACGTCAGCGATTTGTAAATTATTAGAAAGGTTAATTAAAGGCCATATGGTGGACTTCCTCGTTAAGCATAAATTATTAAATTCATCTCAACATGGATTCCTTAAAGCGAGGTCATTCTTAACAAATATGTTATGTTTTTTGGAAGAAATCACTAAGTGGATAGATGTGGGATCGCCAGTAGATATTATCTACTTAGATTTTCAGAAAGCTTTTGACAAAGTGCCACATCAAAGACTACTACTTAAATTAAAAGCCCATGGTATCGGAGATAGCATAACTAACTGGATAGAACAATGGCTGACTGACAGAAGACAACGAGTTGTAGTAGATGGAGAAGTTTCAAATTGGAAATCGGTTTTGAGTGGGGTACCTCAAGGATCAGTATTATGACCTTTTATTATTAATATATATCAATGACTTGGACGACAGTATAACAAGTAACGTACTGAAATTTGCGGATGACACAAAACTGTTTAGAAAGGTTAATACTGATGGTGATAAACAACATTTACAAAACGATCTAGACAGATTAGTGAAATGGTCTGAGGCAGATGTTGTTAAATTGTGGGAAATGTAAATGCCTACATACAGGACATGGGAACTTGAATGTAAACTATGAAATGGGAGATATTGTTCTGGGTACTACTGTAAAAGAAAAGGAATTAGGAGTTACAATAAGCGCTGATATGAAAGTTTCAGAGCATTGTGGTATTGCAGCTTCAAAGGGTAATCAAATTCTTGGATTGATTAGAAGAAACATAACATACAAGGGAAAAACGTTAATTATACCTCTTTATAAAGCAACAGTTAGACCTCATTTAGAATACTGTATACAAACATGGAGACCATATCGTAAGAAGGATATAGA
>OY759262.1:52019784-52037284 GCA_963662155.1 Lamellibrachia columna
ACATAAACAATGTTTAATTTATCTTTCTAAATTGCGTAATATTTTGTGGTACATTAAGCCAAACATTCCCAGAATGCAAAAATAAAAATAATGGTAAAAACAAATGCCATGGTAACACAGCTTTCAGGGAAATAGAAGGGGGTCATATTGTCATCGGCTCAATATCGCGAACATCTGAGCGCCAAGTAGTGACCCAACCGCCATGACTATAATGCGCATGGGCGCCTTTCATGTACTCGAAATAGTCTCAAATATATACAGCAACTAAATACGTCTGAAACACCATACGGATCTGGAATGTGGGGTGCAGTTACAACGAGGGGACAGACGGTTGCAGCCAAGTCCCGCTGTGCTTAATGACGGTATGAGTATATTGTGATGATACTTGTGGTGGATGTAACGGCCACACAGAACGTGATTATGTGGGACGCTGGACCAACAACCTTTCTAAACCGGATAACCAGAAGATCGGTACTCCGGCCATTTCAGTAAATAATCATTCCGGACACTAGTTTGTCCAACAAAGTAGGTTTCTTAACATCAACAATGTTTCATTTATCTTTCTAAATTGCGTTCATAGTCTAATGTCAACCTCTCTTTGTATGCAACGGCTGTATCCCCGCTGCATTAACACCAGTTGATTATCTTTCGTCCCACATCTTTATCCTCTCTCCTCTTCTGCGTGCGCACAAACAAGCAGGGGCTTGTGCTGTGTGGTCACATGCTCACCAGCAATGGACTTGCAGTCCCTCACCCTCCACATATGCTGTCTCATCACTACCAACAGGTCGAGTTTTGTTTTATAATTACTATTTCTGTACGATATAATGTTATGGCTTTCCCGTTTCATGAAGAATGTTCCTGCCACGGCCAGCCCGTTTCTCATAACCAATTCTACCAGTTATCGTAATCTCCAGCTATGCACATCATCACAAGCGCTTCCACCAATCCCACCATTCTCTCCAGCCCTTCATTGAAGGCCCATTTCTCTCCCTCCACCCTTCCTGTTCGAGGACACAGACACACACATTATGCAAACAAGTTGGTTTTTGGTCAACATCGTCCATGCAACAATGATCCTCCCTTGCCATTTCTCCACTCCCACCACGTCCTTACATATTTCCCTGATACTGTCATACCCACACCATTGTTCTTCCCATCTCTTTCTGCGTGGATCATTTTACAGCCACCTCGCTCTATCTCCCTCACTTGTTCTCATGGATGCACATCACCTCTAATTTCCTTCTATCCGTCATAGTTGTCATTTCTAGAAGATTTTCTCCCATCTTTCCCACATTCAAACTTCCCATACGGACTTCGGATTGGGCCGCTGCCGGCGGAACGATCCACAAGGCTTCGCTGATTTCTAACCACTGCCGTGAGGCGAGGCGCGTCAACTACCCCATTCAGGTAACTATATCGACTTTCTGTATATGTGCCATTCATGTATTTGGGACGTCATAGCCACTGCAACTCTGCCCTGGCTGACCTACAGTGCAGTAAATATTCGGATGTTTCCTTCCTCTTAGGTGAGCTGTCTCCCATGACTAACGAGCCCCTCCTGTCCGGGTTTCTAGATCAGATATCTCCTTCTCTTAGCTGAGCTGTCTGCCATGACTATCGAGCCCAACCTGTCCGGGTTTCTAGATCAGAAATTTCCTTCTCCTAGGTAAGCTGTCTGCCATGGCTATCGAGCCCGCCTGCCCCGGTTTTTAAATCAGAGATGTCCTTCTCCTAGAACCCTAGTATAATCTCTTGGGGCTGCAAGTTGCGCAGTGTCCATGGTGAACCAAGGGGAGGTTGTACTACAGTATTGTCTATGGAGAGGTATATACCAGCAGGGAAGACTTACGCACTCAGCACCCTTTTCACAGCAAGGAACTATCTGGTGGCTACAGCTGAAAGCGAGAGAATTAAGCAAAAAACTACACACTACTCAAAACACTACAGCACTAGGCGTATCACATAGACTTGTATATTACACACCATGTAAGATTTTTAAATTATTGAGCTATCCGTGTTTCTTTGACGTCATTACCACGTCCCGTTCGTGGTGGAGACATCCCCCGCTTGAATTATCGATCGGCAGGTCGGAATGATAATAGCATATACCACGCGGTGCCGTCGCAGAAGAAATGTTTGCGTCATTATTAATTACAAACCAGGGTGGCCTGTTAACAAGTTATGTGTATCTTGCGTGTTCACAATTTTCGACATTATATTATTCGTGAAAAGGGGTGGAGTGAGTCAAGACCCGCCTACTAAATTAAAGTTTAGTCGCGTACGATATACGGCCACCGCTGTGCTATGCAGCGCCGCTTGGTGAACACACACACACACACACACACACACACACACACACGCACGCACGCACGCACGCACAAACACACACACACACACACACACACACACACACACATATCATAAGCACGGCATCGGAGTTGGAACAGGACGCGCTCACTAAGTTTTCGACGGAGGTGGTTTTCGGCGAGCTCGCGTTACGATGTCAATTACGAAAACCGCGTTGATGGTCCCGGGTAGGCAGCCGACGGCAACAGACGGGTTGTTCACGACGACAAAGACGGCGGTATCGTCAATCATATGCATCCGCGGGCACGAACAGTACACGCACGACACCTCCAAATAAGTGTAAAAACCGACGTGAACGCTCTCCTACGTAGACGGCTAGTATATTATAATGTCGTCGAGTAGAAACCCATCAGCCATATAATATCGCGTGACACAATCATATACATATATGTTGTAGAGATATTTATTGTTCATGTTTGCTTAAGTATGACGCACTTAACAGAGTTGACAAAATGCGCTTGGAATTATTTGATGTACTCTAAGCAGGCAACCGCTAAGAACATACAAAAACTCTTCTGAAATATCGTCTGTTTCGTGTTTTGTTCTCTTACAAACACGTTAGGGGTAAAAAGCGGTAGAATTTCTTACAAAGAAATAGGCGTCTTTCTCAAGTTGTCATGACAGAATAATTCTGCACGCAGATTGATTGGAGAGTGTGTTATTCCCTAGGCGGCAGCAGTTAAAACGTAGGTTTACACTAGGTAATATGTCGTGCACCTTGTGATGCTATTTCATACGACCAATACTGTCGATAAACATAGCCATCCTATTTCCAACACCATCTCAATTGATATCGAGAGAATTCAGCCACGCTGCAATTATTGCGCGAATATTATGCATTCGCATATCCTTCTATGTATGTAGTAAAAGCTGTGACAACGTGGTGTGAAAGAAGTTGCCGAAGTTTCGAAAGTTTGTGTAATATTGATAAGATGGTTGACTGTATTACAAAACCGCGCGGTTAACGGATGCACAAATAAAAACAATAATAGTTCCGTAACTGTTCACCACGCGGCGCTTCATGGCGCAGTGGTTGTCATATGTTGCACGCGACCGAACTATTTTTTATTTAGTCTTGACCCTCTCCATAGCAGATGACATCAGTCAAAACGAAGGTGTGCAATATGTATTGTGTCGCGCGACTGCAATAACACTGGGGACACCGAATTGGTTTTGATGGTATGTGTTGGGACAAACATAATCATGCCTAGCCTGTAACACTGATATAAAAAATATAAAACAAACATATACAACATTACCTCGTTAATACGAACAGCTTAGTCCCCAATGGTTTTTTTCCCGGATTAACACATTTTCCTAATAAATGCAACATGGGGGTTAGGACTAGCACATGGGCTATTGTTAGAGTTATCTTACTCACTCGGAACGAATAATTGTCATAACTGTTCAAGTAGACCCGCCTCATTCAAATGATATTACGTTAAGCAATGACACACACGTGTGATTTGGCGAATATTGTCGTGCAAGGGTTTTATTGATTGCACACTTAGCGTGACTGGAACTCGCAACGGGCGTGACAGTATTTGTTTTTGTCAAAACAGGCTTGCACAAATATACAGCCACTAGGCATGGGTTTTCTCACGACCTATGTTGAAATTACTAATCAAATGGAAGTTCTATTACGCGTTTGGTGCGTGTCTGCCCTTATTTGGCCGCTTGAGCGACGAAGCGATACTCGTTCTGGGATAGTGATGACTTTTGCAAACCTCTGTACCAGACGGTGACGTCACAGAGGTGACACTTGGATCATTATTAATTATAAACCAAGGGGACTTACTCACCATGGATGTGTCTGTTGCGTGGAATAACTTCGTAAGTTTAGTTATGTGTGCCGCCTTTGTGTATACTAACATGTATATGTATCTTGTGTAATATCAAGTAAAGTATGGCATCTTTTGCAGAGTCTCGATCTGTTTGCTCCTATCGACATTGAAAGCTGCCTACCCTGGAGCATCGACGTTCCTATCGACGTTGACAGCTGCCTACCCTAGAGCATCGACGTTCCTATCGACGTTGACAGCTGCCTACCCTGGAGCATCGACGTTCCTATCGAAGTTGACAGCTGTCTACCCTAGAGCATCGACGTTCCTATCGACGTTGACAGCTGCCTACCCTGGAGCATCGACGTTCCTATCGAAGTTGACAGCTGCCTACCCTGGAGCATCGACGTTCCTATCGACGTTGACAGCTGCCTACCCTGGAGCATCGACGTTCCTATCGACGCTGATAGCTGCCTACCCTAGAGCATCGACATTCCTATCGACGTTGACAGCTGTCTACCCTGGAGCATCGACGTTCCTATCGACGTTGACAGCTGCCTACCCTGGAGCATCGACGTTCCTATCGACGCTGATAGCTGCCAACCCTAGAGCATCGACGTTCCTATCGATGTTGACAGCTGCCTACCCTGGAGCATCGACGTTCCTATCGAAGTTGACAGCTGCCTACCCTGGAGCATCGACGTTCCTATCGAAGTTGACAGCTGCCTACCCTAGAGCATCGACGTTCCTATCGAAGTTGACAGCTGCCTATCCTGGAGCATCGACGTTCTTATCGACGTTGATAGCTGCCTACCCGGGACCATCAACGCGCATGTCGCTATTGAGAGTGCGCGCTTCCTATTCCGACTCCGATGCCGTAGTGACATTCCCCTCTTCTTCTTTCGACTTTCGATTCCGAAAGGATCACTCTAGAGAATCGCAGGATGTTGTCGGGAGCAGGGTTGAAGAATACATTCGCGAGCTGTTTGCGAAGCGGGCGAACACTGATTGTGGATCCTGCCGCATCGACCACCACACCCAAGTGCAACACCTCAAAAATCGATGTGGTATCACTTCGTATGGCAACTGACGTACGTGACGGTGATGTAGACGTCACTGACATGAAGTTTGTAGCAGGGTTACCCGGATACAAAACCTATCCTCGAGCATAATGATAGCATGATAGGTAGAAAATGAAGCTGTACAGTCAGTTAATGTATCAATACAACGATATGGACGATAAACACGTACACTTGAACTACACGCTACGAATGGCCGAGGTGAGCGATCAAAAAGCACCATCGCTGGTCGAGGGCGATGGGGTAGGCAAAAAACAGGAACGAAACCGGTTATAACGACGGGGCTGCTCAGCTGGGCTGGGCGATCAACAAAGCGCTGGAAGACGTCATGGTGAAGAACAAAGTGAGACTCAGTTACAGCGACATCTCTCAACAATACTATACTCGTGACACTGATAACTGCAATGAAGAGACATACATAGAGTTCCATGGAAGCCATACTAAAGTTTGAGACAAAGGATCCATGGTTAGCCCGAAAACGATATCCAGTTCGATCGAAAAGTGCAAGAAGGCTCCGTGATTCAAAAGATTGCTTTAAAAAAAAAAAAAAAAAAAAAAAATATATATATATATATATATATATATATATATATATATATATATATATATATATATATATATATATATATATATATATATATATATATATATATATATATATATAATAAAAACAGTATAGGGCCTAATACTGATTCATGCGGAACCCCACTGTTAACATATTTCCAGCTTGAAATGTCACCATCTACTATTACTCTCTGTCTTCTGTGTGTAAGCCACTCTTTTATCCAGTTGATTACTTCATTACCTATGCCATGGGCTTTAAGTTTAAGTAACAATCTTTGGTATGGCACTCATCGAAAGGTTTCTGAAAATCTAAGTAGACAACATCCACTGGTGTCACGTCATGTACCCACTTTGTAATTTCTTCCAAAAAACATAAAATATTGGTTAGATATGGCCTTGCTTTAGCGGCGTAATGTTTGCTTCTTACCATTCTGAAGGAACTATTCCTTATTCTAGTGACAAGTTAAACAATTTCCCAAGTAGTGTACTAATTTGCTCAACAATTTCCTTGAGCAGTTTTGGTGGTATCCCTTCAACTCCCGGTGATTTAGTATCTTTCGTCTTCTTAATTTTCTTTACTATCATGTCAGGAGTTACAAATAATTTCCCTAAATGTTCTGATCAAATTTAGTAAATGGAACTGGAAGTGAGTTGATATCTCCTGTGGTAAAAATCTAAGCTGAAATACTCATTCAGGACCTCTGCCATTTGAAACCCGTCTGAAATTATGTTTCCACTGTTGTTCTCCTGTGTTCCGACCTTATCTCGAACTTTCTGTTTACTACTTACATAAGCATAGAAACTATTGCTCTATTTGTTATATTACATGCCAACCTGCTAGTTTAACTCCCTCTTTGTAATTTGCATAGTCTTCATCGTTTCTGGTACGCCTATAAGCCCTACACATATTTTGTTAAACACTATTTTTCTAATAGCTTCTTTTGACAAGTGTTTCTTTCTAGACCGTTTTCCTTGTTTTTTCAAGGGAACAAATTTATTGATGTCAATTTCATATTTTAGAACATCTTATTCATCAGCACATTATTCCAATCTAGCTTTGCTATGTATTTTCTAAAATCTTTATAATTACCTATGTGGACGTTTCTCCTCTACGATTTTTGTTTTGACTTTCTGATTTTACATTGATGTCAAACTGTTTTTGATTGTGGTAACTGCTACCAACTGGTTCATGTATTTTTACATTGTCCACTAATTCTTTTTGTGATGACAAAACCATATATAATACATGTATTATTGGTACATGGTTATCAAGCTCAACTAATTATACCTGAAAAAATCAATTCGAATAATCAAGTCGAACAAATATAATGCATCCACATTGAACCTAACAATAAAGACCTTAAATTGTTGAAAGTCAATTACATCTATACAATTTTTAATATGAAAAACAATTTTTTTTCCTGATTTTTATTATATTTATTCACATTATTCATACATACTGCCCAGAAAGTCGCTTCTTGATTAAGATATAGCTACCAAGAAATAAATATATATAATAAATATATAATAATAAATAAAATAATCGTATTTTGCTAATTCCAGTGTTTCCCTATGACTAAAGTAATTGCTAGCACACACATTTTGTAGTCAAACAAACACACAAACACAAACACACAAACACACACACACACACAAACACACACAAACACACACACACACACACACACACACACACACACACACAAACACACACACACACACACACACACAAACACACACAAACACACACACACACACACACACACACACACACACACAAACACACACACACAAACACATATCATAAACAAAAACACACAAGCACGAAAGCACAGTACACTCACGACACCTCCAAATAAGTCTAAAAACCGACGTGAACGCTCTCTACGTAGATGGCGTGTATATTATCATTTCGAAGAGTAGAAACCGTTCAGCCATATATTATCGCGTGACACAAACATATAAATATATGTTGTAGCGATATTTTGTTTGCATGTTTGCATGTAGGACGCACTTAACATAGTTGATAACATGCGCTAGGAATTAATTGATGTACTCAAAGCAGGCAACCACTGAGAAAATAGAAAAACGCTTCTGAAATACCGTCTATTTCGTGTTGTTTTTCTCTTTTACAAGCACGTTAGGGGAACTGTACAATTTATTACAACGAAATAGGCGTCTTTCTCAAGTTATCCGAAAGCAAGTTTTTTTTTAATGTGATGTAATGGATGGTGTGTTGATGGTGGAGGGCCGAATAACTAAGAAAACAGATTCGATGAAACAGCCAGGCCTTAGGAAAAGGGGCAGACTGTAAGTGGAATGGGAGGTCTGCGCAAACAGGATGTGACACATGCGGAGGAGGACAACAAGAGGAAAGGGATAACAGCTGAGGAAGTTCAGTGCAGGGAGAAGGCTGCTGTTAGGGAGAAGAGGAAAGGGATAACAGCTGAGGCAGTGCAGCACTACATGTACTAGCCTCGTCTCTTTATAAAGGTAGACACTAGCAAGAACACAATATAGCTAATTCTAAGACTGTCATACATAACGTAGTCCCCAGTAGAGAACATACACATGCTTTGCGGAACATTTTAAGATATCGCATTCATATGGATTATCATTGTTTTGTTTTCATGGAGCTTGATTTAATTTGGAGGTGTCGTGACGGTACTTTGCGTTTGTGTCTATACGTATGGTATGTGTGTATGTTTGTGTGTGTGTGCCAGTGCCAGTGCCAGTGCGTGTGCGTGTGAGTGTACGAGTGCGAGTGCGAGTGCGTGCGCGTGCGCGTGCGCGTGTAAGTTTGCGTGTGCGTGTGCGTGTGTGTGTGCGTGTGCGTGTGCGTGTGCGTGTATTTGTATTCACAAACACACGAATCTGACGTTCTTGGGCTGGTAACCGCCAACTCCATCATGATGTCGACGTCAACAGCGTCCGTAATGTAGACAGCGATTTATTATCGTCCGAAACCGAGTACGATACATTAGAGTGACAGCAACGGCAGCTGCTAAGCGTTTGTGTCGGGGGGGGGGGGGGGTTGCGTGCGTGTATGCTTGTGTGCGGGTGTGCGCATGTGTGTGTGTGTGTGTGTGTGTGTGTGTGTGTGTATGTGTGTGTTTGTGCGTGCGTGTGTGCTTTAGTTTGAGAATGTGAATGTGTTGTAGCATATGCATGACACATAACATTTAACACTGATGTGATGGGTGCAAAATGTGTGGAACAACAGCGCAGGAAATACGCCCGTATGCCTGTATTAGGATAGACAAGGCGTGCACAGCATCGTAGACACAATTTGTAGCGTAGCAGTTCAATAGGGTTAATTATGTGAAGACTGTCGTAAGCAATGATAGATAAAGCAAATTTTCCACTGACTCTGTGAATGCAACAAGTCACCGAATATAAGTTTAAAAACCGTCTTGAACGCTCTCCTACGTAGGTAGCTTGTTATTTATAATTTCGTCGAGTAGAAACCTATCAGCCGTATAATATTGCGTGGCACAAGCATATGCATATATGTTGTAGCGATATTTCTTTTGTATTTTTTCCTATGTATGACGCACTTAACAGAGTTGATTATATGCGCTGGTAATTACTTGATGTACTCGAAGCAGGCAACCGCTGAAAACATACAAAAATACTTCTGAAATACCATGTTTCGTGTTTTTATTCTGTTACAAGTACGTTGGCGGAACATAGCGGTAGAATTTATTATAGCGAAATAGGCGTCTAACTCATGTTTTCACACCACGACGTTTTGTCTTTAAACAAGTTTGTGCAAGGAATGCTGTGCTGACGGTGTAGTGCCAACTGCCAAACCAGATCACGGACAGCGAAGATCATAAGTGAGATGACAGGCCTGTGTAAAGAGAGATGCGAGGATTGCGAAGGGTGAAATATGTGGAGGAAGACGACTGATGTTAGGGAAAAGTGGAAATGGATAACAGTTGAGGCAGTGCAGAACTACGTGTTGTACTCTCTTCTCTTTTTAGAAGAAGTATCGAACAATAACACAATATAGCTAATTATAAGATTGTCATACATAACGAAGTCCGCAGTAGAGAGCATAGATATACTTTGTGGAACAGTTATATCGCAGACACTTGGCCTTCAGTCCAGAGGTGTAGTACCATATTATCCAGCAGATGGCAGCATTTATATTTTTGTGGTACGCAGTAGGTAGCCATATGTTTACGAGACACGGTAAAGGCATATTGCCAATAGATCATTTTGTACTGTGGATTGAAATGTTGTGTAGCCATATAAAAACAAAAAAACTTAAAGTGTTAAGCTTTGATTTGATTTTGGTATCACTGAAATTATATTTAAAGAAATCAACCATATTTGACCTGGGTGCCTGAGTCTATCGAACTATTTTGTTAGCTTAAACAATATAAATCCACACCACTGATGCACCATTGGCCGTAGGTAGACTTTTCATCATGTAGATGGTGTCGAGAGAAGTTGTATTTTGTGCGTTTTCTTTAAACATGTGACGTTGTGTCGGTGTTTACACTAGTTTTAAAAGTGACGAACTATTCTACGACAAATTAACTGCGCGAGAAATTTCACGACATGAACTATAACATATGAGTATATTGTCTCGAGATTGCCTACGTCTAAGTAATTCATTTATTTTTGATTTAAAACCTTTGGCTTTATTGTTCATAATATCGGCGCTGGCCATTTATGAATGTCGTCGCCAGATTCTGAATAGTTTAATGGTGGGGAATAGACCATAGCCACGTTTGTTGTTATTGTTGTTGTATTGACACCGTGTTCTAACGTCTGATCATTCGGTCCGGTTTGTTTCTCGTGAATTTAGAAACACGAGAACTTTAAAGCGGCATCCGTCATTGCCTTGGCGTGACGCAGCCGTGACTAGAACAATAAATCTTCATGATTTCTGAAAACTGGCGAAATGACAGAATCCACCAAATTTGAAACGGTCAGAATCTATTCGAGCTACAACCATATGGCTTGACATGAGTAACATAAGGATTAATTATACTGACATGTGGATTAATTTATCAAATATTCGTTGAATTCAAAAACCTGCAACACGCTATGGGTAATCTGAAATGGAACGAGACATCATACATTAAATATATCCGTTGGTTTAATAGCATCATCATTTGTATATGTAAATTTCCGCACTGCCAACTCTTCTTTCATTACAACTAAGAACATAAATATTCACTGTCGCACGTTTGAAGCTGATAAGCAGGCGTATTACGTACAGGGTTTACACAAAAAGATAATATTGCGAGTGAAACTCAATCACTACAAAATCATACACACCAAAGCCAGTGAATAAATTAGTAGCCAATTAAATACATAAATATTAAACATGCAGCCACAGTAAACAACCTTGCGAGTAGGTGCGTAGTCAACGTTGTGAACCTAAACATTTCAATATAAATATGGCCATTAAGTGCCTACGGAAGATAAAATGTGTTTTAATAAGGTGTGTGTGTGTGTGTGTGTGTGTGTGTGTGTGTGTGTGTGTGTGTGTGTGTGTGTGTGTGTGTGTGTGTGTGTACGCGTATGCGTGTGTGCATGTACGGATGCCTGTGCGTGTGCATGTGTAAATATATAGGTGTGTGCGTGTGTGTGGGCATATGTGTGATTTATCCATGCTCTTATGTGATATGAAACAAAATACGTGCACTGCTTGACACATAAATTCGTCTTATTTTTGACAAGACTTACTCAAGAAGTTGTTCCACGCAAGAGACACATTCACTGGGAGCAAGTTACCCTGGTTTATAATTAATGATGCCACTACTGCGACATCACCGCCTGATACAGGCTTTTGTGAAATACGTCATTATCCCAGCATGAAAGTCCATTACTCATGCGGTGATGTCTCCAACGCGAACGGATGGCGGCACTGACGGCAGACAAGCACCAAACGCCTAATAAAACATGCATTTGAAAGGTCACTGAAACATCGTGCGATATCCATTATAGGTGTGCCTCATGGTGTGTGTGTGTGTGTGTGTGTGTGTGTGTGTGTGTGTGTGTGTGTGTGTGTGTGTGTGTGTGTATGTGTGTGTGTGTGTGTGTGTGTGTGTGTGTGTGTGTGTGTGTGTGTGTGTGTGTGTGTGTGTGTGTGTGTGTGTGTGTGTGTGTGTGTGTGTGTGTGTGTGTGTGTGTGTGTGTGTGTGTGTGTGTGTGTGTGTGTGTGTGTGTGTCATTGTTGTTAATATTTGCGTCAAACTCCTTCACGACAATATGCCACGCAAGGAACGCATTCATTTAGAGCAGGTCATCATGACCCGCAGGTTATAATGTATGATGGCACTACTCTCTGTGGTAGGTCAGTGTATACGCGATTGAAAAGGTCATCCACACACAACACCCTTCTGTACATTAACTAAAGCAAACGTAGCTGATATATATCCTACAATAATGGCAGATCATATTGATGTAACATAGCATCACAGGTCTAATAAAATATATTACAATTGTTAGGTGTGTACAATCCAGTGTCTTTTAATTTCAAACAACACAGCTATTTTACAAAGCGATTCATTAACAAAACACGATATGTTTGAATATGTAATGTTGAATCACGTAATTATATGTGTACGTGGCAATAAATTACTCCAACTGCCCAAACATACCACAGCAACCAGAGATATTTAAACGTGTCAACTTGATGTGACATCAGAGCTTAATATGTGCGACAGCGACTACAAAAAGGTTGATTTAAGTGGTGTCGTTCAACGTTGAAACCTTTGGTCATCAGAAAACAAAGGAATCATAGGTTGAGGTGTTGCTTCGAGTTGAAGAAATGTGTCAAGTATTCACGGAGAAGATTAATATTTGCTCGCTTATCCGCGTTTGTCGATCTCTCGGACTGACAACCCTTCATTTGGAAGTTCAGTGATAACACCAAGTTTACACCATCATTTCAGTGCTTTGCTTACACATATAAGAGTCCATGACACAATTTCATATCAGTGTTGTCGCAGTATAACACTGTAATTACATATGAACAAACACAATGACATAACGTAAACGTCGTACTACATGGATTGACTGATATAATATGCTAACGACTGTTTCTCCAATCAAATGCGAGCTACTTGCCGCACAGTCATGCGTGACCGGCGAGTGTACTAGATACCACGCTGCAACAGTTGGAGTTAGTTACAGCCACACAAACTGATAGAGCAGGCACGACAACAGAGACAAACATGAAGAGGTTAGTATGACTTTGTGTGTGGCATTCAAATGAGTCACAGTTATTGGTGTGACTGGTTGAATGTAGAGTGCTAATTGAAATGTAGCGTTATGTATACGTGACCTTGCAATAACTAGCTTGCATTGGGTAGATGCTGGGGTATGTTGATTGATACAAATACAATAGCTTTTATTTGCAATTATATATGTTATTACAGGGAACACTCCTTTTTGATTGCAGTGAAGTGATCTTTCTATGGTGCGTCCTGTTCCTTGGTCTGGTTGCCGTGACAACCGCCCATCGTAAGTATTGCACTTTACGTTTGAATCTAAAACGCATAAACGTGCTATAGGTGAAAGGTTAGACCCGTTAAAACAAAAATAAAGGATTGTAACCATCTAAGCAGTGTTGCCATCACAACTAACAATTAATATGAAACGTCTAAGTAAGTCCAGCCATTTATAGTGTTAACACGCTCAAGTCTTTATCTATCTATTCTACGATATCGATCGTTATTTCGAAATTATAATAAGTTGCCAATGAGAACATCATCTAGACATCGGTTGCCCCAAAACAAACAATAGTCCCTTAACAGTTCCCCACGAGGCACAGCATGGCAGAACGGTGGTCGTAAATCCCACGCGACCAAACTTCAATTTAGTAGGCGGGTCTTGACCCACTCCACCCCTTTTTACGAATAATGAAATGTCGATAATTGTGAACGGCCCCTAACACGCAAGAGACACATCAATTTTGAACAGGCCACCCTGGTTTGTAATTAATAATGGAACATGGTACATGCTATTGTCATTCCGACCTGCAGGTCGATCGTTCAAGTGGGGATGTCTCCAACACGAACGATAAGTGTGCGTGTGCTGGTTAGTGTTAGTGTCGGTGTATACACACACACACACGCACGCACGCACGCACGCACGCACGCACGCACGCACGCACGCACGCACGCACGCACGCACGCACACACACACACACACCCAAACAAACACACACACACACACACACACACACACACACACACACACACACACACACACAACGCACAACTGCACATACGTGCACGTTGGCTATGGTCACTACACTTCCATCAAAACGTTCTGTTTTTTTGGGCTTTTCTTGGCCATATTTTGTCAGTCGTCTGAAGGTAAATAAAATGCCTAATACAAAATGTGGATGTTTTTTAAGGCAAGGATGATTATTTTAACTACGGCTCTCAACCATTATCGACATATAATATAATTATATAAGTTAACTAATCAAACGACACTTTTAAATGATTCTACAAAAATGTTTTATTATGAGATGAGTGATGGCGTCATTGCCATTTTGTTGGAGACATCTCCGCTTACGACTGGTTGAGTTGTGGACAAAAAACGTGCAATGCCGTATTTGATTAACTTTTTTTTAAAGGCCTGTTCCATGCTGGGCTGTAGTAGAGACACTTGTGTCATCGTTAACCATCAACTGAATGTTCCGATGATCTGCTCACAATGAATGTTTCTCCTGCGTTTTATAACATTGTGGGCGAATATTGTGAAACAAAGGACACATTTGCCGCCGTTGCGAATGCCAACAGTATTAAGTCAAATACGTGTCGTTATTTATTAAATGACAGACACAGGTACGCGCAAGCACAACACAAATGGACGCAACACGAACACACACGCAAGAACACGCATACACCCTTGTACGTACGCACGCACGCACGCACGCAATCCCGCATACAGACGCACCCAAACACACACATTGCAGACAAACAAATGTGTACGGCATTAAACTTCGACCATATGGTAATAAGGCAACCAAAAACCCAATCGCTGAGATAGCAAGCAAATTATTAATTCATATAGTGGCAAAAAGAGCAAGTTAATAAACATTAACATCATTGGCATGTTGGAAAGTGTCACTATTGCAATGTGAGTGTAAGCACAGCGGGAGGATAGAAAACACAAATGTATGATGTTTCATTAGGCACTGTGTGTTGACGTAATTGCCATCTCGCCTTTTTGTTGGGGATATCTCCGCTTACGAGTGACTGAGTTATGGAAAAATAACGTGCTGTGTCGTATATGACTAACCTTTTTTCACAAGGCAGTACCATGCCGCTTCGTGAGTTGTGTGTTGTCGTTACGAATACCAAAATTGTGTATTATTTGTTATGTGTCATACACTGATACACGCAAACACCAAACATGTGGACGCAACACGAACATTCGCACAAATATGCAGACGCACACGCACACAAACACACGCGCACGTACACACATGCACGTACGCACGTACATACACACGCCTGTGCGCACGACTCGTTGACCATCGTGTAGATGGGAAAAGCGACAGCTTCGGATTGTGGTGCTGAGGGTAGATGCTTAGAATCCCTTGCACGTCCAAGAGAACAGACAATTCCATCGTTGAAGAAGTCAAGCACTGCTCTTGAAAGAATAGATTGGGCCAGGTTAGAAATGCCAGTTATAATCGGAACCAGTGATGACCAGAGAAATACCACACGTTATACATGATTGCTTGTAGACAGTACATCATGGACGTTACCAGACGCCGTGCGACTTGACGGGACATCACGTCGTCCACTCATTAAGTTCACTTTGTCTGATTCAACAACCAAATGTATGATGTTTCTATTACACCATCGGTGCTTGTTCGAAGTCACTATCACAGCCCGTTCGTGTGGACCTCGCCATTTAAGACAGTTTGATATTTGGACTTGCACGGCGGCGCATCAAACATATTTTAAAACGCATGTACCACGATGATGTAGTACAAATGCTTGTGCCTTCGTGAATCGTCAACTGTGTGTCACGATGACCTGCTGACAATGTGCTTGCGCAGCAGTGTAGTGGCTAGAACATATTATTCTCAGTGAACAGAACCGGAGTTCGAATCAACTTGAAGCCGCAATGAATGTGTCTCCTGCGAGTCGTAACGTCGCGAGTTCATTCACATACAAATGGTATGTTGACTATACGTACATCAATATTTATGTGACATGCAACGTATTATTTGTCATGACGCACATTCGCAAACGCAAGGAACATATGCATGTGCACGTAAGGAAGCACACGCGTAAACGCGCACACGCACTCATACAGTCCATCGGTTCACCCTATATAGAAATGTTCTACGAATCCAAAGCCTTTATGTTCTAGGGGCATTACATGTCATATGTCTAGGCATCTCTTGGAATTCACCGCCTTGAATACAAGTGTGCACGCACGACTTTCTGCCGCTGTATTATGGGTTCATTTTCCTTCATATTTATTAATTGGCTTTGATGAGTAATACTTTAACAATGTGTGGATTCGAGGTTATAGGCCGGATTGCTCTATTCCAACGAAACGCTCATAATACATTTGTATCAAATATCCTTAATTCAGTATATATTTATTTATTTTTATTTGATGCCTATGTTTATAAAATAAGAAGTATTTGAAAGAAGAGTACGCCGTGAAGACAAATGACACATCTAAATAAAAATGCTATTAACACAACGCTTGATATTAAACCATTGTAATGTGTTTTGACCGCGGGGCTCAACTATCATCAACATAGTATGATTAATAGCAAAGCCGATCTTCTAAGTATCCCGACATAGCGGGAGATCTATCGCTTTTTGGTTACTTTTCAAACATACTTTCGATCTCCCGTTTTCAAATATAAAAAAAAACTCCCGCTATTGGCATATTTTATTTAACGACATTGTTCGGTGATTTTCAGAGTTTCTGGCCTGGTTTATTGTATTTACATTTAAACACCTGAAAATCGCTTCACTTACAAAGGTTTATGTTTTCGCGGACGGTCCGGATATAGAAACACATCTGGGCTCTTGCGTAATTCGGGTAAATACATTACCTAAGTAACGCCGCCAACGGGACATATTCCTCACGAAACAATGTCCCACGGGGGGCATATCTCGCTATTTGGAACAAGTAAATAACGAGATAATTCCACAGTTGGAAGTTCTGATAAATGTCCTCTTCGCAAACTGTTAAAATCATACAAACCAAACGCGTCAAGGTCAATCTTCCAACGTCTAATCGCTACATACACCCTGTGTCACAATTAACTGCACAAATGAAATGCACAAATGAAAGGTTTAGAGCTTTTATATTTTATTATCACACCGAACGTAGGATATCGACCTCGATACTGCTACCTGCCGGCAAAAGCTGGTAACTGCGAGGCGGCCATTTCGATGTGGTACTACAACTGTGCGACATGTGCGTGCGAGAAGTTCATCTACGGGGGCTGCGGAGGAAACCGGAACCGATTCGAGACTGAGCGGGCGTGTCGCAGGAGGTGCAAGGCCAAGTGCAGGCGCTTGGTGAGCTGCGACCTGAAATGCAAGAGTGGATTTTTGAAAGATCTCACAGGATGCCCAATCTGCCAATGTGTGGAGGCCTGTGAGGTACGATTATGTCAACAGTAACGGTGTCGTGCAATATGTTTAGAAGATTACACTTAACATAAATAATGTTGACTAGAGGGGC